>CM046723.1:40376045-40976045 GCA_025584915.1 Monochamus saltuarius
AGAGTTTATAAACAATGATCTGTTAGAGGGTCAATAAGCAGATAATTCGTTGACTGAATTTGTAATTTTTGTTTGTAATGATTCACAAACTATATTTGAGTAGTAAAGTAGAGTCATCTGCATATAATGTAGTAAAAGTATCCGATAAAATTAGGTGCAACTCATTAATGCATAAGATAAACAATACAGGGCCAAATATAGATCCTTGCGGAACCCCTGGTGGATTAATGTCCATTGATGAGAAAACAGTTCCCATATTCATCCCAGATATGTGTTTAAATGAACTGAAACTTAAAAAATTGCAAACTTACTCCGGAATAGTCGCACAGGCGCAAGGTATTGTAGGAGCCTACGGCGAAGAGGTCCCCAGCTGGCGCCCAGGCTATGGAGGTGATGTGGTTGTCGTGAAGGGTGCTGGAGAACATTTGGCGGCCATGACCATCCCACACTCTATACTTGCAGTCCTCACCCCCGGATACGATGAGGTCCGAAGCGGCGCTCCAGGCCACGCATAAGACTATACCTTCGTGCGCCTTCCACTAGAATATTATTTGATAACAACATAATTATATCAATTTTTCCGATGTACTGAAATGTTTGCAATATAAATCAGAAGGGATATACCTATTTAATTTGTTGCCTGGCCTATATTCTCTAGATGTTTAGATCTTAAATCAACTCTCAGTCCCGTCCCTCCTTCAGAGGATGGGGGTTTACCCGCCGACTTATAACTTAACTGCGATTACGGCTGTACATAAAGGGATTACAAAGGCATTATGTCTAGACCTACTAAAGCACCACGGCCGAACATGGGTCTGATACCATAAAATATAATGTGGACTGGAAATATAATGTGAGACGGGCACTAAAGCGGGGTAGAACGCTTCATTATTAAACATTATTAATATCTGTTTCTGCACATAGGCAGGGTTGAAAATGTTGTTACAGTATGTTTCTCTAGCAGCATTAATACGATATGTTTATTGCAATATTAACTTCTGTCAATTATACAGGGATATTCACTCATAATGTCATTAATTTTAAAAGAATATAGGAAAAATGAGTATAATACGAATACGCGAAAAAACACGGTGTGCCTGGGTGAGCCCGCGGTCAACTGCACTGCATCTGGAACAGATGGACGCGGCACAATCTATACAATCCGTCGGCTTCTTTGATGTCGAGGTCCCTGATTTCGTTTTTTTTGACGACTGCGCATTTATCCACGCTCATTCGCGCGCTGAAGGGGCGCGGTGATTTGTCAAGAAATAGATTATCTCCCACTTCGTCGTGTATAAATAAATTTCATTGGTGTTCATTGCGCATTTAGCCGCAACCTCTGGAACCTTCACTCAACGAATTGTATAAACTGTGGACGCGGCGCGACTTCTATCACTGCAGTACCGAATATGTTATTATATGTATGTAGTCTTGTGTGGCAATGCTGCTGGACTTCTATAGAGCTTCAATACTAGTACGCGTCACGTATTATGACTGAATTATCCTGTACATATATTAAAATATATTTTATTTTTATAGTACTTTTAATAGGCAATTATATTAAAATGTTACCATTAATTTTTTCCGGTTAGTAAAAATATCCCACTTCTGATATTAGAATAGTTTCCATAAAGAAGATTTTAATATTTTCTTTGTACTCACTCTAAGCGGTTTGGTGTTGGGCGCTAATTGTTTGATCACCACGCACTTTCCTTGAGTATAGGCGATACTCTGGCTATCTGGTGACCAGCACGCTCCATACACAGAATTATCGCTGGACACCACTGTGGAACGTAGCATACCGCTGCGGGACCAAATTTTAACCAGTCCATCTTCACCGGCTGTGGAAACAATTTAGCTATTTTGAAATCATACGAATCACATGAAATTATATTTAGAAAGTATAATAGAGGAGCAAGGTAATACTTCATCATCGTTTTGCGCGTTTGAACGTCAAATTTTACATCTGTGTGTAGTGTTTTGATCCTGGATATTATATTATTCTACCATGAATCCTCATTTACAAGTAGTTTTGTTAAAAATCATCAAAGTTATGACGTAACAGACTGAGAGTTACTACAGAAATCTTTTTATTTAGGGTTTGTTCCAACACAGCAAGAATCGATTCCAAACCGTCCAGAATTAGTCAGTCAGTTCAGTTGTTAATGTACTCTCGGCGAATGCGACGTAAGACGGTGTTGGTCAAACATTTTTCACGGTTCTGAACCAGTTCTCGACGGTTGTTGGAACAGACCTTTAATTTCATTTTGTCTCTCCATTGCTTATGAATTTTAGTTGTAGGCACTTCCAGTTAATATATGGGACAGTCTATCACATAATGTCATAAGTCTAATACGTCAACACCATAAAATAATGATTGTGTTCAAGAGTAAAAAAAATCCAATAAAGATTTTTTGATATTATTTTATCGGTAATTATTTACTACAGCGTAAAATACTCTAATCATAACTAAAAAATTCCTACCCCTCTCTTTTCGAGGGTGCTGATCATGAATCTGAAGTCAGATTTAGGCGGTTGCACGTAGATTTCGATTTTTTTTTCAAAATTATAACGCCCATGTATACATTACATTAGGTTGAAATATAACGTCTATTTATTTTGAAATCAATGTGACGTCATTTTTTCGAAAACTAGATTCGACTTCCAAAATATGACTTCAGATTAGTGATCAGCACGTTAGAAAATAGGGGATAGAATTTTTTTAGTTGGGATTACGCTGTAGTAAATACCTAATTATCATTTCATCTAATGGCATATTATTCTATTATTAACGAAATCAAAGTTTTAATTTCTAATCATCTTTTCTACAGTTTCTATCAACAATGTCATTGTTAAAGCAGTGCAGTGGCACAATTTTAGTCTTATTCCGGTTCAAAGCATCAAGCCCTAATTGCGTATTCTTGTTTTCATCTCCAATACGTCTATGTATTGTACAACTGCTTGCGTCTCGTCGAATGAATGAAATATCTTGTAAACGCTTTATCGTGTCATATATTGCTTCAGTGCACGATTTAATCCGTCTACCAGATTTCATCGTCTTGTGAGTATTCATTTTCATTATCGTATTGCAGGGTATACGATCGATGTCACAGTTACAGTATTCGACATCCACTGGGGATAAACAATATATTCGCAATGCTTTTGACAGCACATGTAATAGTATATTATTAAGTATCAAGAGCAGTAAGGATATCGGCTACACTTTTAGCCAATAAAGGTGTAGATATTTTAGGGTTAGACATGGTGATTGGAAATCTTCGGTTGCAGCTGAAAGCTATGTCGAGGATGCTATTCAAAATAAATTAGATTTTTCTGAAAAAAATTTACATAATGACAAACCATCGGCCAACTTTTCCTATTAGTATTAATATAATAGTAATAATTGTACGTTTTATTTTAATATAAATAAATAGATAGCGTCGTTGTTATTGTTTATTGGGTATTTTTTCAAAACAAATAATAGAAATAGAATGGTCGTAAAAATAAATTTAATATAAATCTAAAATTCAATCCCACTTCTGATGGAAAGGAATATCAGAAGTGGGATTAACATATGTTTCTTTGATATGGTTAAATACTTACCTGTGAGAAGTCCAGAACCGTCGTTGCCCCACTGGCCTACTAGGATAGCTCCCTTGTGGGCCTCCACTGATCTCTCAATCCTGCCGGCTCTGTTGAGGATGTAGAATTTCCCATCAGCGGAGGTCAGCAAAACGAGATCTCCATGCTTGCCCAACGTACCACCCACCCTGGGCAGGAACTGCATGTCAGTAGGAAAGAGATCCTGGTTCAGTTGGGCTATTTTCGTGGACTGATTCGTGGAAACGGACCAGGAAAGTAGTTGGTTGTCGTCGCTGTAAAAGTAGAAGACATAATACAATTATTTTATAAGCAAATTGGTAAGCATCTAAATAAAAACTTCTTAAGGTGTATACAATTATTTCGAATGGATTATAATCAGAGTTTTTGCCACTTTCCAGTGATATTCTTATCAAGTCTGAAAATGAGTGTAGAAGTGATGAACCTCTTGAGGTGGTAGAGGCGGCTAGGTGGCTGGAAAACATTTGCTGCCAACAAATCGGGTGCAGTATATGAAGCCAAGTTCGAGAAATAGTGTATTGGAAAAAATGTAACGCAATACTCTGAGAATATTTTATTGGCATAATTTTCGGAAATGGCAAAAAAACTGAAGAGTTCTATTTTGAGGCTCATTATCCAATGGTAAAAGTCTGTGTTAAGTTTGTGACCATCGAAAAATATAATTTGCGTGTATTTTCGAAAAAACAAGGAGAAGGTTATAAGCCAAAGAAATCAGGAGTTTTGTTAAGGGAACAGTTCCATACATTTTTGTCCGATGCACCACATGGAAAGTATTTGGCGATAAAATAACTAAATTACATTTTGTTGTTTTATATTGTGTTAAGCAACTGTTATTTTTTCAGATAATTTTGATATTTCGTATATCTGGTGCATATCTTTACGACAATGATATTGAAGACATGGGATCTTTGCTGCTAAATTGGTAGTGTAGCAAAGGATATGGCATTGTATTTGCAGCTTCCAAATTGGGAAGAGTATGTGGTTGCTGAAGGATACATTCTGTAGAAAGTAAGACCAAAGAGAACTCTTTAACCTAGCTCTGCGGAGAATTCGAACACAGGCTCACTACAAACAATGGATCATTACTAGCAATTGATTCTAGAAATATTGTCATGAGTATTGCGCAAGAAGTGGATGATTCTTAAATGATGCAAATCTTCACAATTGTATTTTTACTATAAATATTAATAATAAATATAAAAAAATTATAGTTCATTATTAAAATTGAATTCATAGTAGGTACTACGTGAAGAAAAACTGACTTATTAGATATTTCTTGGTGGTCCTTTTTCTATCAAAACAAATTGACGTCTCGGAGTTTATTTTCTATAATGACATTTGAAACGGGTGCAAAAGGTGAACAACATCGACTCACCCCGAAGAGTACACCTCTTCCGTGCTGCTCCATCCCACACAGGTGACAGGGGCATTATGCGATGGCCTGGATGCAATCGATATCTTGAATCTCATGGCGGCGAATTCGACAAAAATTATATTTTTAACAAAATCATAGCGATATCAGATCTTCTCAATGAACTAACTATGCTGGTGTTTATTTTGTTTGTGTTTATATGTTGCTATGGCGACGGCACGGTGAGAACCGAGAACGGATAAAACAGGTCGTTTTTTCCGAAATGTAGCCAGCCGCCGTAATAGTTAATTAGCGAAAGCGGTGGATCGGAATGGTCATGTAGACATACGAGACAAAAAATTGTAATTTGAATATTATTTCATGTAGATTTCGGTCGTCCAGTGTACAATCGTTTGCAATAATAATGACACTCTCTTAAAACAGTTTTTGAACTTCTGAAAGTTCTGAATAGAAATTTCATTAAATCTCTCTTGGTAAGTGAAACAACTAATAACTAATGTACAAAATTTAAAGCAGATTTCACTATGAATACGCCAGAAGTTCAAAAGAAATCGCAAAATTTATTTTAGTGAGTGTCATTAATATTGCAAACGATAGTACATACAGAGTGGTAATAATAATTGGAGTTGTTAATATTGATTAAAAACTAGTAAAGTTGTTTTAATAAATTATTAAATTGAATTGGTGTAAAAATTATCAAGACAAAATATATAATACAATAATTAGATATTAATGTAAAAAATGTGTTAAAAATATTTGGTATTTAAATTGTATATACATATGCAACCAACCTCACACTAACAAACTATGCCATCCAATTTCGAGGCGTTAGATAATAAAAATGATAAGAATTATTTAGAAGTTTTTATTTTGTATTATCAATTACCCAAGGTCGAAAATAATAGTAACCAATTCACAACACAGAGATGAGTATGGAAGGTGAGGGTGACATGATTACCTAAGTGTGCCCCTTGAGAAGAGTTTAAAACACACAAAATTATCAAAAATAAGTTGACGTCGATTCACGGAAAATGTGTGACTCTATAGCGGGGAAGTCTGGGGCTTCCACCAAAAGTCACGTAATGAGTGACTGCCCTGCAGCACCTTTAAACATATAAAAATAATACCTCTATTATATTCTTCGGGCACTCTTCCAGAGATCAGATTCAGCCACCGGCTGACTGCTGTCCTTTGGCTATGGACTGCCTGACATTAACTCAGTTTCAATAGCATTTATACTCATTCGAGAAATGCTGAGTACATCAGAATTATATTATCTATTGAAACAAAGGGAACAACCAGCAAGTCTATTGCTTGGTTCTTAGAGAGAGTAAGAAGGATAGACATAGTTTGGTTTGATAGTAACCTTTGCAACTGGACACTTTTAATTGTTTTGAATTTCACTGGTGTAACATTGATTATAAACATGTTTATAAATTTGGTTCAATAAAATAATTTAATATTCGTATGTATGCCAAAAGGTGTTTAATTTAGAATAATTTATTAAAATGTGTCTAGCTGCAACCATCTCTATAAGATCCTTTTTATTGACAATATGCCCGTTCATGATAGCGCTGGAACAGGTGGATCGGAGATCCGTCAATTCGTTACAACCAATAGAAGGCTAACTTCTTTGATTATGCGTATTTGCTGCAGCAGAAGCTGTGTAATCGAGTATGCTCTTAGAGATATACGGCATACGATTTTATAGGAAAAATATACGGGCTGCGTGTATGTTTCTTTGTGCCGACTGCTATAAATTGTGAGGGGGTTTATGAATCACTCTAGATTTTTGGCCGTTGGGTATAGTTGCGTCTATGTAAGCTATTGGCCTTCCTGTATCCTCCAGATTCAGTTACCCTCGACAAGGGTTCCAGACGTATAAACGACCATATTAATCAACCATATCGGAACCGATCGAGCGGTAACAGATTTATGAATTAATATCTCTTCGGCAACAAACGCAAATGCCGTGAAGACGATGTTGCGGTCCGTATCGAAGCCGAGCCGCCAATTGGGGGCCTTCGATTTTGATAAACGTGCATTAAGACCGTTATCCGAACGTTTCCTGGGGGCGGTCGGACCGCGGTCGTATAAATAAGGTGTCGCACATGGGGCTCGCGGCAGCCGCAGCCTGGAGGAGATGGAATTAGAGTGGTCTGGCAATCTGGGGAATCGCCTCGACGATCGCTTATACGGGAAGGGTCACCATCGGGGACTAGGGTGGATCTAGGGCGAGATTTGTTCGTAAAAATACCTAGAAACGGTGGTTGCGACGTAAAATTTCAAATAAGATAAAATAATAAGGGTTAACTATGACTAAGTACAAATATTTTAAGAGGGGATAGAGAAAATTAAGAATTAACGGAATCACCTTTCAACAAAATTCCGAATTTATTTATAAAGCGAAAAAAAATGTTTTTCAAAATTATATTAACTGCCCCCTATTGCCCTCCTGTCGGCGCCCATGCCCCTGCCTAAGAGGTATAGCTTCCAAGACAACAAAACTTACGCCATAATGATTCCCTCTTCAAAAGAAAATCGACTTTGTTTTTTTTTTAATTCCTGAATTTTCCAGGTGGGAAGTTTTAACTGAAACACCCTGTATAGTTCTGTGCAAAACAAAGCCACAGCTTCTCTAGTTCTCATCTAAACATATAGTGGAGTAACAAACTTGAGAAAAGTCGCTCCGTTCTCAAAAAAATTTTTTTTGGAGTATAACCAAATCAGACCAGCATAGTCTTATTCTATAGGGTATTGGCTATGCGGAATGGCCAATTACGACATTTTTTTATTGTGCAGATTTTTTTTATTAACAAAAATAGACTTAAATGATGTATTTGCCTTTACCCTTTTTTTTTTACATATATCACTCAATATATCGTTAACCAATTGATGTAGCGACATGATTTTTTTTTTATTTTAAAGCAGAAAAGTAAGCGATTATTCCCATGTAATGCACGTTTCCAAAAATACATTAGTTTTTCGTAAAATGATGATAATATAAGAAATCACCTGGCATGCAGCCTAATTTTCACTAAGCGAGAAACTTTTTTATTTTAAAAATTTTTAGCGTACATGCAGCGAACGAAATCAAGGTAAGATACTAAAAAAGTTTTTAAACCAAAAAAATATGCTGTAGGAACCCTAGTTTCCAAATAAATGATTTTTAAATCTAAGCGTCGCGCGGTTTGTCAACCCAGCCGGCCGGCATGGCAGGTATACAAAATAAAAGCAGTCGTTGCGGGGTACGATTTTACTACATGAAAGAACGAGAACAGGACATATTATGAGAAACAAGACTGAAAATGATATTTCAAAGATTTTAAATAATTTAGAAGAAAATTGGTGCAATCCTTTTAATTTTATTACATTTACATCTAATTTGATAAACATATGTTCTGGAAAAATTGCCAATAAGGAAGTAGAGGATAGCTTAACTAACTACATGAAATTGTCCGAAAAAAATGTAAGCATTATTTTAAATAATAAGGACAACTTTTGGAAGTAAATAAAAGAAGTAAAATTTTAACTTTTAAAAATAGTAAAGTTAAACTAAATATAACTTAAAAAAAACACATATAGGGTCAGAAATGATGTTGCGCAGAGTAGTATGTGCGCCGCGTTTTCAAGAAATGGATCTGGTAAATATTTTATCCGATGAACTTACCGGCATCTCTTTTTCACGAAGATTGTTCAATGCGCAAAAATTGTAAATCCGACATCGTAAAAAAATTGGAGACTTATACTAACGTAGTTTCTGAATGCCCAAATGTATATATAATTATAATTGATGGAATTGTTTGTGTCCAAGAACTAAATGAAACATTATTTTCAACATTTGATGAGTTGGGTAATACCTTTCTAAAAATATTCTAAACTTGGCAAGGAAAACTAGTGCCCAAAGAATAACTATTGTTTTTGATAGTTACGCCCCTGGTTCATTAAAATATGGTGAAAGATGTCGACGGGGTGATTTCGATACAGTGGTATTTAATGTAACTGGTATAAGAAAAGTACCAAAATTTAGAGAAATTTTGAAGGCTTCTGAAAATAAACGTTATTAATATTTCTAAGAAACTATATACTTCATAATGCTGAAAAACATCTACATGAACAAGAAGTATTAATTATAGCCGGAGGATTTGACGATCCACAGAACGTTATTCTTATCAACAAAAAAGGACTCATGACAGCCCTTATGTCCAATCAATATGAGGCAGACACTAGAATTGTTTTACACTGTATTTATGAATGTTCGTATGGTAAAACAATTCTTGTTAAATCTGTAGATACTGATGTACTTTTTTACTTTTACATTTTTATTCTATCATCCCCGAACTAGGTCGATGTGAACTTTATATACAATTAGGACATGACAGTAAAACACGATATTTGCCTATATATCAAATTACTCAAAATTTGGAGAAGGATATCTGCACTAGTTTGTTAGCTGCCCATTGCCTGACTGGTTGTGATACAACTAGTGCTTTTTTTAAAACAGGAAAGAGGGCAGCGTTTGATGTTTTAGTGAAAAATATTGATAATTTAAAATAATTATCAAATCTCCCATTACTTTCTAGGAAAGATGCAACGGAAATTTCGGCACGATATATACTCCATTTATATAAAAATAAAAAATTAGATATCCAAACACTAAATGACATGCGATTTCACTTAACAACTAAAAGCAATAAGTCAGCGCCAGAGCCCACTGATAATGCTTTTCAGCAACACTTACAAAGATACGTATATTTTAGATGTATTTACTTGTTAAAAATTTGGTTCTCAAGTCATTTGCCCATAACAAAATATTGAGAGCCCTTCCAAATGTGGATGGAAATTTGAAGATGGACATTATTAATTAAAACTATAGTGAAACATAATTCGCTTATTTTCAATTATTTCAATGCATATAGTTTCTACCTAATTTATTTATATGTACTGTATGTTGATTGAAACACTTCAGTTAATTAAATAAAAAATTTTAGCGAAATAGAAACGCTGGATTATAGCGCGTCCTCACGCGTAATTCGAATTGGTAGAAAACTACGCCAAGCGTTTGGATATAAAAATTCTTATTTTCAAAACCAGAGCCCCTATGAAAGTTTTTTTTGTATTAAAAACTTTTTGAATGTATTATCTTCGTTTCATTCGCTGCATGTATACAAAAATTTCCATAAATAAAAAGTTTGTCGATTGGTGAAAGTTTAGCTACATGAAATACTAATTCGTACATTAACATTTTTTTTATATAAAAGTTTAATATTTTTTAAAGCAAATATACTTTTTTTAATGTCGCTTAAGTGTCCACTTTCAAACAAAAAAAAATTTATTTCGATCTGCCAAGTGGTTATCCAGATATCGAATGGTATTTATACAAAACAATGCACAGGGATTTCTTCAATTATACGTATTTTCTTTAATAAAAAAGTCAGCCCTAATGAAAATGTCGTAAATCGCCATTTCTGATGCAAAATAATATACTTAACAAAACTATGTTGGTCTCATTTGGTTATACTCCCGAAAAAATTCACAATTTGCATCAAAAATTACTCCACTAATAAGGACATATATTTTAGCACTTAGGCACACAACACACTCATTCCCTTACCGCTTTCATATATCAAGCCATATTTGGCGGAGAATTATATTGAATATAGCTTGTCGAGGGGCCTCATTCAATATCATCTTCCTGCGCATTGTGGGCCCCACAATAGGGCCATTGTGAGGGTGCCGCCTCAATGCCTCAAAAAAACTATTTATCTTGTTCGATACGTGTTTATTTGTACAGATTTTTCGATGCAAATTCAATACCTCGAATCATTTGCCAGGGTTTGACTTTCGTGAAAAATTCTGTAGAAAAAACGTACAAATACTCGTATATTGTCAAAGCTTTGTTTTCTGTTCACATTTACTGGGAAATATGTCGTAACATTTTTCTATAATATAAAACTTCTTTCTCGCAGTACAGGGTGTTGACATTTTGAAGAACGCATTTAATATATTTTTAAATAAATCAAAACTTCATAATTACACCAATACTTTTGATAAATAAAATAAGTATAATATTAATCTTTTGGATGGCTGTGTATCATGTTTAAATAACAAATATGTACAATCTATTGCAAGAATAATGGTACTCTTTAGAATGAATTTGCCGATTTAAATTGAACTGCTGATGTATTTATAATTAAAACTATTTTCAACATTAGTTTTAAGTTGTCTTCCTCATTAATAGATATCTAATGAAATTTCTACTCTGAACTTCCAGTAGTTCAAAAACTGATTTGAGAGAGCGCCACTATTAGTGCAATAGATTGTACCTGTGTATTCTCATAAGGTCTTTTTAGAAAAGTTCCAAATTTTATGATATGCTCAGTAAAAATACTTCTTACCATTGGCGTATGTACCAAGAGAATAAATAATTACAGTCAAATATTTATTTGTCTACTAGATAATAAATAAAGTAATACGTTACCATTTTTCATTCTTCAACTTTAAATAGTGTAAAAAATTGAACTGTGTTCTCTATAAAAGTTTCCATTTCAGTTCTTATCAAATAATATAGCCTTGCAATCCAAGAAACAGTCGAGTTGGATGATGTGCAATAGTGATCGTGACCGTTATTCTTATCGTCATCAATAGCGGGAAAGTCTCAACTTTTAACGAATTTCGCAAAACAGGAATATTGCTGCTATTTTAATCATTATGTGAGGTTAGTAAGTTTAACTTGGGCTTCTGACAATCTTCCATGACAGTCAATGATAGTTTTATGATGAAAATGATAGAGAATATTGCAATTGTCAAAATTCCCTAAAAGTTGATACTCTTCCCATCATTAAATAATTCGTGCATATCTTTGCCTTCAGGTGATGCGGCTTTATGAGATTTCGCACGATAATTCAGGATTTCGCATGATTTCTTGTGGTTTCCCAGGATTTCGCGCGATTTCTCGAGATTTCGTAGGATTTTGCAAGATATGGAGCAAGATATCCACGAATTAAAAAATAGCCCTTTCAGAAATTGATTTGAAAATGTTTTGACTTGTGATGTTAAAGGTACAACTTAAAAGAAAACACATTTTATATTTTTTATTTAACATAACATACTAATATATATCAAATCTCCTACAATTCCTATCAATGAAGTCATATGTATGCTCTCTGATACCAAACATCTAGGTATGCTAATGAAAAATTCCTCAGACAAAGCTTTATTCTACTAAATAAATTAATCTAGTTAAATTTACTAACCTGGTTTAATGAAAACATTCCATAAATATTTAATTTCACTTTTTGAAAATGTGGGAACTCGAAAATTCAACCACAATAGATGAGATCTGACCTATTTCTGCATTTTTAGGATTGCTTCTTCAGGTGGCCTCCTTTAAGTTGAGTTAAATATCTAACTATAAAAATTATTATATCAATAAACAAAAATTATTTCAATTTAATATCGACAATGTTAAAAAGTGATTAACAATGATAATGGCCTACTTAATTAATAACAAACTGTTTACCCTTTATATAATCGTTTTTTTTTATATATTTTTAGGTATTAACAATATTGTGTGAAACTAACTATTAATAATAATAAGGACTTTATTTCTTTTCCGATTCACATTACACAAAATTAACAGATTATTACACATAAGATAAATACAGGTAGATAGGTACATGAATCTGGAAAAAAAATGCCGAAGATCAGCTGATCATGCGAACATGATCTCTGTTATTAATCTTAAGCACTAACAAGTATACAATAACTAATAATTGAGAGGTATATCAAATATTACATTGTAGAGAAATTAGTATATACAGACGGAGAAAGAGAAGGAGAGCACTACGATAAAATAAGTAAACGAGAGAACAGCTACTGTTTAGCATTGTCCAACAATTTTTAGAGCTCTTTTGATAGCATATAAGGTTAGAGATTTTATAGATTTAGGCAGGTTATTATATATCTTCGTTATCTGATAAGTAAATGAACATTTAAATAATTCAGTACGTCGAGCAGGAGGAGACAGCCTGCCTCTGAATCTTACATTGATATTATGGACATCACTTCTAAATGATATTTTATTATATAAATATGTCGGGGCTTTACTAGTAATTATTTTATGAAACAAGCAAGCAGCATGCAGCAGCCGCCTGTCGGCCATATTAAGCCACCCAAGCTCTTTGAGTTTATGAGAAATACTTTGCCTTTTCCTAATTCCAAATATTAATCGAAGACATGCGTTCTGAACTACTTGAATTCTTCTAGCATCCTCACAGTCGATACAAGGTCCATAAATTGTATCACTGAAATTGAATTTCGACAAGACTAAAGATTCACATAACAAGGTTTTAACTTTCTTACTGATACTGTGTGGACTAAAGCTCCAACCAGCGTTGAATTACACCCATAATATCTACCCTTATATTCTTTATTATTATTTAAAAAGCTATATATAGCAAAAGCAAATATATTGATTAGGTTGCTCATGCTTATTCGTCTTAGGAATTTTTTGAACTTTTCTTAGGTGACAACTGCCATAGAAGTTTGAAACTTTATTTTTTCAACACCCTGTATGCAAAGCAGATGAAATGTAAACACTTTATGAATAACGAATGAATGAAAATCAAAGTATTAAAACCCAATTAAGTAGAAAGCCCATCTAACAGAATTATCATTTTTTATCTCTGGTTCTAACAAGAAATACATTTTTTGCTTCTCTGCAGGACGCCCTTGGATCGAGTCGGTGTCACGACCCGAGGGTAACGGTTTTATCGGTATAATTCCGCGTTTTTAATTTGTTTGTTGAGTGGGAATTACTTAGGGGATGTTTAGATGCCCGATAAGGGTGTGTTTAACATTAAGCGGGGCAAGGCACCTTGAATGCCCGCCCGGGGCGATGGATTTGGTTTATGTGGTGGAAGGAAAAAGCAAAAATGCGCGCTCGGGACGTCCTCTGATAAATTTTATCTCTCGCAAAGTTCCAACTACGACTTTACCCTAGATTGAAACTTCGAAATGTATAATTTGTTTCATATCTATGACAGACAGTTAATATACATGGTGGTGGCTGGATTTTCATGGTTTACCATTGGCATCTAGGAAATTGTCAAATATATAGAATATATATGAATTAAAAAAAATTGCACCTTTTCATGACCACTAAGATAAACCGAACAAATCCAAGATATCTGCTGCACTGAGGAAAATATGTTTCAGCCATTAATTCCAGAAAAGTCACGTTGCTGTCTCTCAAAAGAGACAGACTCGTAAAATGGACGCGGAAAGTGATCTTGGGCAAGTACATATAACGCCAAAAGTCTTGGACCCCCTTTTGTTAAAGAAATATTTGTGCCAGAAAAACCAAATACATTTATAAAAGTATATTGTTTTCTGAATCTATGAACTGAATACTTAGAAAATTAAAAACCAGCAAATGTGACATTTTTGACATTTATTAAATCAAAAAGAAGTAATAAAGCAAGTTCTTTACTTGACTAATAGTCGGTATACCTCCACCACGTTCCAGTAGCTTATTGACACGTCTGTGCATTGAGATAATCAAGCGGTTAACGATCTCTTGCAGAACATTGTTCCATTCCTCTTCTTCCGCCACGACTAACCCATCTGCAGTCTGAGGTGGAGGAATATGATTATGGATTATGAATGGCTCTCACATGTTTTCAATAGGATTCATGGCAGGAAAGTTGGCTGGTCAATCTAATCTATTGATATGTCCTGCTTCGAGTGTCTCTTGCGCCCTTCTTGTACTATGTGGTCGAGCGTTGTCGTCCATAATCACAAAATTTTCACATAATTCATTACGTACGGGGTAGATAATGGGCGTAATAACTTGTTCGATGTAAATTTGACTGGTCATATTCTGTGGTGTGAGAATGAATGGGGTGCGGCGGTTGAACATTATTCAACCCCAAAACATTACGATACCTTCTTCACACGAAGCCCAATTCTGGTTTCGTCTGTAAATAAAACTCACCGCCACTGGTGTAAAAGCCAACCCCTATGCTCTCGCGCCCACTGGAGACGGGCAGCACAATGCCTTGGAAGTAGAGTGGGGACCCGTAATGGTGTTCTAGCACGTAAATTTGCATTGTGGAGTCGTTTTCGAATAGTAGGTGTCGATATAACACGCCGAAATGTACCTTGAAAGTGGGCCCTGAGAGCTGAAGCTGAAGATGTGCGATGTCTATGGGCATATTGCACCAAATACCGATCCTCCCTTTCATTAGATACTCGAGGACGTCTACTACGTGGTCTGTTTTCCACTGTGTCAAATTCTTCATATCTGTGTACTATTTGTACAACAGATGATCTAGGAATGCCCAACATATTCGATATCTGATGATTACAATGTCCTGCATCATGGAAAGCACTCATTCTTGCTCGGGAAAACGCAGAAATTTCACGTCCTGGCATTATAATGTACAAAAATTCAAAAGAACACTTGGCTGAATTCACTGCCAAACTGACCAGATCTGTAAAAACATTGGTAATAAAGTAAAGGTTCATGGTCTGCAATTTTTTATTGACTTTTTTGTTCCCTAAGTACATGCACTTTTTTATCACATTAAGAAAAAGCGCTAGGTTCAATCGAATTAATTTATATAGAGGGGGTCCAAGATATTTGACGTTGTGTGTAGTAGTCTTACATATTGACATATTTGTAATTTTATTTTCCATTTGTTAATGTCAAGATCCAAGATGACGCCCATAAGAAAAAACAAACAGTTGATGAAATAAAAGTTTTTACCCATTGGAGCTATTGATAAAATGTAACAGGATATATGGAATACTAGTTGTACAAATTTAGAACTGCTACCACACCTTAAGGTATGGTATGCCAAAAAATGTAATACGGAAAAAGTTATAGAGATTCTTACAAACATCGTCGACTGTTATTTTTTTAAATGCCTAATAGCTATGAAACGACTGAGTTAAGGTATTTACAAGCCCAAGAAACTCAAATTTCTCAAAAGTTTGAGTAAAATTAGAAAACTACGGAAAACACATTTCACATGTATTAAAATATTTGCATCAAGTATTAATTGGATTTCAGCACCATCTCTATATGATTTAATCCAAACAACTTAGTTAACTCTTGCTTAAATACTTTAATCCTTTTTGAGTTCAACTATTATGATCCTTTAAAATTCAATACAGCATTTCTTGGCGACGTACATATTTCGACTATCATCGGAATCGTTTACTAATATACGAAACATACGAAGCCTAAAACAAATGCCAGACCTGCTTTTGTCAGCCACCCCCGCTCCGGTAGAAACAGAAAATTTGATAAATGTCACTACACACCAAACACAGCCACTCGACTACCATACTCCCGAATGCGTGCACCACATATTATTAGTAAAACGATACAGCAGGGGTGGTTCTGTATATTTATCAAACACACTTAAGCACGCACTTATGGCTTATTGGCAATATATACATTTCACAATAACGCATCTACCATTACTGGTAATGGAATGGATGTAGCTGATTAACAGAGCTGTGCTGCGTGTGGTTATCGTTATCCGTCTTCTTTGAGGTATTACGAGGGTCCAATAAGTGAAATATGATGATTAGTGCATATGAAAATGAAACAGTATGAGCAGCTTTGTGTTGGAATAGCTTAAATCAATTACAAGTTCAATTAATTTAAAATCAAAAATTCATTTAAATAATACAGGGTTCTAAACAATTTTAATTTGTCTCTTCGATATTTAACTTTTCCTGAAAGTTAGTTTTCCCTATTTTCAAAAACACGTTATCATGGTTATATTATCTCTATTTTAGCAACATTAGAAGTGTCGCAAGGTTCAGTTCTCGGGCCTCTGCTGTTTATATTATTTATTAATGATATTTATCGAGAAATTCAAATTAATTTGTTATTGTGTACTGATGATTTGAAAATATTTACGTTTATAGCCTCTGAAATTGAATTTGTTCGCTTACAAGAGGCTATTGTATCGTGTGAAAATAACAAGCTACCTCTGAACATATCTAAAGGTAATTACTTTTTCGAAGAAAATTAATCCTTTCATTTTTATGCATGAGATAAACAGAGGTTATTTCCAGATATGCTGAAATTAAGGATTTTAGACTGATTAGAATGATTTCTACACTGTCTTTTTTTCTTTATACAAATTTAATTGTAGCAAACTTTTATAAAAATCTAGGCTCCATTATCAAACAACGAAATTTAAGAACATTACAATGTAATTTTATTATTTCATTTTTTTTTCTAATTAAAAACAATAAAACATTAAAGGAGGAAAATTAAGTAATCGTTTCATCTTTTTGTATGAGATAAACTGAGGTTCTTTCCAGATATTCTGAATTTAAGGCTGGGATCTTGTATACATATTTTTACCGTTTAACAGGGCTTCAAGCGAGGACACAGAACTCCAAGAAAATTGAAATAATTGGTTATTATTATATATCAACGTATTCACAAAGGTTCCCGCTAGTGCGTGAGATAATTTTCGTCGCTCATAAAATCACAAGAATAATTAAAATAAATGTTAAAATACCTCAATTTTAGCCACACAGTTACTACGCCAATATGTCGCAATTACGGCAAAATTATCACAGCCACAGCCACCAAATTACTTCACTCACTAGCCACGACATATAGGACAACGTGTGTTTCACTTTCAGATTAATATTTATTGCTAATTTTACATTTTGTGTCCTCGAGTAAAATCATAACATATATCACGGCTTTCATTTTTATGTACGTCAAAATGCACGATAAACTTCAGCGAACCTTGTGGGTCGGGCCTATACGGTTTGTATACTGTCTCATAGGCCTCGTTGGCACACTCAGGCTGGGCAGTTTCTTTTCTACAAAATCCCCGCCTTAAGTATTTTAGGTATAATTTTTATTCTACACTGTCTTTTTTCTTCATATAAATTCAATTGAAGCAAACTCCTTAAAAATTTAGGCTTCATTATGGAACAACAAAATTTAAGAACATTACAATCTAATTTTAACGTTTCATATAAATAACTTAGTTTTGAAGCTAATATCAATAAAAGTTTTCGATTTAACATATCCACATCAGCTGCATTATTAACATGAACTAAAATAGCACAGCTATGCATCAATTACAAGATATTGTCTTTATTACAATTAAAAATAATAACGTAAATATAATGTATATAAATTTCCTACCTTCGAAGTCAGCAGTTATTAATTGTCTGTGAGAGCCACGTTGAATTTCCGATAAATTGTTATAGCACTTAGAACATCTTGACTATTGTGGCGGTGATTTTCCTAACCAAATTTGAATTCAATTAGCCAAAAACAATGAAGACGTGAAAAGGGTCGAAGGGAAATCGATCGGGTATCTTCGCCTATGAAGAAATTAATTATTCATCCCTTTTCGTCGGACCAAACCGCTTTTGTTCCTTAACATAAATGAGACAAATTATGAACATGTCTTAGGAGATCTCCAGGATCAATTGACCATCAAAAATTGTACATATTAATAGGCTTCTTTTATTGTAGCAATTATTTGTTTCTGAAAATTTGACCTTTTCTATGAATACATTTTCAGGAAGTTGTCACAAGTCATCACCAACTTCATTATTTTAAATGGAATAAGTTTATTCAATTCATTATTTGAATGAGACTTTCTTATACCTTCTCTTTGTCGTTTTCGAGATATTTACAATATTTCTGATAATAATTGTTTTTCATCGCTCTGTCTGAAATTAGCTATACCGAAAGCTATAGAAGATAAAGAAATAATTTGTATAAGGAATTGTAGAATGTTCTAACTTTCTAACAATGTTTTACAAGTGGCTTAATTTCATAAAGTGTAGAAAAGTCGAAGAAGTGTCGAATTTTGTTAACTTCAAACCGACAAAACTATTTTTTCTTAATGTGTGTCCCAGTATATTTTTACATTTTCTAATGTAGGATTGTATTCTTTGTTCATCCATATTACTCTTTCTTATACCCATCTACCTTCCTGTGTAAATGAGAATTGTTCTTAAAATTAAGTAAATGTATCATTTTTTGATGAAATAGCTACGAATACGACAAATTCTTTTTTTATTCATATAAAAACTCAAAATTGTAGGCAGAACCTGCCGGAATATTAACGGTAGGTTTTAATAATAATAATAATAATAATAATAATAATATATCTACCCCTCATTCTAATCACGAGGAGGGGGGCGGTATATTATTATTAAGCAGGCAGCATTTGCGCCCAGGAACAACTTACGTTGGTAGGCCCTAACCACCATTCAGTGCAGGAATGAGGGAAACCTGGAAAACCTCATTAATTAGGGGGGTAGTCAAATGTCAACCGGTATCAATCTCTCACATTGACCCAAGCCAACATTCTTCCACCCTATCATACCCGCAGAGAGGGTGCCAATCTCTCCACGAATATAGCTTAGATACGGTCTACCGGCTGCGGGAGTCGAACCCACAGCGATCTAGTCACCTCGATTCAAGTACTGACGCCTTACCGCGCGACCACTGACCGATCCGATTAACGATAGGTATCCACAATTACTGTCTGAAGCAATTTATTTGTGGCATAATTTGGTTTTTCTTTTGTTTTATTGGGTTTTTGCCACACTTCTGAAAAAAATAAAGATTAATTAAATAAGCCCTGCGCCAAACGGGTCAGTCAAGTGTTATTTTAGAAACTAAGTTTGCCTAACCAAAAAATCTCACACTGAAAAAAGCAGATAAGTAAAAAATAACAAAAATCACATCACTATCGCGCACTTCCGTATTTTTAACGAAAAACTCTGGTTTCGTTCTCAAAATAGTAGTAAAAATATTAAACGTATGTCAAGTTTGACAGTTTAAAATTTATTTATCTGCTTCCATAGAGATGTTAAATGATTTAAATTTTATTGTTACTTACTTCTTCTTGATAGAACTGTAGACAATTATATGGAATATTAAATATTCGAACAGTTTTTCAGACAACTAATACTTTACGATCATTCTTGTCTAAGATGCGTCCAAAAAATGATTTACAAAATTCAAAAAATTGCATCTACAGTATACCTTGTGAATGCAATAAACATTATGTGGGAGAAACGTCTCGGCCTATGAATGTAAGAGTTGAGGAACATACAAATTATATAAAAAGACGGGAATTTGAAAAATCCAAAATTTGCGACACGCTTGGTCATTTGATTCAATCTGGTTCGGCAAAAATGTTAGAGAAGGAAGATAACGCACCAAAAAGAATTCTATAGGATCTTTGGGATTATCTTATTCATCTATATAAAACGAATGAAAATATAGTAATACAGATCCAGTACTTCTATATCTGCTTTTATTTTTCCAAATTTAAAAAAATTTGATAATATATAGGTAATCGTATGTACATTTTTTTCGTTTACTGCTTGTTAAAAATCTGGTAAGTTCTGCCTATAGATTTGAGTTTCTTCGTGAATAAAGGCTTACAAATGTACAATTTTACATTTAATTATTATTAAATATAAAATTATTCACAATTCATTCATTCTTTTCGAATTGTCTGTTGATGTAGGGGCAGTATTTCTTCCCTCCTTACAAATATAATACCGGTCGACAATACCACCCATTCCCGTCACTCCCGTTCTGCGTTACAAGTAACAATAGGCGACAATTCATTAGATCCGGGAACAAAGGCGAGGGACGATCCCTACAAGTGCATAAAAACCCCGATGCGTCGATTTAATAACGTTTCCGCCCGCACGCGCGACCCGCCGTGTTTGCAGGATTAAATTTTCGGATTTCCACCGGAAGGAAGGCAGCGGTGCAGCTCTTATCCCCCCGGGGAGGCGGCCGAGGGGCGAACGGTCTTTTGTCGTCGAAATTCTAAATGGCACTCGGAATTGTTCCTGCGGCTCCCTCTGCCCAAATATTTTAAGTGGTAGGGCACTAAAAAATTATTTTGCCTTTTGTGGCGAGACTGGTCCTCGTGGGCACGAAATTTCCGGATTTTCCTGTCAAGTTTTTGATTTAAATTATTTCATGGTGGTAGTATCAACCACTGGTTTTATAAAGTCAATGTCTCAACTTATGGGTGAGAGGTATAGGACGAAATCCTTAGCATTCCTTTAATGTGGGTGTAATCTTTTGTTCGAAATCGCGATCAATATGTTTCTGTTAACAATGTATCTTCCGAAAAAGTTGGTGTACGAGTAACTTCAAGGATCGGTGTTGGGCCCTGTTCTATTTGTGCTATATATTGACGATCCTGACAAGTTGTCAGATTGCTTTACTTTTTTATTTTTATTTATTTTATTTTTACATACAATTACTCTACAGGTAAACCCATTTAACGAGTAGGAAAACATATATAACCCAAAATATAATTTAACACAAAAAACAATAGTAAATTACAACAACAACAAAAAATACAATAGAAAACAAATGCAAACAAAAAAAAAACAAGATTTATTTACGGTTTGAAACAAGTTTTTATGGAACTGACAGAACAATTAAAAATGTCAAAATTCTCACATTGACAATTATAAACATCGCACATAAAAAAAGAGTTGAAAATTTAAGAACATTTGAATTCGGGATTGAGAGGTAGAAAGTCTTCGAGCATTAAAGTACTCGAAAATTCAATCTGCTTAATAAATGTTGACAATCAATCTTATTGTGAATAAGTTTAAATAAAAATAATTGAGAATAACACTTACGCCTCTGTTCAAGTGACGCAATTGAGAATATTGTCAAAAGCACTTTCTGCGGAACACCAACTTGTGGATAAACTGAATGTAACATAGTAACTTTAGAAATTTCCCTGAATCCCCTCAAGACGGCTAATCTGGACGTTATATTTAGGATTCCACACAAGAGAGCAGTACTCAATTTTTGACTGGACAAAAGCAAAACATAATATTTTCAAAACAAGTAATCAAATAACTTTTCATACTCCGAAGTTACTACGCAAGGAGGAATATAAATAATAAAAATATAAGAGAGAATGGTCAAGAGTAATTTATACACAAAGTAAATCAACTAAAGGAGATAATCAGCAAACCCCAAATTCAAGGGCACATAAGAAACATTAAATTTTCTGTTAACGGCAAGAAGTACACCTCCACCCCTTTAAGACCAGTAGCTATATAGTTTATGTCGGTACGAAAAACATTAAATTCAGTGCTAGATATTTCACTGTCCAATACAGAACAATCCAGCCAAGTCTCAGTCAGAGCAATAATGTCAAAACTACAGCATGCCATATAATTATAAACCGAAGAAATAACGTTCTTTATACTTCGAGTATTTTGGTAATAAATCAAGAGTTGATTTAACTTTGAGACATCATATTGATTAAAGGAAGATTCAGAAGAAATTGCAATATCATGTATACACATTTTCGAAGACGAAGCGAGATTAAGAGAGATTTATGCTGATGATACATCCGTTCTTTATACTTTGAGAATTTTGGTAATAAATCAAGAGTTGATTTAACTTTGAGACATCATATTGATTAGAGGAAGATTTAGAAGAAATTGCAATATCATGTATACACATTTTCGAAGACGAAGCGAGATTAAGAGATTTATGCTGATGATACATCCGTTCTTTATACTTCGAGTATTTTGGTAATAAATCAAGAGTTGATTTAACTTTGAGACATCATATTGATTAGACGAAGATTCAGAAGAAATTGCAATATCATGTATACACATTTTCGAAGACGAAGCAAGATTAAGAAAGATTTATGCTGATGATACATCCGTTGTGGTGTCTGATAAATCCGATAATCATTTATCCGATTGAGCAAATGGTTTAGCCAAAATTCGTTGTTTCTCAATATTAACAAAACTCCGATTTCATAACAGACAAAAGTCATGTAGTAATATTGGCGTTAGTATTAATGATACTCATATGACTAACACGCATGTTGTTAAATTTTTAGGAATAACCCTAGACAGGTGTCTAACATGGTAGGTATAATCAATGTGATGAGTTGGTAATGAAGTTAAACGTAGTTTAATATCAATTTGGAAATATGTATAAGAACTGTTTTAAATGTAGATCAGTTGCTAAAGCTGTATTAAGCGCAGGTTGAGTCGCGTTTGCGGTATGGTGTTTGTTGCCATCCACATAAAGTTTTTGCTGCCCAAAAAACGGGTAATAAGATGCATGTTTGGAATGTCACCCAGGGAGTCATGTAATCAAGTATTTATCCGGCACGGTATTTTGACAATGCCTGGTGTGTATTTATATGAAATATGTCTATATTTGTATTAATAGAAGTAAGTTTGTATGCAGTAATTTATTTTTTACAACTTTACATTTTAATTTTGTCGACGAAATTAAATCTATCTGTATTTCTAATCAAACTTACATTGAAATAGTCTTCACAAACAATGTAGCAATTCTTCCTTTCGTCGCGCTTCATCACCCTATACCACATTTTTTTTCAATGTCTACACTCTGGCGGCGACCGTTTTATGGGGACGTGGTCAGACTAAATTTTCAAATACGGTTTTTAGGCTTCGTTTTCCACGAAATTGTCTAGGACAAACGCCATTTCGATTAAAATAATACATTTTTTCCTCTGCACATATGCATGTATTTGGAAAAATCAATTTCCCCATTTTGAATATTTGCAACATTATTTTTTCCGTGTACTCATTTCTGCAGATGTACTTTCTTTGGATATGTAAAATCCGTAGGAAGCAGTGAGGTAAAAGAAAAAAACGCCCCCTTTGGTCAATCAGGAGCGGAGGCGAGTGGCACAAATGGAATTTTCAAATGCCGCCAAGGGTCCAGTCCCAGCTAATAATATTCCTGCAGTTGATAAGTTCGGACGTTTCTCTAGCCTTCACTCGCAGCCGCATTCGGGGACATTAAGGAGAGAAACTTGATTTAATGCAATAATAGATTTTCCTCAATCATTCTGTCCGGCCGGCCGGCAAAATCAACTGCGCCGTAATCGAGTCACTTAATTCTTTTTTTCTTGTTAGCCGGTGCCCCGGCTGTTTACGGCGCGCCGTCCTGACATCGTTATGTTGATGCGGGACCATTTTTTAAACCTAATTTAGTCGATGGAGTTCGGAGAAACAAAACAAACCGTTGCAGAACGAGCCGATCGACTCGTTCGGTGGAACAAAAAGTCACCGTCAATTCCTGCTGTCAAATCAATCAAGACCTCTATTTCAGGGAAGTCAACAGTTGTAGGGCAAACGTATGTTTTGTACAACGTGATGATCTTTACATATCGAAGTGCGAAATTACCTGAATTCAGATTTCTTCCTACATTCATATGTTAACCGTTTCTTTTTAGGTTATGTTTGATGTAGAAGTTATAGAACCACTGATAGCGAAACAAGTCACAAAATTATAGACAGTTGAATGACCTACTAAATCAGTAAACAGAGTTATCACATATAGTTCAGAAATTTCTCAATCATTGAAAAAATTATTGTAAACTTTATCGTTTATTTTCTTTACAATATTGACCCCATACTTCATGACGCATCTATTCCCAATTTTTTTTTAGAAGTTTTGAATCACCCTGTATATATGAAGTGTTTCTTTAATCGTGTAAAGCGAATTTGTGAATAAGTGAAAATCGTTTTGTGGTAGTGATCTAAATATAATTTTTTTGTGATTTTGAACTGTGAGCTGTAAAGTGAACTGTGTGAAGTCTATAAGTTTTAGTATACAGGGTGAATCAGTCATTAATTTTAACCACGTATTCGGGAGGCCTAATCAGCAGAAAATCGAAAAAAAATTTTTACTCGACCTTTAAAAAAATTAACAAATCACCCTGTAAAAATCAGTAACACAACGCTCCTGGTGCACTACGAACTTTCTGATGACGCATCCATACGACAATCGAATGCCGGAGTAAACATCGTTGCCACATCATGTTTACATACATAATATCGTCTAACACATCAGCGTGTTATTCGAATTTACCCCCATTTAGCACTCTGCATTTCCCGCATTTCTTTCCCCCCAAATTTGTAGATCACGCCACACATTTGGAGGGGCAATGCATAATTTTACAAATTCCGAATATGCGGAAATGGTAGTGTTATCCGGAGAATGTATACGAAATGCGACTGACCCTATTTTTTAAATAAAGTACTATGGACGGATGAGTGCAGTTTTACTCGAACTGGCATTTAAACAGGTTAGTACCATACTACTTAAAAAAACAATAAATTTCTAGGCTAAATGTACGTAACTACAAACTGAATAATGAATTGTACTTACGAGTAATACTAAAAATTCATATTTATTTGAAAAACGTAGTGAAAACGTAATATCAAAATTATTAAACTGTAATAACCTAACATTCAAAAACATTTATTTATTATCTACATTTAACAAATAAATCAATATTTAAGGAAAATTCATTCATGTATCTAGATTTAAAAATAGTTTTACTCCTTGTCGTTAATAACAGTATAAAAACTAGGTAATTCGGTTATTGACCTAATAATACGGCAGGTCAAGATTCACTCTCGATAACTTATGACTATGAGCATCAGATCAGCGGCGGCCATTTCGGTCTTGGACAGTTTTCTGTCGACAACAGGATGGTTTTTTATTAGTATTTAAACACGAAACACTTTTCAGCTTCTCTTAATAATTTACCCATTGCGTATAGGTTTTTTATGTAATGTACGTAAATGGTGCATTACTCGGTTTATTATTAGACACGTTGGAGTTTTGGTGCAGTCATAACAGCTACATTTGCTCATAGAAAAATCCACACGCTACTTGTCGGTTTAGCTTTCAGATTTGTTGTCAACGTATGGGCAGGAGTGTACGGGTATCGTTTGATTGGGCCGTATTTTCTACCAGAAAACCTGAATTGACCGCGTTACTTGTAATTTTTAATAGAATTATTTGATTTCATTGGATATTAACATTTTAAATTATTATTGGCTGAAGGTGAACTGAGCAAGAAAAAATTATATTCTAGAATAGTCAGTACAACCGTTTATTTGTGATGTCTAAAACTTAGGTAGGTAGGTACTAGAAAAATATTTCAACTTAACAACATTGCATCAGGTCGACATCGAGTTGAACTGTGAGCTGTAAACGACCAAGACTGTGAGCAGTCAGTGACAGTCTGAAAAGGGGTTAAAATAATGATTTGAAAATATTTTTTTGGCGTAAATATGCATTAGATTTTTTTTAATCGCGTATTCGCATTATACTTATTATTCTCTATTTCCTCTTGAAATTAATGACATTATGATTGACTCACCCTATATACAGTTCAGTTATAACGTTATTGTGATTGTGTTTTGATACTGATTCATAGAAATTATTCCATACGACTGTTCACACCTTTTTCTTAAAAAATGATTGCGTTAGAAAAAGTATTGCAAGCTATTGGAGAAAACTAGACTATTCCCTTATCATTGTGAACTAAATTTAATAGAATTGGTATGAACGCGAGTAAAAGGAGAGCTAATGAGAACAGGGCATTCAAATTGGCCGATGCAGAAGTAATGCCCAAAAGCAATTGCAAAAGTAAGTGCGGAAGATTGGTAAAAATGTATGTTACGTCAAGAAAGATAAACAAAAAATGCGGAATTTAGATCTTCAAATCGATAATATCAGTGACAGTGACTGCTAATGAAGATTATTGCCCTTTTTCTTTAAATAAACCACCCTGTAGAGGGTGTTTTCAAAAGTTGGTGCACAATATGGTACCGGTGAATCTTTCAACTAGAAAGTACACGTTTTGCATAAAAATGACCTTAGTAAAATGCTGACTTCTTCTAAATTATTAATATCCGAACTCATGTTTATAAACTCTTTGACTTATTTTTACGAAGTCTCTTTTTTAATAAACCGACTGTCTATTTTCTCGACGGATTGCAGCGGCGCCTGGTGTTCGTTCCGCGAAGCAAATTGCTTAGTTTGTGTTTGTGCTCATTTTTATTTCGTTCTAGATATAATTGACGATTGACGCGACATAATTTCGCACAAAGGACCAATTCCATGCCGGATCGGAAAACACGGATATAATGGAGTTGTTTTATTTATTATAGATGGAACTGTCAGGGATCAATACGGATTTTTACGGCGGCAGTAGTAAATAATCAACTCGCCTTGTACCGGTTGTCGGCTGTCATTTGTCGTGTACGATTTATGGGACTTTTTAAACAATAAATCCGAGCAAAAACCGGCTCGGTTGTTCCTTCATTAAAACGGTTGAAATCTGTAGTAATCATCAAATATTAGTTGCAACTCTGTACAAGAAAATAGAAGAAGAAATAGCAGGTGCAACTTAATTTCTATGTAAATGTAAATGCATTATAAATAATCAGGCGATAGATTTGTCAGCCAAGTTTGATATTAATTGGTAGGTAAAGTATTTCCGAAGTTCTTCCAAAGTCAATTAAAAAGATATAAAGTATGCTTGAATCTTTGGAATACTTTTTAAGTCGTTTATAATTTCATGAGTAGGAGGTTATATGCAGTATATATACAGGGTTGACTATGACTAAGTACAAATATTTAAAGAAAGGATAAACATAAATAAGAATTGACGGAATGTTCTTCAAAAAATTATTAATTATTTTTAGAGAAGAAACATTTTTTTTTTAATATATTAAACCTCTATTTAGTTACGCGCATGGCCGCAGGCCAGACATGAATTTAGATCTTAGCTATGCAACCGTCAACAAAACAATGCATATCAATGTCTTATCAGTTGTAACAATGCATTATTTTCCTTTTTGGTGCTGTCAAAATTGTAAAATCATCGGCAGAATAATTATTTGTTTACCTAGGCAGTAAAGTACATGATATAAGGCTGCGGCTGGTTTTTAATTAACGATGCGCCGCCGAGTCCATTCAGCCAAGACATTAAATCTACTTTACGGCCAAGTACAAAGTAAGTGTTTCAAAACAAACAGAGGTTGTCTCTTACAGGCTAAATATCACTATAAATTTTTTATAATAAATTGTTTAGTATCTCTAAGGCCTCCATAAGCATGTGATTAAAATTTTTGTACTTACTGATAGCTACTGTATATTAAAACGTTCTTTTATACTGAACTGAATACAACCAGCAGTAATGTATAACATTGTGTATGTCGAGTCACGTCTAATCAAGATAGATTATATGCTGACTGGACTCTCGATATGCATTTTACTGCCTAAATATAGGTGTCAGGAAATGATGAGCAAAAAATTCAGGGGATAATTCTAGACTGAAAGTAAATGCTACCTCTTTCTACAACATATTTTCCAAAACTGATTATTAATAAATAACTTCTTAAGAAATCCAAATATTTACATAAAATTTGTAAATCGGGGGTTTTTGCGGACGAGAAATTCAAATATGCTTCTAATTATGACGTCACTAATAGAGGGCGCCACTTGTGGCACGCCATGTTTCTTTAAAATGGCAGAACTTTTTTGCATCTTAATGTATCCATCTGACTATCGAAACAATCGATTATCCTACCTGTTTTATTTGAAAGGTATACCTTGCTGAAGTCACCTCATCCTTCCCCAATTTTTGTTTTCGCTGCCATGGACCCCTTGCAGTTTCAAGTGGACCCCTAGAGGTCCATACAGGCCATTCTGGGAATAATTGCTGTAGACTTTTTTTTTCTCATTTATTGCCCAACAGTTACAAGATCCAGTTACAGGACAAATACATAATATAACAAGATTATTTAACAAAATAGAAAAGAAAAAACAATTTCCAGTTCATTTACATTAAGAATCACAAAACTATTAAATGTAGCAAAAAAAATTAAAAAGACGGAATTAAGAAATGAGATTCTACAAATCTACAAATCTATAAAATATAAAAAAATAATAGAAACACTTCATTTAAACCAAATACAAAAAGCAAGTATATATTAAAACAGATGTTGGTATTCAATAATAAAAAAACGCAATTGTTTAACATCTACAAAATGAATGTCACATACCTAATTTTATTTAAATTACTACACATGACATACAATGGAGCGCAGCATTATATTGGTTCTAGCTAATGGTAACATAAAATCAGCAACCCGCCTTGCAGAATATTGCAGAACATGAAAATTTAATGCGTGCAATAGATCACAACAGTCAAGTTCATTATGTAAAATTTTGTAAATCAATGTACAACTAGAAATGACACGTCTAACTTCTAATAATGTAACATCAAAGGTGTTCAATAATACATCATGACTAAATCCTCTTTCCGGATGCGAACCATACCTTTAAAATAAAGAAATTTCAAGAACTTTTTTGTACACTCAATACACACAATAGTTGCAATATGATACCTATAAAACGGGAACCATACTATCGAAGCATATTCAATTTTGGATCTAACGTAGGAGTAATAGAGAACCTTAAAACTTTGTGCATTACGAAAATTTCTACAATTTCTAATTAAGAACCCTAACATCTTTAACGCTGCTGATATGATTAAGGAAATATGTCCATTAAACGACCATTTGCTATCAAAAGTTATGCCCAAATCTCTATTACTATTACAACGAGATAACACTGACGAATTTAATCTGTATTCACATTTAACAAATTATTTCTTCAAAGAAATCTCATAACTTTACACTTGCTATTATTTAAGTATAATTTATTAATGGTACACCAAGTCTCAATTTTATTAAGCTGACCTTGAATACATTCACAATCATTCACTGATTCCACGCTATGATATATTTTCAAGTCATCTGCAAATAAAGCAAATATTATACTACTAATATCATTTATAAATAATAAGAATAGTAAGGGCCCCAAATTTGCACCCTGGGGAACACCTGAAGTTAAGGAGAATATTTGCGAGTTATAACCGTTATAAGATACAAACTGAGATCGGCTGGAGAGATAGGTTTTTACTAATTTTATAAGGGAATAACTAAAACCATACTTAAGTAATTTTGAGCAATATTCCGTGGTCTATACGGTCAAAGGCTTTACAGAAATCCGTGTAGACTACATCAACCTGCCCTGACAATCTACTACCTGGGCTACATATTGAGAAAACATAATCAAGTTAGTAACAGTCGACCGGCTTTCCATAAATCTATGATGGTAAGGAGAAATCAAGTGACTCACTGAATTATAGATACTATTGTAGATACATATTTCTAATACTTTTGAAAAATTACTCAGTATTGAGATAGGTCTGTAATTACTTAATACTGAAGGATCACCTGATTTAAGTACAGGACAAATTCGAGCAATTTTCCATAAATTTGGAAAGGTAGACGTTCGAAGCACTAAATTGAATATTGTAAGTCAAGGTTGAACAAAAACGAATCTACAGTCCTTAACCAGGAAACTTGATATTTGGTCAGAACCCGATGTCATTTTATGTTTCAGTTTATTAATAGCTGTTAATATCTCATTCTCAGTAAATTCCGCAATATGCAAAACAGGTATGTTTCCCAAGTCAACAGCAGACAAGTCCGGATCGGAAGAATTTATATATACGGTACCAAAATAGTCTCTAAATCCATCAACTATTGCCTGAGGAGATTAGTACTGTAATTCACCCATACTTAGACAACCAGGTATTCTGGAGCAGCATTTTTTGCCCTGAATATAACTCCAAAAATAATTAGGATCACCTTTCAGTCTCTCTTCAACATGTGATAGGTATACATTATATGCATCCCTCGTTTGCCTTTTAATAATTTTTCGGAATTCCTTAAAATTCTCCAAATCAACCAATGACTTTGACATTTTATATTTACGCAGGGAACGATTTTTCAGTTTTATGTTATTAATAATAGCAGCAGTGTACCAGATAGGGTATTTATTGAGACTTGATAACGAATTAACCTAATATACATATAACATATCCCATCAACACGGCCCATGATACAAAGACTCCACAGAACCTTCCATTCGACTTTGACACATTTTTACGTGTAAGTTAAAACTCTAGTAACTCAATTAGCGCTTTAAGAAATGTCGTGGTTTCCACGAATTGATTGTGCTCGGTCAAATTCAGCAGGAGGTCCTCTTTATCCTTAGCCTGGATAAATGCCGGTTTGTTTCGTTTTCGGCCGCCGCCATCGCGACGTCCGAAACGAATAGATCAGCGCCGCGACGTATGGTAAAAGGAACAGGTAATATATGAGGCGAGTCGGACTAAACCGAGATTAGTGGCAATGGGAAATTGCGTTATAAATCTGTGCCGGTGAGTTATGCCTCCGGGCTCGGTCTTTCTTCCCGCCCGACACGTGACTGATAGAATATAGAGTCCATTTTTTATTGCGGAAGCGGAAAGTGGGCGTTTATCTAACGTTTTTGATACGTCTTATAACGGAAAACGCGCCTTCGTCATGATTTTTTCAAATTACGAAAGATTCCAGATTGAATTACATTAAAATAATTCCATTGTTACTGTTATGGATGACGTAAATCCATGAATAAATATATTTATTTGCAGCACTCATGTTTTCTGAATCATTGTGCATGCCGCTAGTGAAAAATTAAAAAAAAGGCTGTGTCACTACTCCGCTGTAGTCTCTTTGAAGTCTTGAGGTCACAGAAATACTGCCCCTACGAACTGCGGTTTTAAATTAAATAAATACAGTGGCAGAGACGAAATTTTCGTGTACATATCCGTCTGCTGAGGCTCTTGTCGCCTATAAAAATCTTATGACAATGGTGCTTATCTATGCTGTTCCTTTCACGGTCCGTACTATTATTTGATAGTGGTTTCCGGGTTGTTATGCCGTGACCTCGGTAACTGGTCGCTGCCAATAACATAATTAAAATGCACATCCCTAGCCTTGGCTGAGATTCCTTGACCTGTCCTTGTTATCCTCGGGCTAGGCTCAGTGAGGACAGACTCGCCATCGGTATCTCTGGGCCTGCTCATATACTGAATTCGACTTTTGTTGTTGGTATTACGACTGATACGGTTGTTCTGCTGCCGCTGTAACTAGCTGCATTCCATGCTTCTAAACGTTTCGCCGCTCTTCACTGTCAGTGGTAACTCCGCAAAAACTTCGCCGCGACTGATATTGTTATGGCACTTTATAAGCCTGATCTGTCGTAAACCATATCGGTTCTATCCTTCTTTCGCTGACTGCTCTTTGATTCAATCATCTATGAATCCTATCAGATAGCATTGTGGTAGCTTAAATATTTGGTCCCTACAAACTGACTACATGTCTGCAAGGCACTACAGTTCAATTCTTAGCCCCCTAGCGTTTTTGACCTTGACTAATGATCTTATCTTTGTCTCGTTGAACATAATACTTAATAAAAGGTACACAAACAATCTTAGAAAACTATTAAAGTGGTTTTATCATCGCATCAGAGAAGGAATTAAATTTAGCTCAAACTTATAAAAAATTTTATTTAACAAAGATATACAAAAATATATTTACAACGAGATTTACGCTAATTCGATTAGGACATCGTCATCGCTCACGGTATCGCCAGGGTGGATATTGATAGACTTTATGGTTCCAGTGGTTGTGGCAACCATAGAATTTTGCATTTTCATGGCTTCTGTAATGTTAGAAATTAAAATATCTTTGTAGAACACGACACATTAACCATTAAGGATAACAAAAAGCAACATTTATGACCCTCATCAACACTATTTAACATCCGCTTTAAGATAAGGAAAATTCAGATTTAAAAAAATATTTTTTGGATTTGTAAACTTTTCTTACCTATGATACATAGTTCTTGCCCTTCGGCGACGACGTCTCCTACATTGCAGTTGACGCTTTTCACTAGTCCAGGCATAGGCGACCGCACTTGTTTGGACACGTCCAACTTCAATTTTTCCGGCATTAAGTGCAGGTAATCAGCAGATCTTTGGGAAAGGATGAAGAGTTTGTAGTTTGTCCCTCGGTATCTGCAACAGGATAAAACTTGCACCTACTGCAATTAGTTTGTGCACCGCTTACATTATTTGATAGTCTCCACTGGCGTTTTTCGAAAACGGTTGGACTACGTTGACTTCTCCGTTGATCTTCACGTTTAGTAAAGGTTTCGCTAGGTTTATATCGCTCTTATCTATACTGTACTCTTTTCCATCAACGCTGATGAAGAATTGCCCGTTGCTTTGCGAAACGTTGAGTTTATACTTTTCTTCATTGAATTCAATGTATAAGTTCCACTTGTCTAAGGTTTTACCTTTTATAATATGCTTCGGAGCGTTCAAGAACTCTCTACTTCGTAGTTCATTGGTTGCGTACATAGCTGAAGCTACTGCTAGTAACTTGTACTTATCTTCTTTAGGTAACTGTAAGCCTAAAAGGAGTGACTGAAGTTATCTTACATAAATAAAGTTATATCTACCTTTAAATCCTTCCGGGTAGACCTGAGGTAGGTAGTTTGTGCTGATGTCGCCTTTTCGGAACCGTTCTTCTGTTATTATAGCTCTAAGAAGGGGTATGTTATTTGTTACGCCTCTTATGACGTAAGAGTCCAACGCTTGTATACTGCGTTCGATCGCTTCGTTCCTGTCTTTTCCATAGCACACTAGCTTGCATATCATCGGATCGTAGTAGACGCTGATTTCGCTGCCTTCTTCTATACCGCTGTCGCATCTAACGCCGGGTAAGTGTATGGGTTCCATGTACTTGTACAACCTCCCTAAGAACAATCTATATATTCATAATAAAATTTGTATAGCTGCATCAGCTTACCTATGCTGGGGAGGCCAAAGTTCTTGTAAGGGTCCTCGGCATACACTCTGCTCTCTATCGCCCAACCGTTAATTTTGATGTCCTTCTGCGTGATATTTAGCTTGTGTCCCTTAGCCACTCGGATCATCTGCTGCACCAGGTCCACCCCAGTGATGCATTCGGTGATGGGGTGTTCTACTTGTAACCTGGTGTTCATCTCCAAGAAGTAGAAGTTACGGTCGTCATCTACGAGGAATTCCACGGTACCAGCGGATGAATAACCTAGTTTTTGACACAAAGAGACCGCTTGCTCGCCCATGGCTGTTCTGGTCCCTTCGTCCAAGAAGACGCTGAATCAGAGAAGGCATTATGGTGATAAATTGTATTTAATGATTGATAAGTTGCATTTGTTCATAAAGAATTGTTTAAGTACAGGATATTGAGTTAAGTCCTAAAGACTTGCAAATGTTCATTAAAATGTTTTGAGCTATAAATTTGTTCCATGTTTATAATAAAGTTTACTTGTGTTTACTATTGAGTATAAACAATAAATTTCTTAATTACACATTTTTTTGCATCATGTAATTTTGCTTAATCATTGCAAAATGTTGACCTCGGTCATAATGAATGTTATCTCGACAGTGGCACTGGTTGAATAGGCACGATATCTATTTCCATATTCCAAACAATTGTTATTGTATTTTTGACGTGGAATTAATAACCCTAATATCAGTAAATAAGTTATATCTTAATGGTAATTAAATTAATTCCTTACAAAGCAGCCGACATTAAACTAATCTCAATCCGTATACTTATCAAGAAGGAAGTAGGTCAGACTTAAATCTGTAATCGTTAAAATATAAAACCTTCGTCGATTATCTTTGATCACAATTTATTTAACATCAAATATATACCTGGGAGCTTCCTCAATGACTTTTTGGTTCCTTCTTTGGATGCTGCACTCTCTCTCGTTGAGGTATATGACGCTGCCATGTTGATCCCCCAGGACTTGAATCTCTATATGTCTAGGATTGTCTATGAACTTTTCAACTAACATCCTGCTATCCCCAAAACTGGACAGAGCTTCTTGACTAGACAGCTTAAATCCTTCTCTAAAAAATATTACTTTGGTTTATTCAAGAGCTGTGTGTATCTGAAAGAAGTGCGTTCTTTCAAAGAAGACGTGAAAATTGTTTTCAACAGTTAATAATCATATTTTTAAGACACACACACCTTTTCTGCTAATTCTTGAATAGAATAAGGCATTTGTAAGTAAAATAACATAAATCAAGTTACACCTGACATCAAGTATACACTCCCAACAAAGACCACCCCGGGGTTTAGGACGGTCGGCGAAGAAAGAACCTAGAAGACACGAAGAGCGCCAGAAGAGGCCCCCCTGCCGGCGGGGGTCAGCCAGGGCAGGAGGAGGTTCCTCGAGCCGACAGCATCGGCCGCAACAGCGGTCGAGGCTGACCGGAGAAGGGAACCCACCTCTACGAGGCCGCCCAGGTCTACAGAGATGGTGAAGGATAAAGAGCGATAATACCGCTCGATCCTAATCCATACAAGGCCACCGTTCGCCAATAAAAATAACGGCGCTGACATCAAGTTAGTGCATTGTAAACAGTTGAATAAGAGGGACAATGCATTTTTGTTTGCTTATTCAGTTCTAGACTGTATTTTTTCGCCATGGTCAAAATCTTTATTTCATTTTGTTCATCTAGACTGCCTGGAACTCAGCCATATCACTATATTTCATGTTTCCGCATTGTTTATTGAAAAATAATCGGGATACTTCTCTTTGAGCAATGTCGGTTTCGCTGACGGCGGAAAAGTTTGCCCTTTTCAACTCAGATGTAGGAAATAGTTAATTAAAAAGTTGGTTGAGTGAGAGACTTACCAAACACAAAGTAGAACGCGAATGAGGTCTGCCTTTTTGAATTGCAGCCACAAAGTGTGTTTGTATTTGAACAAATGCTGCGTGTACCCGAGTTTTTATCAAACGTGTTTTCCCAGAACGGGAAATGCGATTCAAATAAAAGAAACCGACGTTTTTGAAGTGAGCCATTAAAATCTAGAATTACTCCAATAAAGACAAATTTTTAGTTGAAAATGCGTGAAATATGTGTGAAATAAATAATATAGATCAGCTTCACTGTGCAGTTTTGTTGTTAGATATATCCATCTGAAAAGAAAATCAAGTAGTACATGAGGATATAGTGCTTAAAGAAAATCTACTCACAGTAATAGGTATTTGAATGCCAAGTCTCAGTCTAGAACTATTGGAAGAGAAACTATATCATCTACTGTCAAAGAAAATTGATGTACGAACAGAAACATTGAACAAGCCATTAGAGAGAAGCGTATGATCAAGCAGAAGCAGGGATATCTGACAACAACCTATTTATTCTTGAAAAATGTTGGCCAAGACTATTAAAGAGGCAATGAAATGTATAAATATCAAAGTAATATCAATCGTCACATAGTTGATGTATTTTGAAACGTTTCAAAAATCAAGGACTTTCCATACATATGACTCTCCAGTTTAAAATTCTCAACTCAATATGTATTTCAATCACCAATTAGAATTCTCGAGGAGGAAATTAGTTCTACCTGGCATCCTCGTCATTTCTGGCGATTCTCATCCCTTTCCCTCCTCCTCCCGCCGACGCCTTGATCATCACAGGGTATCCAATACTTCTGGATATCTCCACGCAGTGGTCAGCATCCCTGACGATGCCATCGAAGCCTGGGATGGTGTTGACACCTGCGGCCATCGCTAACCTCTTGGACTCCAGTTTATCGCCCATTCCCGTGATAGCATTGGCGGATGGTCCTATAAAGGCTACTTTTTCGTCCTCCTACAATATAGAGTATAATAATACCAAATCTATAATTATCTTTTTAATCAAATAAATATTCGAATGTTATTTAAACTGCCAGTATTGCCTGTTGTTGCCATTTATGTCAACTGCGTCGTTCTTATGTATAGATTTTGAGATATTGATGAACTACTACTTTTTAACATAGTTTGGGTTCTAATAATAAAATTCCTCGCCTTTCTCATAAATTGATTATCTGACTCGTATTATCCTGTCTAGCAATAGGGTATGAAAATTACGAGAAAAAAGTGAAAAGGAAACGTTTTTAATGACAATCTATATATTTTAAATGTTAAGGTAGCTTCCGTATAAATATAACCCCAATTCAAAGTTACGCCTTGTATGCGAGTACAATTTTATGACCGCTATATAAAATACCTTCATTACTGGCTTGTGTAAATAATTGTTTCTCATTGGTTAAATAAAACCTAAATACAGGTAAATACAAACACAAGAGTATATAAATAAATTTTTTTATGAGTACCAATAATTATTATGAAACGGTAATTTCTATTTCCTTGATGTTGTAGATCTAATGCCTCTTTAATGGCAGTTTGATGACTCCCTATTAACTATTTCTAGATAAACTATTAATTTCATTGTAATGTACTTAGAGAAAATTTGTATTTTTACAAATAAACTAAAAATGAAGTAATGAGTGGATCTAATGAGAAAACTATATTAGCTAGTGGCAACATTTGTTGGCCTATCGCATTAGTTCATTGCCAAACTAATCCTAAATACTAGTATTAATATTTATATTGAAGAAGTAACAACTGCATTAAATTAGTCATACAAAGCAATAATTAAGAAATTGTTTATTTATTTAATAGAAATACCAATATTATTCAATTTCAATACAATTTAACAAAAACAGAGCTTCTAGAAGGATTATGATTGAGATAAAGTTTGTCATATTTATTTATCTAAAAGAAGAATTAAATGTAATGTTTTTACTTCTTATTTAGTTTTTATCATATACCTACTGGATGTTTTTAAAGTATATGTACACGCAATAATTTTCTTCCAGGGGTGTATTCTGTGACCAAAATAAGGGTTCTTTGTTATATAACCGTGGGGTCTTAGGACAGCTATTGTCCAGCTAAAGCGTGTCAAATAAAAAAAAATCTATTTTTAATTTTTAAACTGCTTATAAGTTTGTCAGTATCCAGTTTATTTATATACAAAAGGAATAGTATGGGACCCAACACAGAACCTTGGGGGACAACCTATTTTTAGTAAGAACAAGATGATTTCTTCCAAATCCTTACCAGCATCTCCACGAAGGCGGCGTTCTCGGACAGGAACCCGTACCCGGGGTGGACGGCCTCCGCCCCTGTCTTCCTCACTGCGTCCATAATTTTCGCCTTATCTAAATAAGACTGGGAGGCCTGAGACTCGCCTATGAACACCCGCTCGTCGGCCAGTTTCACGTGCATCTGCGAAAAAAAAATAATTAGCCAGATAAAAACGGTTATCCGGAACTGCCAAGGTGATGAAAACGGGAATCGCTCCTGGAATGGCCTCGTAAAAGTTTATTTTACAATGCAAAGGCAGCCTTACCGAAACATGAAGATATCCTGGCTTTGTGCAAATATTTACGGGAAGTCGTTGGCGAATACAAGATATGGAGTTGTTGCCGTAAAGACGAAATGGCGTTATTAAGTATAATTAGAAAGTAGGATTTTAATTTGGTAGAAGAGTAGCATTCAATTTGTGCCAGTTAAGATTTATGGAAGGTGTAAGTACCACATTATAAACCAAGTACCTAGCACCACTTTAATTTTTTTCAGCTAACTTCAGCGTCCTTGAATTGAGAAACGGTGAACAGGACCGTAATAACCGTTTTATTTTTACAGGAAAGTGTAAAATCGAAAGATTGTTATACAGGGTGATTCAGTTTTTAATGAACTATTAACTGAACTAACAGTATGAACCCTATGAACTAACAGTTTCTAATGAACTTCTAGGGTAAGAAGAACTTTGAAAAATAATGGCAGTTTATTATATAATAGTCATAGTTAAGCCATACTTGCTACATAGTGTAGTTAGTTAAGGTGTCATAAAATGTAAAAATATCAAGCACTTTGAACAACCAGTGGCGCAGATTTGGGCAGAAGGTATAAAAAAAGAACAACAATGTTAAGAATTCTTCTAACAAAAAATACAAAAAAAAACTATTTTATAAATTACACATGGGTAGTTAAAAATTTTGGCTACTTCTCTTGCAAATGAATTTCAGGAGGCAACTACTCTGCGGGCCAATGCTCAATCAGCATTATCGCCTAAAGCGCACTTCAGACAACAACGTAGTGTTGCCAGCAACACAAAGTCATGTGATTTTTAGCCAATGAAATTAATCGTATCGCCCTCTTTTCGGTGTTGAAGTCGAGTGAAGCTCAAAACTTCCAACTTTACTTATCCAGGGGAGCAACAGTTGTACATAATATAACCAGTAATAAGAAAACTAACTATAAAATATTTATATCATAGAAATTAAACTGGTGGTGGGGATGTTGCTAGCAACACTGCAATCACAAATCTAGAAAAAATATAGACTGTGGTAGTGTCATATTGCCGGCGACCGCAAATTCATGGCTGCCCTAAAAGGTCCAAATCGCTAAAACTTGGTTTTTATGCCTATTTACGTTGGTTGTATTGTAGCGTGAAGCTCATTTGTTTACTGTGATTGGTCACATTCATGTCACATTCTTTAATGACATTTAAAATGACAGCAAGTTAGTTAATTTCAGATTGCAATGCAGCCATCATATTTGCACAACCGCCAACATAAAGCAAATAAAATATCCATTTTCTGGACCTAGAAAACGCGGCACCTGTCACGTGACCTATATCATGAAGTCTATATTTCTTCTAGGTTTGTGACTACAATGGTCTCTGAAGTAGGCTTAAAAGATCTATAACAAACACCCAAAGTCATTCGTCTGTGCTTGTTGGCTCTCATCGGTATGCCATAGAGCAGGCAAAATATCTCTCGATGGAGCTCTAGCTGTTCGTGTCCATCACACGTTTTTGTCATATCCGACGGAAGGTCAAGAATGCGCGGGATGTATGTGTCTACATCTAGCGACTACCGGCTTACTCCATGTTGGACTTGGCTGTCTCACAAAAACTACTTTAATACAATTTGTAATAAATAATACTACAATTGTGTCTCTGTAGTTATTTTGCAGTTTAGCCGCATTTTAAATTTTACAATATGATATTCCTTACAAAATATAGTAAAAAGTTTGGAATTACATTAATATTTACAGCAACCCAATTACTATAATACTTTTGCATTTGCCACAACAAAGAGCTTATATGGTTTACTACATATAGTTTATTCTACGACAAAATTGTAAACAGAAATTTATAGTAACTGTTTCAGTAGCATTTCTTTCAGTGCCCGTTTCTATCTCCGTTATTCTTTAAGATACCTTACCCATCGAGGTATCATTTTGTAGGTCTGTCCAAGGCCTTTTAAGCTATCCTTAAAAAAGCAAACTATTTTTACAAAATGGCCGCCTTCGAACCTTTGCATTGTTCAGAGTGCTCTTTTCTTGTTTCCCTTTCAAGATATCTTAAAACGTTTTCTACTGTTTAAGAAAGGTATTTTAAGCTAATATATATCTAATCTCCTACAATTCCTATCAATGAAGTATGTTCTCTGATATTAAACATCTAGGTATGCTACTGAACAATTCCACAGACAATAATTCAATTCAATAATTATCTAAAGAAATTAATCTATCGAAATTTACTAGCCTGGTTTAATGAAAACACTCTATAGAGTGTGTATACTAACTTCTGACAGTGGGAACTCGATATTCAACCACAATAGATGAGATCTGAATTGTAGGAGATTAGATATATATTAGCTTAAAATACCTTTCCTAAACAGTAAAAAATGTTACAAAAGTTAATAATAAAGAATATATGGGTAGATATTGTGGGTGTAATTCAACGCTGATTGGGGCTTTAGCCCACAGAGTAGTTAGTTTCACACAATATTGTTAATACCTGAAAATATATCTTAAAACGGTTTGAACATTCTAGAGGCACTTTTTTGAGATACATTCGATAGCATAAACATAAATGTAATAATATTATTAGTTTTTGGGATATGACCACAGGTGTTTTATAAGGAATAACGTTTATTTTATTACAAAAACGGAAAGAGGGCTAAATATCCATTCCAAAAATATATACCTTATTTATTATTTGTTGTGTAGATTTGCAGACAATATAATGATGATGTTTTCCTGACTGAGAAGGCTTTGAAAACAAACAAGTTTGACATTTAATATTTCTCGAAATGATGACAGATTGAGATATGCAGTTTGCGCCATTGTTATTTTCGAAAAAGGAGCTTCGGACTCGTCTATCAGGTTTGCTCTGCTATCTATGACGGATTTGCAGTAACGACCAATTTAAATCACCCTGTACTTATTTGAAGGTGCTATTTCAAATCACTTTATCTGTACACGAGGTACATCCCATTCCAAATTACACGATTGATACCTAATACATTGAAGGGTATTACATCCCATTACAACCCACTACACCTATATAAATCCCCCAGCTTTTGGTAGCATTACGATTATAATAACAATAAGTAGGCTTCAGCCTCCCAAATCGTCTAATGGAAAAGCCTGAATAATTGATGACCTCTAAAATATATCCTAATGTACTCACTGACTGGGAATCTGCAACGGAGTAGACGGCGACCGTTTTGATGCCCATCCTTCTGGCGGTGCTTATGATCCTGCACGCTATCTCTCCTCGGTTCGCTATCAGAATCTTGCTGAAAGTAGGCTCTGTGGGGTCGATGGGGTCCACGGTGTATATGCCACGTCGCTGGAGCAGCCCATTGGATACTATCGAGGTGGTGTGTTGTAACTGGGACCATTGGTTGTGTAAGCTTCGCTGTCAGATAAGTTAAAGTAAGGTTTCATTTTTGGCGACAAATTTTGACGTTGTAGGTCATCTAGGTCCAGAGGCAATATTCTCACTACATTATTTCTTTTACTAACCTATTATAACATTGTAAATAACAGTTTTTGATACTAGTACTTAGATATTTCGCAGTACCCCCTGGATCCTGATATTGCTGACGACCTACAAATATCAAAAGCTGTGGGAAATATTAACAATCTACAGGTCCTATTCATAAAACAAGAAACGTACTAAAACATATTGCAAATATTTGCATGCAAGCTAACGATTTTTACTAGCTCCAGAAGGTGCCAGGCTCGTCTACGACTCCGACAATCATATTCTTCTGTCCGCCAGTAAAAATCCTTTTAGTAATAGTTACATACTATAATACTTTTTCATTTACTACAACAACGAGCTTATATGGTTTACTACATTTGTAGTTTATTCTTCGACAAAATTGTAAGTAGAAGTTTGTAACTATTTCAGTAGTATTTCTTTCAGTATAATGTGTTTCCATATAAGACACTTTGCGTTTAAAAACGTAACTGTTCCGTTGAAAACAAAATGTATGGTCACTTCAGCCATGATATCTAAAACAAACATTTGCAAATTGCTCTACAGACGTTTCCGACCGACTTCTCGTCAAGACTTTGGACTATATGATACTACTTGACGTCCAATATAATTACTTTAATAGTTACAACTGTTCTATTTGAATAATTACAGTGATTTCAGTTAATATAAGTAGTACACTGCACGATACATGCATGTAAATGTAAATGCATGAATCGTTCTCCTTTATGCAAAATAATAAAATCCTGTACTGCGGAAATGAAAAATAAATAAATTCCCATCACGAAAGCAAATAAGAAATACTAGTTTTACCGTCGTATTTCAAGTCGCCTAACTAAATACGAGGGAGGCAATATCAAAATTGAATGAGAGGGGGTAACCAATGGGATCAAAATTGTGATAAGATTTCGCAAAATAGAGGTTTTCAAGGGATTTCGTGGAATTCCCTGAAATTTCAAGGAGTTTCCAAAGATTTCGCATTTGATAAAAATTACCTCGAAAATTACTATACTTATAAAGGGTATCTGTAAAAGTTTGAGAAAAAAACACATATGCCGTGAGTCAAAATATGATGGCCTAAATCAAGTTATCTTAGTCCAAAATTTTATAATTTCCGAGATGTTGAACTTTTTTAGTTTTTTTCTCAATAACTTTATTATAAATTGCAGTAAATACACAAAACTTGGTAGTGGTGAGTTTTCTAACACAAGAAATTGAAATATGGCCTCAAATTTGCTATTAATCGTAGAGGGCCTCACTTACAGTACTTCACATACATTTAAATCGCTATAAATTTGGATTCTTTTTTTAAAGAAACGTTTTCAACAACCATTTTTTGGATAGGATTTTAAGGTTTTATTTCATAAACCATTGTTTCCTTTCATACCTTATTCAATTAAGTACTACCAAATTTTGGACTAAGGTAAATTGGGTTAGATCATGGTATCTTGGCTGTAGGAACATGTGGTAGGATTTTGCTCAGATCTTTTAAAGACAGTCTGTACTGGATCTACAGGCAGCAAAAAGTTATGACGATTTAAATGCATGTGAAGTACTGTAGGTGGCGCTTTCTACAGTTGACAGCAAATCCGCGGACATTTCAATTTCTCGTGCCAGAAAATTTCTCTGTACCAAGTTTGATGTATTTATTACAATTTATATGAAGTTAGTGAGGAAAAATTAAAAACATACACACTGTGTGTGCGTGTAACTAAACAATTTTGGACTATAGTCACATTTTGGCCCTCGTAGTATGTTTCCCCAACCTTACGCGAGATATATAAAAAATTTCAAAAATATTCTCTACTTACAAAAAAGAATATTTGTAAGATTGCTCTGAATTGTGACATTCTTGGTCAAAAAACTGATTTTGATCTTAGTCACGCCATGAAAAACTGTAAAAAAGTTATTTGATGTCAGTAGCGAAGATGCGATGGATTGACGACATTCGCTGAAACTCAGATGAACAAAAAATGTGAAATTGACAGTTTCTTATAAATAGCGATTGTTTTGTTCTAAGTTTAGCATAATAGTTAAATTGTTTCACAAGGTGCAAAGCGCTGAAGTTAACTCTTGAGTTAACCCTCAACTTGACCCGTCCCCCAGGTACTGGGTGTCCGGAATTAACGTCGAAGTGCAAAGTCAATAAAATGAAACAAAAAACATTAAACTTTGAAGGCAAACAGCCTTCCAGTAGTTCCAAACAACCGTGATTCGTGTCGCACACATAATAATGTGAGCTGGAACCTGCGTTATTCGCGAAATAGAAACGCGAGTATAACGTCGATAATGTCGTAAGGTGGACAGTATTGTCAGTCTTTAAGGGTAAAATTACGTCCACATGATGCGGAATTTTGTGTGATTTCGCGCGATTTATTGTGATTTCGCACGATTTCTCGGGATTTCAAACGATTTTTCGGGATTTCGCACGATTACGCAAGATTTGTGCCAAGATTTCCATGAGTGGTTACCCCCTCGCTTAAATGTGCCAAGGAAATTTGTAATATTAAATAAATAATATTTTTTCGTTTATCATCTTTCTGATTGTTCAAAAACAATTACGCTGATAACTTTTATAGCGGGAATAACATCGCTAATCCTCTTTTAGATAAGAATGTTGTAATTAAATAGATTATTGTGCATACTTCTCTCTCAAAATAAACAGTTCTAAAATAGTATATAAGAAAATAGCACAGCCCAACGTCAGATGATACAATAATAATCTTATTTATCTCCATTTTTATTTTGACTAAGAAAAATACTAAATGACATGGAAAAACACAAACATGTTTAATTTTTCTTTGAATAATAATGTATTTCCTTCAAAAATATTTCTAAATAATTTTTTTATCTTTACGTAGTATTTTAATTAAATAAATATTTAAGCAAATACATTAGTTGACCGATAAGAAATAAAATTTCAATTATTTACGGTTTTAATCAATAATAACATTTACCTTGAATTTGCCGAAGTTAAAACATTTTTCCAGAAACAACTTAGGAACAGTCACTGCCACCACCATCTTCAACCTTTTCACAAGTTATCACAGATCGTTCTAAAGCACTATTCATACGGTCCCGGCTGTCCAGCTTACGATGATTATAAACAATTTCAAGGGATTACAAAATAATTATCTTCAAAATGAACCCAAACCGATTTGACCACAGTTCGGAGTCCTTTGCTACTAAATTTATCACTTATCAACTAATGTCGCGATAACGCAAGTCGGGATTTAATTTTTTTTTCTAGAAGCTCAAAATCGGCGCGGAACGGGATTCCGCCTAAAAATAAACAAATGAATAATTGTTGAACATTGGAATCGCCTTCGGAAAGGCTAACGCGGTGGTTATGTTTGTATTGGTATTTCAAACCGGTCCGGTACGGTTGATATATGAAAGTCAAGGTAGGCCGTCTCTCGCTTTAGGCGTGCCGTACACGGAGGGGTTTTGTACCGACTGTTCTATAACATGCGAGTTTCTGAAATTAACTTGAAATATGTTACTATCGTAGAAAAAGAGAAAAGTGTGTACAAAATAAATAATTCCAAAATTATTAAGAACAAATTTTGAATGTGCAGAATGTGACAAATAAAATTTTGTGAAAAAAATCGAAAATAGCAGTTCCAAAATTATTTAAAAATACACTTATGCATGACACTGGAAACTGGTCCGCTGTAAAACATAACCTTGCGGAAGATAGAGCCAAGTGGATCGTGGATAAAACATTGTAACTCTCGGCTGCGCCTTGAATGTTCATTATTTCTCGTGAATTAAATACTTATTTATTTCTTTATATAATTAATAACTGTCAACACTGCTGGTAAATTGTTGCTGTCTTTGTGTCAATACTCTCACAAAACTTTTAGTGAATGGTACAACAATATTTGTAGTATTTGGTAATATTTCTGTTGTTATAAAACAGTAGTTGGAGATTAGTACTACAAAATTGTAAGCATGATAGTATGTGAAATAATCTACAAATTGTGTTTGTAGCTACATACAATCGCAACAAGCTGTAGTACACAGGTCTACAATTGGAATTAACTTCAAAAGGGTCTAAGTGCCAAAAATACAAAATATGAAGTTTTTGCATAAAAAGGATCCATGCCAAGCGATATCCAAATGGGTCTAAATGCCAACGCGAAGTATTTTGTTCATTGGAGTGGAGTAAATATGACAAATCTGTATAACTATTAAAAGTAAAAAGGATCTAAGTGCCACCGATGATAAGATGGTCATCTTGGTCGATATGGAAGAAAATTAATTATATGAACAGATAACTGTATAAGTTAAAATAAAAACAGAATGATGCTGTTGGCATTTATTTTCTTAATCTTAAATGATATGTTTGATGAAATAGAGTAAAAGTTATTAGTCAGTGGACATTCTTATATGCCATGCGACAGAGACTTTGCATTGATTGGAAAAAGAAAAAGAGTCGTAAAGTTTGTTACCCCCCCCATTGTGTCAAAGAAATGATAGGAAAAACAAGATATAACATACCATTCCGCACAGTGAACATGGAATCTACAAACTTTAAAAACATACAGACGGCGGCTGATGTTTATCTTAACACTTCAAAACTCAAGCATCTATCTTAAAAACGACTAAAGATAATCCCACCATTATAAAAATTAAAAAAACTTTCAGCGAGGTAGAAGAGTGGCAGGAAGTTAACATTTAAAAAAAGGAAAATCCGTTGAGCAACTAGCCAGTTTAAAACTTTCCGATAAAATATCATAACCACGCATTACCAAAGAGAAGAACTTAAAAACCTGCAAAATATGATTCCGTATATACCAAGTCAGAGAAATATAGAACCAGCAGCAAGAATCCCAAGCTGCTACCAATAGTGGCACTTAGACCTTATGGACTTAGACCCTTTTATAAACGTTATATTTTATTTATGTCTAAAACATCATAGTTTTGCTGTCTTCTTACTGTGGGGTAGTGTGATTTCAATAAGGACAGTGTATTGTGTACTAATATTTATTATGGCTTGCGGTTGTTTAGCACACACAATGTTATACGATGATGATGTTATTGACTGACTGGTTACAAATATGTGACTGCCCGTCGTTCCCGTAATCGAGGTAGTTCGTTAAAGGGTCTGTTAGAACAAGTGTGTTTCTTAGTTTTCACCATGCAGAACCCTGAGATAAGATTTATGGAACGCCGGTCATCTACCTACTTATATAATATTTACAAAACATGATATCTACATTTAGCACTTAAAAACAGACAGTGAAATTTAAACACAGGACTAACGAAAAGATATGAGTAGTGAATTTATATATAGAAAGAAATATTTTAACTTATACAGTGTGTACAGACATACAGATTTGGAAAGTGAGGATTTTGATGGTGAATTGTGTTTTGCCGTTTGCGTGTATTTGTGTCATGCTACACGCATACCCCACCACAGCGTGTTCGCATCAAGCAGTGTTTCCAGGTGGGAAAAATTCAGTACATGGAGAAGAAAGCATGAGATGGCTTAATTTATCGAAAAACACCTCTTGACACAGCTTAATTTTTAATTACTTTTGTAATGCCATTTTTATTTCATTAAAAAGCATTATGTTCTGCTATTTTATCATAATATTACATTGTAAGTAGGTACTTACAGGTACTTACTTAAAAGTTATTAACCACGTAACCTTTCTAATTTATTTTATTGTTAGGCCGGGCGAACGTTGAGGCGCAGTTGACGTGACGCAGGGTGACTCACGGGTCGTAAAATCTGTTGTTTCCAGAAAATGTAGGTAGGTACCCTTACGGAATAGAGTTAAGAATCACTGCAATACAGCGTGAATACAGCACACACACCGCATATCCGTAGACTGTCATACCCGTTTATGTATTCATTGCTAATTATTAAGAGAGCAGTCTACAATAAAGGACATTTCAAGTACCCAAATATTGTAGATACCTCTATCTATTCAATTTTGCCCTCGATTTTGCCTTTATTTCTCGTTAGGTCTTTGTTTTGGTAGATTTCAAAGAGTAATTTTAATAATTTTATTATTTCTTTTTGTGTCTATTAAAAAGCATGAGATTTTGTAATCAAAATATGAGAGCATGAGATTTCCTCGGAATGCATGAGATCTCATGCAAAAGCATGAGACCTGACAACACTGGCATCACTTGACCGGACAGTTAGATTTGCAATGGCGAATTGGCGTTGGCGATACGGAACCGATTACCGTAGTAGTGGGGAATGCACGTCGCCGCGCCTCTTAAACTTCGTACCTTCCCTGCGATGAAGTGGCAATTTCTACTTTCTCTGTAAAGATCCGCAATTTCCGAATCTGTATGTAAGTACAGAACTAATGCAAATATGAAGTGAATATATACAAAAATAAATATGTTAGTTTATACAGGGTGTATATAAATATATGAGCCGCCACAATACTTTAAATAGTCCAAAAGGGTTGTTGTACTCTGTTATTTCAAATAAAAATTAATCAACAATATGTATTTAATAGTTTCTGTAAAAATCATTATTTTGGTACTTAGGTCCCTAATGTTTTTGGTACTTATTTCTTAAAATAATTCAGACATGTTATGTAACAATCCTTATAGAGAATTTTTTTGCTTTTTGAGGATTACTGTTGCAGAAAAATCGACAACGATCGCAAATACTCGCGGTCGCGCGCCCTCTACGAACGACGCTAATCCCCGCTAATAATTCGCCCCCAAGTCCCGAATTCGGTTCGGAATGTGCCCCGTGCGAGCCGAATCGGGATTATTTCGCGCCGTACAAAGGGCAATCCGCGCCGTTGCAATTATTTAAGGCAGATGTGTGTAACTTTCGAGGAATCTAGCGGCGGGCTCGGCCGTAAATTTGGATAATTGCCGGCTTAGACTTCAACCAGAGCGGAGACTGTTGCAGCGGAATAGACTGCGTTTTTTTTGGGGTGGATTTCTATTGGGGAGAAATTAATGGTTATGTTGCTTTTTATTGTGCAATATCCATTGCCTTGGCGTAGCGCTACTGGATTTATATACAGAATATGAGTATTTTCTTTGTACAGGGTGTCTCAAACTAGACAGTATGGGCTTAATCTGAGGATACAAAAAATTTAAATAAAAAGAGCCTGTTGTTTGGATCTAATTAACAAAACGGTTTATTTTACTAATTTATTGTTTTAAATTTATGTATTATGCATTTAGTTTGGTTTTTAGATGTACACTTTCTGTATTTTATGTATCATAGGTGGAAGAGTAGTGTAAGCCAAATCTCCCACGTTTTGTGTAATTATTTTCTCTTTTGTGGTCTTTACACAATAAATTATTTCTATTCTATTCTATTTTTAGCATTCTCGTACAAGTGTTTTTATTTCATTTTTTTGTTTTCAGTAAGGATAATTCAATTCAATTCAGATAGCGAACACTTGATAATTAATTATTAAAGTAAGGGGTCGATAGTAAATAATAATAAAGAATTACCTTTTATCCGAACAAATTTATTTGGATGTGCCCGACTCTGATAAAAAGTAATACGTATTTTAAGAATATCTAAGCACAACAGGAAGGAAAAGAGACCAGCGAAGCAATTCTTGTTGGTATTACGCTAAACAAAGTGTACGTATTACGTTACTTTTCTTACCGTCGAGCCCGCTTTAAGGACAACAATTAATTTCCGTTTAGGGGCTCTTAACGTAAATATTTAAAGCAGACATTACGGCGCCGAGTCGTAGATCTCCATTTGTTTCGTCCTCTGCACGAACTGCATCCGATGACTGAATCATTTATCTTACAGAATGAAGTTGGATAGACTCAGGATGGTTATAAAAACCGAAAAGTTTTCGGGATCATGATCTTGCGATAAATGGCATGCTAATTCAGTTGGTGAAGTTCCTCTCAAATGCTATGGAATCCTTCCACCTTCTAAAATCATGAGTAATAATGGATTAAGTAATAGTAACGGAAATAATGTCTATTTAGATGGTTCTTTTTCGATGTTCTGTGTGCTTAATCCAAATAATGTTTCTCCTAACAATTTTTGACGTTTTAGCAAAATACATTGCTGCTTATACTTAACTGTAAGACTATAAAGAATATGTAAACTACTGTAAATGTCAAAATCGTTTCAATAAGAAGAAGAATATGACATCATTACACAATCACTGGTTAGTCCTAAAGAACTCCCACGGAAAATCTTTTGAATACTTGGAAAACAATTCCCACAGAACAAAATTGAATGAAGATATTTTTGACACATCGCAAATTTTTATATTCCGTTCAAAACAAATGTTACATGGCCCAAATACTTCAAATCGTCAGAATGGGATGATTGATGAACTTGCAGTTGAAGTTGCTCATTCTCATATAAATAAATTTACAAAGATTCTAGTAGACTATAGTGATGAGCAAAGTCAAGGTTTTCTCCAAGATACGAGTATAAAAATCGAGGTGACTAGATAGGTGTGGGTTCACCCTCCGCTGCCGGTAGAACGTATATAAGCTATATTCGTGGAGAGGATTGGCACCCTTTTTGCGGGTATGGTAGGGTGGGCTAATCTCTGTGATTAGAATGAGGGGCAGAGATATTATTGTTATTATTATTATATTATATGTATATGTTACGAATAAATAGCGACGTAGATATCAGCAACCATTTTAAGCTCATTGCGTTTCTGAAGCGTCAAGGAGAAGGTTATCAACCCAAAAAATCAAAGATCTTGACCAGATACCAAATTGAACGGTTTTTGAAATGCGCACCGGATGACGACTATCTTATGATGAAAGTAGCAACTATTTTGGGAATATTTAGTGTCTGCCGTAGAGAGCAGCTTTGCCAGTTGACTCTCGACAACTTGAAAATTGTGGGCACTTCCAGTTCAATATTGGTTAAGATGTCAGATACCAAAACCAAGGTTCCACGAAATTTCACTATCGTTGACAAATTTTATTTGGATTTTTACCGGAGATACATAGCTCTTCGTCCAGCAAATGTGGGACTTCAGAGGCTTTGCTTAAAATATGTGAAAGGCAAGTGTTTAGTGTATGAAAAACCCTTTGGGAATAAATACGTTTCGAAAATTTCCTGCTGCTATTGCTAAATTTCTGCAACTTCCAAATTCTAACCTCTATACTGAATATTGTTTTCAGTGTTCGTCGGAAACTTACTAGCGGATAGTGAAGCAAATTTAACGACAATTAAGCGACATGAGGGATGGAAATCTTCAACAATCGCCGAGGGATACATCGAAGATTCGTTGGAAAGTAAAAATTTGGTTGTCCGAAAACTACTTTCAGTGACATAATTACAGCAATGGCCGTGAAAGCTTAAACACCACTATACTTTCAGTGCCCTCAATATCAGCGGATTCTGCTCAAACGTCAACTAGAAATGCGGTCGTTTCAGTTGATGGTGGTAGGATTTAATTTTTCAAATTGTGTGAGTATTCATGTTAATAAAGAAAATACAAATTATATATATTGAAAATTTACTGTCACAATTTGACATTTACTTTAAGGCACTAATGCTTAAAAGTGATCATTTTAAGGCACTGATGCCTTAAAGCAATATTTTTAATGCTACAAGAGAGTGTTAACAATTGTATTTTTAACATGTTTGTAGAAAATATATATTTTTTTTCTATGCAAATAAATAATTGTTTTATAGTTTGCTTTAATAGAAGTACAGAAAACAAATTTCCAATCTAATGATTTCAAGTATACCCTTAATTTGGATATAGTGAGATAAAAATTATTGAAATAAATATCTTTGTTACCTAAGCCGAAAATTAATTGCATTTGGTGGGATCAGTTTCGTTACTGACTCTTAAAGTTAAAATATGAACTAAACGGGATAGTTAGTTGAGAGTTAAATTTTGTGACTTCGCATGTAGGGATCATTTCGTCAGTGTTCTGCGAGATAATACTCATCTGTCAATCAACTCGAGTCGTCGATTCACCCCCACAACCTTATCGCCGACGTGCATTCTCGAAAAGATTAATAAAAGTCAAATAATAAAAGACGAGGGGAGCTACAGAACAAATGAAATTATTTTTTCAAAAACCTTTGCTCAGGGGCGTGCGGATGACTTCTAATAATACTATAATTATTTTATTTATGTCGGAACACAGAGTGCCGAATATGTAGGGAATAAGGTTTATAATTTTTTAAAAACACCTTGTACACAAACATTATTTAGACAACAGTTCTTTAGTTCAGATTTTTGCACCTTTTGATAATCTTGTGTCAACTAATTTTGTTTAATGGCACTTTACTATTTTATGTTTAACTCTATTTTTGTGCGTAAGGACATGTTACATGTAAAAAATGTAGACGTTACTGATTTTTCAAGATGGCATTCATCGTTTAGGAGGTCATTGATTTTTCAAGAAGTTACTTGTCTTTCTGCAAATTCCCTACAATTTTCTACGTGTAGTTCCTTTCGAAAGCTAAATGAACGCAAATGACGGTGGTTGTCACTAGCAGCGTCACTATTTTAAGCACCAATAAAAAAATTGGCTAATGAACGCCCACAAGCATCAGTAGTTTCGTCTATAATGAAATCAACGAAATTGTCTGCAATGTCTTCACGTATTGACGTCAGTACATTGTTGTAAGCTTTATCAACATATCTCAGACTTAACGCACTTTTATAAGAGATTATTCATTCATATATTTCTCTAAAAACGTACGTAACTTGAAGTCCTCTAGTCTGTTTAATGGATTATTGCTTGTAAGAAAAATGTCTATAAGTTCAAAGAATAATACAGTCTTCAGCGCTGGACGAGGCATGGCTCTTCAAATGTCTTGTCAGTTTAGTTTTGTCAGAAGAATTATAATGCGTTTACACACAGCATAAAACAGGTCATGTCCTTTAATACGTATATCCCTATAATTTTCGGGATCACTGTCAAACGACAATTGAAATAATTCCCGTCTACTTCTTCTCTCCTCAGCTAATAGCTGTTAATTTAAATTATATATTACTATTTATAGTTATTTAAATACACACGGCGAATAAAACGTACAGCAGACGTAAAAAGGGAACGTATCGACGCGACACCGACTATTACAGCGTTCCGTAAATAATACAGTTTGAAATGCGAGTTATAGTCTGTTTGGAAATGAAAGAGAGTAACCGGTCATGGGCGTGGTAATATTTCGTTTCAGGTAATTATCGGGTAACACTAATGCTAACAGGTAATGGGTGTACATTAGTATATTTTACTGGATACATCATAGGGCAGGAGCCAGTGTATTGTGACAGATCAGTCCAGTCTTAGAGCTGAATATACGAAGACGTGCTAGTGCAGTAGAGTAAAATTCGACTTGTGTTTTGTGACTATTGTGCCAGTGCATTGCAAACACCAAAATCCTACCAACAGTGTTGACGACATCGTGGAAAAGTGTTCCAAAATGACAGGGATTGGAAAATTGACTATCTACAGACTTTTAAACGAAACAAAAAATGAACAAGATACTGTAAATCATCTACAGGGAAGTCAAAAGTCGTTATAAATGATTTCTTCAAAAATGTCATTCGCAGAAAAGTACACTCATTTCATTTTAAAAAAGAAATACCAACGTCAAACAAAATTTTAAGTGAATTTTCAGAGGACAACGATTTGCCAAAAATCAGTAGAAGCTAATTATGGGCCGTCTTACGAGAGGTGAATTTTTGCTGGGAAAAGCAGAACAGGAAGTCAGTTCTTATTGATAAAGATTAAATTACTTGTTGGCGAAGATCCTACTCAAGATCAATTAGAAAATTCCGTGACGAAGGGAGGAATATTTATTATCTAGACGGAACTTGGGTCAACGAGGGATATACTGTAACAAAAGTATAGGAAGATAAAAATGTAAAAAGTTTTCGACAAGCATTTTTGGATGGACTTTCAACAGGGTTCAAGGCACCTTCAGGTAAAGGGCGAAGATTAATAGTGACACATATAGGTAGTGCCAGTGGTTTTGTAGATGGCGGTTTACTTTTATTTGAATCTAATAATACAGGTGACTATCACGAAGACTTGCTGATGTTTTCGAAGAGTATTTTACACAGATGTTGGATCTTCCTCCGGGATCTGTAATTGTCATGGATAATGCCAGTTACCATTCACGGCACACCGAGCGGACGCTTACGACTGCTTGGAGGAAGGCCGATATAGTTCAATGGTTATCCGGGAAAAATATTTATTTTGAAACAAATATGGTGAAACTTTTGACACTTGTCAATCTTAATAAAGATCAGAAAAAAATAAATATGTTATCGATGAAATGGTAACAAATCGCCAAATAACGGTACTACGGTTACCACCTTATCACTGTGAACTTGACCCAATCGAATTAGTCTGGGCGCAGGTAAAAGGAGATGTAGCGCGAAATAATACGACGTTTAAATTAAGTGACTTGAAAATTTTGTTAAAAAATTCCTTGGAACGAGTAACTGCAGATAACTGGCAAAGATGCCTTTCATCATGTATAAAAAGAAGAGGAGAAAATGTGGGAACTCGATAATTTAATTGATGTTACTGTGGAACCTGTCGTTATCAATCTAGGAGACGAAGATCAGAATATTTAGAGGATGAATTTTAATATACCTACTTTTTATTTTCTTTATTGTACATTTATACAACACTACATTTACTCACCATAATTTGAATATTCAAAATACATATAATTTCTGTGTGGAATAAAAGTTTATTCATTAAATTTAAATAAATATTTTGATAATAATATTGAATAATTTTATTTGAATTACTAAAAACTCTCTTAACCCGGTTATGATGCTTCAAGTAGCCTCTAGTTTTGAAATGCTGTTTTTATATTGTTTACTTATAAGAGAAATGGACCGAGAAATTGAAGCGGCATAGACAAAGACGGATTGTTGGGGATTAAATTTTAGATACCTGCTACAATAATTTAGTACGGTTCGATCACACAAAGTTTTTTAAAAGTACACCTCATCTATACCGATAATACATAATATAAAAATATTGAATATAAGCACCAGTACTACATGTGTTTACGATTTGCATACATAATAAGCTTTTATTACTCTCTTTCATTTCTAAACAGACTATAGGGTGTTCGACCTTGTTAAACTCTAGAATGTTTAGGTTCTTCAGTTTTTTTACATGAGTAATTTCTACACCACATCAGTATCTTTTAGATCATGTTAATTGCTTCGATTAATTTCTGTATAAAGAAAAAATCAGTAAAAATAATATGTACGAGATAATTTATTTGAGGTATTATTTCAATCACTATTATTTTTGTAACTCCGTGGGTACGCCTCTGTGAGGTAGGGCTTGAAAAATTACACAATTATGTCCTCGGAGATACCCCCGTAAGAGAATTTTAATCTTTCTTCAATCGAATTAAGGACCCGTCCAAATGGATTAAGTCTTTTTAATATCGAAGCTTTTAGCGGCGCTCTACAGAGGTCGGCATCAAAGGCGGCTTTATTTGCGCTTTGCGATTTTTTCTGCAATTATCGTCTTCCTCGATGGTTTCAATTACTGGGAGGCGGTGATTCTGGCTCGAGCGGTGCATGATTTGATGGATAGCAGGAAACGTACATATAAACCTTTGTATTTCACGCTTGGATATTAATATAGGATAAGCTTGAAGCTGGCGAGTTGGCGATCACACGGCCGCCATTTTGAGGTATGTTAAAGCCGGGAAATTTAAATTCACACAAATCGGAAATAAATGTACAGAGCTTTGCAAAATTTCTGCGTAACTATGTATAAATTTGTGTGTAGAACTTGTAAATTGTATGCATTTTCTTTATTTACAGTTTATAATAAGTTAGATATATAATTGTGATTACACTGTAAAAAATTTGAGTAAAATTTCACTCAAAATCAACACAACTGGTTGTTAAAACGGGTCTACTCTCAATAGTTTTGTTAAATTAACACAATGGGGAAATTGCATACATTTTACATTAGGTGGAAATGTATTACAGGGTAATCTTTGAAACATATTGAAAGGTCAGAATATGCGTTTGGCGGCAATAATCACATAATAATTAAAATATTAATGTAAATAAATTGCCATAGAATGTAAACAAACCACGTGGACGAAAACGCTATATCATTGATGTGACGTTACACGCCGTTCAGCTCGGTTTGTTTCCGTGGATACAAGTGCAGGTTACGGTGTTGGTGACGTAAACACTTGTATTTTTGCGTTCCTGCATTTGTAGTCATAGGTATACATAATGTAAATACTGTGTTGGTAATGCTATAATTATTAATACCACTCTTTAAAAAAGGACAAACTGATCTCGTTGAAAACTATAGACCTATAACTTTGTTATCGTGTTTTTCAAAATTATTTGAAAAAATTGTTCATAATCGTATTTACAGTTTCATTAACAGGTATAATCTTTTAAGTTATAATCAACATGGTTTTTGTCCTAAACATTCTACAAATACTGCAACCTTTTCTTTGGTAAATCACATTTATGAGTCACTTGATAAAAGCATGTATGTTTTAACGCTCTTTTGACTTAACTAGAGCTGACTGCGTTAATAAAGATTATATTTTGAGGAAACTGTGTAACATTGGAATAAGGCATCCGTTAATTGATTGATTAGTTCTTTTTGTCGGACCGTATGATGGCAGTGAAAATAGATCCAACAATATTCCCAGTCATGTCAGACCAACCTTGGGGTACCTCAGGGGAGTGTGTTATCACCATTACTTTTTCTATTATTTATCAATGATATGGATCAATTTATAACAAGTGGTGTTAATGTGGTGTTGTATGCAGATGATACCACAATTAGCATTACAGCGTCATCTCCCAATGAGTTGCAAAACAAGGTTGATTTAACTCTTAAACAATTCTATGCTTGGTGTTCCGATAACAAACTTATAATTAATGCCAGCAAGACCAAATATATAATGTTTCACAAGAGACGTGAAAATCCTAATATGTTGATTAAATTAAATGAGTCGATCATTACTAAAGTTACAAATACACAATTTTTAGGTTTACATATAGACGAACATCTGCACTGGAATAATCATATTGAACATGTTGTAAATAAAATGAAATCAGCATATTTTGCAATTAGAAACTTGAGGAGTTGTATGGATAAACAATACCTATTAAATATATATTTTGCTCTGGCATATTCTCACATGAGGTACTTAATAATGTACTGGGGATCCTGCACGGAGTTTCAGAGAGTTTTCATATTTCAAAAAAATCATCAGATATTTTCACTGGCACCATTACAATCATGTCGTCCAACTATAGTGGAACAAAAATATTATCACTACCCTGTATTTTGATATAAGAGGCATTTCTTTTTGTTAAATTTAATAGTAATCTGTTTCCTCGACGAGATAGTGTACATGTCCATAATACAAGAGGGAAAAATCTTGTCAGTATAAATAATTTCAACTTAACCAATTATAAAAAGGGACCATATTATTTGTGTGCAGCCATATTTAATCATTTACCTGAATCATTAACACTGTTAAACAATGAAAATAAATTTCGCAAGGAGCTTCGCTCATTTTTATTGCAACATTGCTTTTATAGCTTGCAGGTATTTTATAATTTTAATGGAAATTGATAGATACTAACATTTTAATTTAATATTTAGTGTGTATAGTGTAATTTATTATTGTGTCTCTCTTTTGTGACGTTTCATACCCTGTAAAGGCTTACGTGAATAAATTTATTATTATTATAATTATTATTATTATTAATGGTGATGTCCTGAAGTTATGATATTGTTAAACGTAACTCATCCCTTTGTTTGCAATATAGGTCCGCTATTGACGATTGTGGCGACAATGCTGTTGGGTAAGTGTCAGATAGATGGTTTTACTCAAGGTATTTATAAAATTATGCCATCTAATTTCACATCAAACTACTTGTTTTAATTTGAAAAATAATAAGTAAAAGTATTGAATAATGTTATTGAACTTTTATTAATATCTTTAAATTAATTTAACAAATTTTTGTTGATGTTTACTACTGATTTCATTTCTCCTAAAACATTTAAAAAAAATCTGTATTTAGTGCTTTATTAGGTTTTCAGAATAAAAAAGGTAATTCAATGTAGTGAAGTCAGATAGCAAAATTTTATAAATTTATCAAATAATATTTTATTCAAGTACAGAACATTATTTGGAATCAGAATGAAGTGCTGAATACAATAAATGAAAAAAAAAATATATAAGTTTGATTTACCACTGGTTTTATAAACGCCCTGTATACATTTTGTTAGCTTAATGGAAAAGTTTAATTTATCCTTTACAACTTTACATTTTAATTTTTTAACTTAAACCTACCTGTATTTCCAAATAAACTTACATTAAAATGGTCTTAATAATTAAACAATGTTGCAATGCTTGCTTTCGTTGCGCTTTATTGTCCTGCACCACATTTTTCTTTCTATTTTTTGGCATTGGCATTTGGTGAAATATTTATTATTAGGCACTGTATGCTGTATTCCTACGTAATGGCATAATGCAGTACTTCTTCCAATTTTTTATTATCAAAATAAAATTATTCTCTCAGATAATCCATCACATTCTACTTGGAAAGTTGTATCTGAACTTAGTAATAAAAATAAAGCTCTCCCTAAGATAGAAGTAACTATTGACAATATTTCCTATAGAGCCTAGGATTGTGGCATCATTATTTAATGATTTTTTTATAAGTGCACCACAAAAATTCTCAGAAATATACCCAATACGGGAAATAATACCAGTTTGACTTTTTTGCGGAAAACAACAGTTCTATGTATTTAAACCCTTATACTATTGACGAAATTCTTAAATTATTGAAAATAAAAGATCATAATAAAACCAATTAGCTACCTTATTAACATTCTATTCATTCGAATGTGGTACCTTTCGAGATGTCTTAAAATCTGGGAAAACTATTCTTATTACCAAGGGAGGTAATTCCTCTTGTATAGAGAATTATAGACCTGTTACTCAGCCTGTCATTTTTCTAAAATATTAGAATATTGTTTTCTGGACCGTTTACTAAACTTTTTAGAAAAATTTAACATTCTCTCAGTTAATCAACACGGTTTTCGCAGAGGGAGGTCAACTAGTACCGCAATGCATTCATTCTTAGAACACGTCTACCATTTTTTTGACATTGGTGAGTATCCGGTGGGTATCTTCTGTGATCTCAGTAAAGCATTCGATTGTGTTGATCACAGAAAATTAATGTCCAAATTCTACACATATAGTATTCGAGGCTAAGCTTTGACGTGGGTAAAAACTTTCTTTGAGAATGGGACTCAATATGTTTCTATTAATAATGATAATTCTCATAAGTGTGCCACAGGGTTCGATTCTAGGTCCAGTGCTCTATCTGTTGTACGTGAATTAAATAAATACTCTTTCCAGTAGTATGCATTGTACAATATATGCTGATGAGATCTCCCTGATTACATATAATACCAATGAGAATGCATTAGAGGCTAATTGTGATACTTTATTAAGTAATCTAACAGAGTGGTCCTACCAGAATTCTCTTTATATCAATATAAACAAAATCAAAATTTTGAGATTTCATTGTGTCTAGAAAAATTGTAGCACTTTTAGTTTTACATTAAACAATGTTTGTTTGACTACTAATGACGAAACAGTAAAATTTTTAGGGCTTCATATCGATAAGAATTTAAATCGGCAAATTCAATGTGATATATTGATAAGTAAACTATCATGTCTTACATACCAATTTCGAAATTTAAGGACAGTACTTGATCTGGAACAACTTGTGTGCATGGACGTGGCCAGACTAAATTTTTAAATGCCGTTTTTAGGCTTATTTATCAACTTCAAAACTAGATATGACAGCTCTGCTTGCAGGTCATTCAACACTCGGTAATTTTTAAACCGACAACAATCAAGGGTGAAACATAACGACGTATTCATAATCATCAATCATCATAATCAATAATCATTTATAGGTCAGTGGTCGCGCGGTTTAAGGCGTCAATACTTGAATCAAGGTGACTGGATCGCTGTGGGTTCGACCCCCGCAGCCGGTAGACCGTATATAAGCTATATTCGTGGAGAGGTTGGCACCCTCTATGCGGGTGTGGTAGGGTGGAAAAATGTTGGCTTGGGTCAATGTGAGAGATTGATGCCGGTTGGCATTTGACTACCCCCCTAATTAATGAGGTTTTCCAGGTTTCCCTCATTCCTGCACTGAATGGTGGTTAGGGTCTACCAAAGTAAGTCGTTCCTGGGCGCAATTGCGGCCTGCTTAATAATAATATGCCGCCCTCTCTCCTGCACAAGTCTTCGACTTCTGGGCTAATCCTCGTGATTAGAATGAGGGGTAGAATTATTATTATTATTATTTATTTATTTGTCTCACTCTGTACACCGTACTCTTAAATTCTCGAAAATTTATAATCTTTCTATAAATTTCCGTCCCCCGTGACACTAATGTAAGCTGGCAACGAAACGGCAGACACAAAAGCCAAAAAAAAGAGTTTGTTATTATAAATAACGCTGGTAAACGTCCTGTCGGGCGTCCACCTGCGTAAATCCTCCGCACTGCCCCCTGGTGGCCCGACGATAAATCCCGCCGCCGCCGGCATTGTCCCGCTCCATCCGAGAAGGTCCTGCCGATGCATCATCCTGCGAGCCGGGCCACCTTTGTGTTTTTCGGCCCTCCGCTATTGTATGGTAATTGTAGCGTCGCGTTCAACACGACTTTTATTGTTATACGGCGTACCCTGCGAAGTTGTTACTCTCGAGCTTGATGGCATCAGGAAGGATTGTATCATTTAATTGCGTTTTTGTACGTCTCCCTCGAGAGCGAGCGTTTGTTTTGGATGTAAGGGCGGCTCTACTACACTGTGAGCGAGAATAACGCCGCTTTTTACAGATTTTGACAGAGAAATTGACGGGTGTTTGACAGGTCAATTATACGGACCATAGAAAACTAGATGAGCTGCAATCAGAACGCCCTTAGATCTCTTAGTATCTGAGATGCAGGACGAAATAAAAAAAACTACTTTTAAGAGATTCTTTGTATCTCAGAGAATAACTGAGATATCAGCGGCGTACTTATAATTTCTTTTTGTCTTTTTTAACATATGACCCAAACATTCAAGTAGTTTTATCTCTGTAAAAATACATAATGTTGGCAATTTTTATTGAATTTACAGAAGCTAACACGGTTTGCTGTTGAAATTACAAAGTGAGATAGAACTATTATAATATATTCTTTGAATAACAGGCCTGTCACATGCTTTAGATATTATTTCAATTAATATTGTAAATTTCCTTGGTATAATATTTACCATATTAGTTATGTTTTTTTATATACAGGGTGTCCGGAAAAGACGTGTACAACGGAAGACCACATACTCCTGGGTTCAAAATAAGCCGATTTAGCCCAATTTACTTATTTCCAAAATTGCTTCGTTTAGCCGCTAGAGAGCGCCAAAGTTTGCGAAAAATTTTTGTTTATTCCGAATATCTCGAAAACGACTTCATCGATCTTAACCATTTTGGGCTACGCAGTTATAAGTCTAACCGACACTTTTGCCATTATTTAAAATATTTTGCAGTAATTAGAAATATAAGAAAAATCATGTATTATGCAAATATAAGCACATATTTTTTTAAACCCCCTGTATAATAACTCTCAGCTTTTTTCTATTAATAGCTGACTTTATTTAGAAACTTTTTTTATACTTTCAGAATTTTGAATAGATGAACCGTTTAGGCAGAAAAAATATGTTTCGTGTGTCAACAATATCAGCATTCGTTCTGCAACAAATAACGAAAATTTCAAAACTCATTTATATTTTATTTAATAAATACAAGATAATAAGATATTAATATAACAAATAAAAAAGAGTTATGATCTTTTTCATTAAATGCTCAGTGACCACCGAGGTGACCACCGTATTCTCGTACGCAACAAATTATCTGTTTTACGAAGTTGTAGTGCAGCCTCTCCATGATTTCTGGATTACCTCGTAAAATGTTAACTGCGTCTTGGATTCGCCTAAAAAACTCCTCTTCATTATTAACTGAATAGGCATATACTTTGGTTTTACTGCATCCCACAAAAATAATCGCAAGGGGTTAAGTCTGGTGCTCGAGGTGGCCATTTTATAGCGGCGTCGTTTTCTCTTCCAATCCGCCTATTAGGATACAGATTATGTAAATACTGACGGACGGGTATTCTAAAATGGGGTGCACCATTGTGCATAAACCACATGTTACGACGAAGTAGTAACGGTTAAATCGTCCAATAAGTTAGGTAATATTTGCTGTAAAAAATTTAAATAGTTGACCCCATTTAATCGATGTGGAAGCACAACCGAAGCAATAATAAAGTTGTCGATAATTCCCGTCCACACGTTTACTCTGAATTCTTATTGAAAATGTCTTATTTCAGTCGTGTGGATTTTCATCAGTATAAACGTGTTTGTTATGGTTATTAATAATTCCTGACCTAGTAAAACTGTAAATATAATGTTTGTGCTGAAATTGATATCATGGGCCTTTTGATTTTGGATAAACTTACAAAATGCTAAATGTTTTTCAGGGTTTTCATGTCTTGTCCAATGCGCCTGGCACTAATTTTTGGGTTCTCTCCTATCTTATCTAGCATTCTCCTCTATAGTTTTCGTGTTACGTTGACGCTCTTGAACCGCATTCATTTGGTGAAAAGAACCAAATTCGCGAAGGCGCCTTTCACTTTTGCGGCCGTTACCATGACAAAATTCATAAACCAAAAGCATATCTACTTGTTCGGAATATGTATACGTATCCATGATGAAATATTGAAAAATGACGAACAGAAGCAAACACAACAATAACAACAACAAATAAAGTAAGATCTAAAGTAACTAATTGAGCAAGAAGAATAAACCGAGAGACTAATTTCAGTAGCTGATTAGATTTGACAGACAACTGATACTTAAAATATCAGAGCCAGCTTCTGGTACTTCGTTATTTGTTGCAGAACGAATGCTGATATTGTTGACATACGAAAAATATGTTTTCTGCCTAAACTGCTCATCTGTTCAAAATTTTGAAAGTATAAAAAAAGTTTCCAAATAAAGTCATCTACTAACAGAAAAAAGCTGAGAGTTATTATACAAGGGGTTAAAAAAATATGTGCTTATATTTGCATGATACATGATTTTTCTTATATTTCAAATTACTGCAAAAGATTTTAAATAATGTCAAAAAGTGTCGGTTAGACGTATAACTGCGTAGCCCAAAAATGGTTAAAATCGATCAAGTCGTTTTCGAGATATTCGGAATAAACAAAAAATTTTCGCAAACTTTGGCGCTCCCTAGCGGCTAAACGAAGCAATTTTGGAAATAAGTAAATTGGGCTAAATCGGCTTATTTTGAACCTAGGAGTCTGTGGTCTTCCGTTGTACACGTCTTTTCCGGACACCCTGTATATTTCTAGGTATTAACAATATTGTGTGAAACTAACTACTCTGTGGGCTAAAGCCCCAACCAGCGTTGAATTACACCCACAATATCTACCCATATAGTCTTTATTATTAGCTTTTGTAACATGTGGTATTAGGTATTAAAAAGGTATTTTACGCTAATATGAATCAAATCTCCTACAATTCTTATTAATGAAGTCATATGTATGCTCTCTGATACCAAACATCTAGGTATGCTAATAAGCAATTCCACAGACAAAGCTCTATTAAATAATTATCTAAAATAAAAATTAATCTAGCTAAATTTACTACCTTGGTTTAATGAAAACATTCTATAAATATCTAAGTTCTCTTTTGAAACTGTAGGAACTCGAAAATTCAACCACAGTATATGAGATTTGATCTATTTCTACATTTTTAGGATTGCATTTTCAGGTGGCCTCCTCTAAGTTGAGTCAAATATCTAACTATAAAAATTGTCAAAAGTGACTTTAACCTGCTAACCAAATTTAAATTAAACACGGCAATTACCTACTCATTTAATGAAACATTTTTTACCCTTATGTAATCGTTTTTTTGTATTTTTTAAGGTATTAACAATATTGTGTGAAACTAACTACTCTGCGAACTAAAGCCTCGACCAGCGTTGAATTACACCCACAATATCTACCCATATATTCTTTATTATTAGCTTTTGTAACATTTTTCACTGTATTAGAAAGGTATTTTAAGCTAATATAAATCAAATATTCTACAATTAATTTGTATTTTAGGTTGTTAAATAGAGCTTTGTCGGTGTAATTGTTCATTAGCATACCAAGATGTTTGGTATCAGAGAGCATACATATGACTTCATTGATAGGAATTGTAGGAGAATTGATTCATATTATAGTTGACTTCCAAAAATCTCTGTTATAAACCTGCCCACAATTTATAGCAGTCAACACAAAGAAATATACATGTAGCCCGTATATTTTTCCTACAAAATCGTGTGCCGCATATCTCTGAGAGCATTGATTGGCTGCGACGAATTGTCGGATCCAACTGTTTCATTTCCAGCGCTATCATGGGCGGGTATATCGTTCGGGCGGGCAAAAATTCGGTTATATCTTTTCGCTAATTTAATTATTATGAATGTAATTAATTTTGTTAGTGACTTTGTGTTGATAAAAATGGAGAATAATTCAAGTTCTACAACGTATTCTTAAAATCATCCTTATTTAACAAGTGAGGAATATCGGATGATGACAGTTATATATGTATGAAGAGTTTAGAGCGCGAGGTCAAAATATGACTGTAAGTGATGTTGAAATACGTATTTCATTAACAAAATTGTATGTGAATAGCATATGTGTGCAAATGAAAAGTGGTAAAGAAGTACAATTGTGAAACGGAAAGTGATGAAAACTCGCGGAAGGAAGATTGTATTTTTAAAACGAGTTTTCGACAAAAAAATCGATTGGTATATCTAACAAGATGAAACTTAGTCCGTATAATTGAAGTCGAAAGGAGTATACCTAATGATAGAGAGGACGAAATAGTGATATGGCAAAGAAACGATTTAAAATAAATATTGAAAAATAAGAATCTGGATCGAAGAATATATTAAATTTTTATGAAACATGGACGCATGAAGGCCATACGGAAAGCGGTACGATATGATATAATAAGTATTAATGTGTGACTGTTATAGTGACAGTGTTAGTAACCAATAGTAAATAGTGTGTATGTATTCTAAAGCCTTTTGTCCTTTTGAATGCGGAATTCGCAAATATTTGCACGATTTATTTAATGGTGGAAACATCTGTATTTGTAACAAATTTTGTTAAGTACCTATAACATTTTCTATCATTTTCAGCATGAAACTGCCATGGTAGTTATCAGAAGCTCAAAACAAATTTATTAACACCACATAATGATGAAAGGGGCAATAATATTTAGTGTTTGACAGTTTCGCAAAATTTTTCAAAAGTTGAGTTTTTCTCGCCATCAATAATTAAAACAGAAGTTGCAAAATTCGTGCAAAAATTCGTGAATTTCTCGTTTATGAAGACAAGGCTTAAGTGTGATATCCGCGGAGTGCGCATCAGGTAGGTGTAAGTGGGTGGTGGTGTCCAAAAGGACGGCATTCTAATTTATACAGAGGACGACACAGGTGACATATTTAAAGTAAATTGTTAATGTGCTAGGTTCAGCCAACTTCAACTTATTTTTGATAATTTTGAGTGCTTTAACTCTTTTCAAGTGGCACACTTAGGTAATCATGCTACCCGTATCTTCCGTACTCACCTCTGTATTGTGAATTAGTCACTCTCTATTATTTTCGACCTTGGGTAATTGATAATACAAGATAAAAACGTTAAATTTTGAAATAATTCTTATTATTTTTATTATCGAACGCATCGAAAATGGTAAAAACTGATATATCACTGTTTCTACTCTAAAAATAATGTATGTTATGTAATGCAATTATTTTTGTAATTTTTTTTTGTATATTTTTTATATCTGATCGTCTTCAAATCTAGTACGCCTATGAAATGTTGCCCCTCGCACGCTTCACCCGTCGCGCTTGTCTACAAGCTAGCGATTAGTCACTCTCTAGATTTTCGGAAGTCAACTGTAGCTTAAAATACCTTTCTAATACAGTAAAAAATAAATAATTTTTTCGAAATTTTACAGCCTGTTTTTAGATTGTAGATAGTGACTTATAGATGATGTAAAAGCACTACTACTGTCCAGTGGCGTAGTATGAAAACTGTGATGGTCGAAAATTGAGTTCTTACGATGAAATATCTGGCCCCTCTTTAAAGTTACTGGCTGCATCAGCAACATTGTTAATTTTAACCTACTAAAAACAGATCCTGGACCGCTTCTGCAGCAGAACGTTTCATTATTTCCGTAAGATTTACCCACCGTGCGCTCATAATAAATTTATCCTGCATCTGCAGTGTTGAGGCGGCGTGTTCCTACAATCGTAAATCCAGATTTTTTGTCATGAAACAAGCAAGCAAGTTTTCCTTAAATTATGTTGCACATCTCATCCAAGATTTAAAGTACGTGCCAAGTGCGCGCCTCTGCGACATACAAATCAGAGTCGCGTTTTCAAAATATTAGTTTTATTTCCTTCTGAGACGGGTGTTTTATGAAATATGCCGTTTGTGACTTAACGAGCGAGATGCGCGCATTATCCTGCAACGGCGAGGCGTCGATGCAGTTTTCTTCTTTATTTAAAGGGCATTTCATTTTGGAATCGAGCTGGTTCAGCGCTCTGATTGCCGATGCGAAATCAATGCCCAATTTCAGGCGGTTCATTGTGTATTCTTTGAATCCCAAAGTTAAATTTATCTAATACCATCGCAATCTACCAGTAACCAGTATATTTAGGCTACTCAATAATTTGAGCTTAAATAATCGCTGAAGTTTCGAAGTTAATATAATTATTAAATAATAATATTAGGAAGGGACAAACGAATATGCAAAGGAACGTAAATATGAGAGAAAACAGAAGGACGAATAGAAGGGTAAAACATTATAAAGGAGAATAATAATTTGCTATAATCTAATGTAATAAGTATGTCATACATTACAGAGAATGCCATTTTAATATGTGCCAACTTTTTATAATTAGATATTTGATTCAAATTAAAAATTTCGGGTATATCTTTTCGCTAATTTAATTAGTGTGTAATTAATTTTATTAGTGATTTTGTGTTCTTAAGAATGGAGAATAATTCAAGCTCTACAGCGTATTCTTAAAATCGTCCCAATATAACAAGTAAGCAATATCGGATGATGACGTGTATGAAGAGTTTAGGGCACGAGGTCAAAATATGAGTGCAAGTGATGTTGAAATATGTATTTCATTAACAAAAATGTACGTGAGGATGTATTGTGTAAATAAAAAAGTGTTAAAGTACAACTGCGAAACGGAAAATAATGGAAACTCTCGGAAGGAAGATAGCATTTTTAAAATGAGTTTTCGACAAAAAAAATTTGGATTGCCATATCTTACAAGATGAAAATTAGTCCGTATAAATGAAATTGAAAAGAGTATACTAATAGAAAGGACGAAATAGTGATATGGTAAAGAAACTATTTAAAATAAATATTAAAAGATAAGAATCTGGATCGAATAATATATTAAATTTTGACGCACCATGAATTCATGAAGGTCACACGGAAAGCGGTACAATAAGTGTTAATGTGCGTCTGTCATAGTGACAGTGCTACTAACCAATAGTAAATGGTGTTTATGTATTTTAAAGCCTTTTGTTCTTCTGAATGCGTAATTCGCAAATATTTGCGCGATTTATTTAATAATGGGAAAATCTCTACTTGTAACACATTTTGTCAACTATAACATTTTTTATCATTTTTATCATGAAACTGCCATGGTAGATTGTTAGAAGCTCAAAATAAATTTATTAACACCACATAATAATGAAAGTAGCAATAATATTTGTAGTATTTTACTGTTTCACAAAATTTGTCATAAAGTGAGATTTTCCCGCCATAAATAATTAGAACAAAAGTTGCGAAATTCGTGTAAAAATCTGTGAATTTTGCGTCCATGAGGACAAGGCTTAGGTGTGATATCCGCACGGTGCGCATCAAGTGGGTGGTGCTGGGCAATCGCCGTCCAAAACAGTGGCGTGCCAAGGTCTTCGGGGTCCCCCGCATTTTTTCAAGGGCCTCTACATCAAAAAAATTAATATACTGCCTATACTGGGTGACAACAAAACTACTGTCTGCGGTGATATTTCAAATCGGTTTATAGATAGAAAAAATTTGGTGTGACCTCACCTTTATATTTTGATTTTTTTTCGTTCGACTTTTTGAAGAATAAGAATTCTAGTGAATAAAATTCATATTTCATAGCGTCATAAACGTACCAAATTCCAGCGATAGTATATGACCAATATGATTTATTGTTTATTTTTTGAAAATTACAGAACATAACATTATAACTTTATTTAATAAACATTACTAACACAAAATTGTAACAAAAATAAAACATTTATAACTAACACAAAAATAATCCTTTTAATATAACAAAAATAAACAAATAAAACACATTAACTCTAAAAATATTATTATGATTTGAATCGCATTTCAGACTTTTTTAAATATAGAAAAAAACTATTTTCTTGTGTGTAAAGCAACATATTTATTAACTATTTGGTAATAGGTACTGATAAGGCAAAATATATTTAATTTGATTTTGGAAAATTATGAGGTATAGACATATTCCGCCGCTACAAAATTAATAGTTATTTTATTAGGTACTATGTAAAAAGCTTGCTGGAGGTAGTCGAGGTCGAGGCTGAGCAGGGGCCCCCTGGATTCCCGGGGCCCCCCCGCATTGCGGGCCCTTTCTGCACGCCACTGGTCCAAAAAGACGGTATTCTAATTTATAGAGAGGATAGCAGAAGGAGCACAATTAAAGTAAATTGTTAATGTGCTAGGTTCAGTCGACGTCAACTAGTTTTTGATAATTTTGTGTTCTTTGAACTCCTCAAGTGGCACACTTAGGTAATCATGCCATCCTCACCTTCCGACCTCATCTCTGTGTTGTGAATTAGTCACGCTGTATTATTTTCGACCTTGGGTAATTGATAATAAGATAAAAACTAAATTTGGAAATAATTGGCAAAAACTGTTATATCACTGTTTCTACTAAAAATATATGTTATGTAATGTAATTATTTTTCAATTTTGTGTATTATTTATATCTGATTGCCTTCAAATTTAGTATGCCTATGAAATATTGCTCCTCACCCGTCGCGCTTGTCTACAAACTAGCCATTAGTCACTTTCTAGATTTTCGGCCGTCTAGTAAAGTAAATTATTGCACACAAATTATAAGTGTAATCACTGTTCCATGTCCGTTCCATATAAAACGCTAATTCCACTTCGTGTATATACAGAAAATCTCAATAATGCCTCCGTGGAAAGTAAAATATTTGCCCTTCGCCGAACACTTTGCGCTCTTTCCCAGCTAACTGGCAGAAACCAAACTTGGCTGATCCCGCAACTTTCGGCACCAGGTATGCTGATGAGGTTCATTATAAGAGCGAGTGTATTTAGGAGTGCGCGCGGCCTTAATCAAATTAAGAATCCGCTGTTGCCGGAATGGGGCCCGCGGTGGCTCTAAGAGCTAATACGCGCTGATTAACAAAGTTCCTAAATGTAACGACACTCTTATGTAAATCGCTGCATTTTCATATAAGCGCGGCGAGCACATGCGTTTTACTGGTTGCATCCTAAAGGGGCGCCAGTGGCGGGCAACGTAACTCCACAAAAATTGGGGACGATGATATTTCTAGTTTCGTGATTAAGGTTTGTAATTCCATTATATGTTTTATCTACGATGGTGTCATTATAACACATTTAGCATCCTCATTTGAATGCCGTTAAGGCTTTCGTAATCAGTACCATTATGAATTCATTATAAAAAACAAACTTTAAAGTAAAAAATAAACACGTATTTTGACGTTTCCTAGAACATTGCAGATTATATTCGATTTGGTTCCACATGCGTTCTCGGAAACGGTGGAAACTTCGAGAACCCAGAAAATATAAGTGAATCAATACTGGCTTCACAGTCAGTTTATTTTGAGAAGACGAACGCAAATGACAGAAACCTAGAAATCATTCTGTATATATATAATAATTTTTGGGCTTTGATTGTATCGATTCTTCTACACAAGGCTGAAATACCTATACGGTTCCGTGAGAATTTATATTATGTTAGTTACGAGGTGTGGCAATTAAGTTCCGGAAATTTAGTTATAATTCGGAAACTGGCAACACTGCATTGTTCGTCAACATTTTTCCAGAGCGGGGACCTTCCTTTTAGTTTCAATCCAAGGTTGAAGTCGATAGAACATTTGGTTTGTGTTTCATGTGTATTTTTAGTAACTTTTTTAGTGGCTCAAATTACAAGCAACGTGTTGTGATTCAATTTTTAGTGAAATCTGGCGAAAAACCCTCGGAAATCCTTACAAAATTGCAGATGGTGTTTGGAGACGAGTGCATGTCGAAAACACGCATGTTTGAATGGGCAAAACGGTTCAAGGAGGGGCGTGAATCGGTAGAACACGACCCACGTGAAGGAGCTCCCGTCACCTCTCGTACTGACGCGAATGTTGACCGTTTGCCTGCACTGATGCCGTCTGACCGGTGCCTAAGCAGTCGAGAGTTGTCTGACGAATTAAACGTCAACAAAGAAACCGTTCGCAAGATGTTACACGAAACTTTGATATGCGAAAGATTTGCGCAAAGATGGTGGCAAAAGTTCTAACCCGTGAACAGAAAGACATGCGAAAATCGATCTGCAAGGATTTGTTGTCCCGCATTCAGAGCGACGGTAGAGACTGGATGAGTCGGGTAGTCACTGGAGATGAGACCTGGATATTTGAGTATGACCCTGAGACCCGTAAAGAAAGTCAGCAGTGGGTGGAAAAGGGTGGAGAGTGGCCATCGTTTTTTTCGATATCCACGGCATCATTCATCGTGAATGTGTTCCTGCCGGCCAGACAGTGACTGGGCAGTTCTATGTTGGCGTCCTGGAATAGCTGCGGGCCCGCATTTTTCTTGTGCGACCTGAACTCGAAGAGGACGGTTGGTTCTTGCACCACGACAACGCGCCAGCCCATTTTTGGCAAAAAAGGCATTTCCAGGTTACCGCACCCACCCTATAGCCCCGATATTGCTCCTTGCAATTTTTTTTTATTCCCAAAGATAAAGTTGCACGTCAAGGGAACTCATCATGGCAGCATACAGGAGGCCAAAGAAGCTGTAACCGTGGAGCTGAACGGGTTAACTGCGGAGGATTACCAAGGGTGCTTCCAATCGTGGGAGCAACGTTGGAATCGTAGTGTAGAGTTAGAGGGAGACTATTGTGTAGGTCAATAATAAAATTTTAACGAAATTTAATTTGCTTGTTACACCTCGTATAATGGATTTAAATCTTTATTTAGCTATTTTAATCAAGGCTTTCTCTCTTATTTTTGAGTGCCACATGGTGTTGGAGAAAATGCCTCAGCTTAAAAATTTCCCAGTATATTAGTTATATTTCCCTTCATATAAGATATACAACGTCAATTCCGTTATTTGAGGTCTCTTTCAGATTCCAGCTCCAACTAAGCTTCTTCCGAATACCCGAGCATAATTTCTTCCACTTGGTAATACCCCCATTCCGTCACTGTCTCCCGTTCAACAAATCTGGAAAATAAAGAAGTTCCCTCGCGAGGCGGCGTCCCGTTTCCACGGCTCAGGTAAAACTAGTTAAAGCTGCTCCAGAAAGTTGTACTAACTACTTCTGCGAGAGATTTAAATTTATCGATGGCTCAAAATTGCTTTAAAGTAAGCGAACTAAACATCCCCCGAAAGTTTCCGAGTTTTACAGTTATATGGTGTCGCTAGAGTAGTTCGAGGGGGCTTAGATTTAATGACGTCTTTAAATTTAGGGAGTCTCGGGGTGACTGATCGCTGACATTTATTAGGAACGAAAACGGAACTGTTTAGATTTCGCGTTCGGACTGGAATATTGCGTTTGTAAGGCTGAGCCTACACTAGGCGATCAATTTCCGTGTAATCAGTATTTTAGATGACAGGTATGGAAAACTTTTGCTCAGACAAAATTTATGGTTCATGCATAATGGTGCCCCAGCCCATTAGTGTACGTCGTCTCTTAGATACAGTATATCCAAATTATTGGATAGGTAGAGAAGGTACGCAATAATGGCCCCCTCGCTCTTTGGATTTAAATCCCTTAGATTTTTGCATTTGGGGTCATCTCATGTTAGTTTACTCCAATCCTGTCGAAAATGTTGAAGACCTGAGAAATCGAATTACAGTCGGCTGTGAGACAATAAGGAATACAGTAGGACTATTTCAGCGGTCATTTTCAATATCTGTTATAGGTTTGCAACTATAAAAAATATTTTTGTTACGGTTGTTTTATGTTATTGTTTTATTTTAATGTTTTTGTATCAGATAATACAATTTTTTATTTGAACTCGAAATCAAAGAATTTTTACCCACATTTATATCTACTTTTTATTTTCAATGTTTAATTGGATTTTTACTTTGACCATAATAAAACTGTAGTAAAAGACAACTTTAAATAAACGATTAACACAACCTCACAAACGGTGTATCCTACAAAAAAAATTAAGAGACCAATTTTATTCAGAATTGATGGCAAATTTCTAAAAAAAAAAACGGAAAAAGTCAGTGGCGTACCATTTTCTTTATTAAAAAAGGTTGTGGCATTCTCGCACAAACGTCACTGGTGCAAGTAGAAATATTCAGATTACCTCAACAAATGCACATTTATCCCTCCAAAGCGTGTTTCAAATTTCTAGTCATTATCTTTAAAACTTTGAAATAATTAATAGATGTAGTTAGATGTAGTTAGTTCTACACCGCGTGCTGTTTATATGTTTTATTAATGATTTATTACATGAAGATTGGGGAGACTGTAAAATACATCTATTTGCTGATGACACTATTATCTACATAATTGATAAAAATTTTAACGAATCATTAATAAATATGAATCACTATCTTGTTAAAGTTAATAAATGGTTTAGTAATAATAAAATAATTGTTAATGTAAATAAGTGTAAATATATTACTATTAAAAGCAAACGTAACACTAACGTTTTCAGTGACGAGAATATTCAATTTGATGGCCAGTGTCTTGAACAAGTACAGTATGTTAAATATTTGGGTATTGTTATCGATGAAAATCTTGTTTTTAATGAACATGTTGAATATTTGGCGAAAAAAATATAAAAAATTGGATTTTTATGCAGAATTAGTAATGCGCTGACACAGTATACCAAGACTTTAGGTAATATATAATGTCATTATTAAACCCCATTTTGAATATTGTTCATTTGTATTATTTATGTGTCAGGATTTTGACCTTCATAAACTTCAGATTCTACAGAGTAGATGTATGCGTATTATATTAAATTGTAAGATATATACGAGTATATATAGAATGGAATTACAGCTTAACTGGATGTCAATTAAAGACTCAATTCAATTTAGAACTTTTGATTTTTATTCATAAAATGATGTTCCCGAAATATCTCTTTGAAAATTTGCAGTTTTGTCATGAAATTCATTCATATGTACAGTGCTTTCGGAAAGTAATGAATAAATTCATTATTTTTGAAATTGAGAAGTTTTCGAAAAAATCCCCCGGCACGTCGATTTTGTTTTTTAAAAAAGCACTTTTTGACATACGACCCATATTTGTGACGTTATCGTTGTTCGATATATGACGTCATTGACAATTTTTAGCAACCCCCAATTTTGACCATGGCATTTGAAAGAGCGTGACATTTTACATACACATCATAAAAAATTATGGTGTTACAAAGAAAACAAATTTCAAGAAAACATTTTAAAATTTAATTTTCACCGAAATGATCACCCGAGAAGGGGGCCGATTGAGTGACCAGCATATATATTAGTGTTCTTCATTTCAAGTAATTTTTATTATTTTTTAAATGAAGAATATATTATCTTATTACACAAGAATAAGTTAATCTTTCAATATAGCATTACTATGCTTGAATAATAGTGAAACTAAGCTAACGTTGGAATAAGTGTATTAATCTTGATATTAGTATAATAGTACAGTTTTCTTTCCGTGTGTGCTATGTGCGTGGTTCTCTATAATATCCTGATCTTAAAACAGTCAAAACGGACGAGAATAAATCTACGTCCTTATATTTAGGAACCGGAAATGCGAAGGCTTATGGAATTTAAACCTAAACAGAAACCCGAGAGATTATTCTCAACCTCGGCCACTATCTAAATATAATTGCTTTTCCGTACTGAACTAAAATGTAACTGCGGATTATGGTCCCTCATCACAAATATTTAACATCGATCGAAAAAAATGTTACAAATCGTCTACAAACAAAAATGCTTTAGGCGATTCTTAAAAAAGTTGCGAGACGCTATTTGATAGATATACTAGACTAAAAGTCTTAGCTAGACACAGTAGAGTAAAAAATAACCGTATTTTTCACCATACACATTCATTTAAGCCACGCGACCTAGTGTCTCCTCTGACGTTGTTAAATATGTGCAAATAACACAAATTTATGTCGAGGCCATTACAAAACCATTAATTCTGGATGTAAAGCTTCCTGGAAACTATCAGAGAAACATCCATTTTAATCATAAAAATGTCCCTTGTAAGCCCCGTTAATCGTGTAATCGCTAGACCCGTTTTGTCTGTGTCACCGAAAGCAAACAGGGCAGGACGCTGAAACTATGATAGTGATTTGCAAAAAGTGCAAACGAATCTGGTTATTAAACACAAAGTTGAAAATTTTGAAATAAGAATGCGGTTGAGAATGTCATGGTGCTAATATTTCAATTACTGTGTTTGTAGTAAAAACAGAATTAGAAGTCGTACTTCGTAAGAAAATCAAATTTGTTTCTAAACGGCTAAAGATACAAAATAATGTACAGAAACAACAAATGATGACAATGCAAAGGAGCATATGAAAACCAATTTTGTTTGCATGGTTATACAGAATGAAATACTTTTTTTTAGTAGTAAGCCATTTTTAACACTTAAAAAACTAAACCCAAAAACGTTAATGCTAAAATCGGATTTCAATATTCGGAATAGCTACTACACTAAAATTTAAAGAATATATCAGGTGGTGTCAAATGTGGACTATTCGCTGGCCATCGTATGATGCCCTATTTTCCTAAATATTATTCAAATATTCCATAACTTATCTTACATTATGTGGTGAGGCTCTATCATGTCATCCCGTCGACCTATCAAGTTGGCTAATAAAATCATTTCATGACCCAAAAGATCTAAATAACATTGGCCATTTAAATTTTTCTGAAAGCACCATACCATAGCCGAAGAATAGTCCTGACACATTTGTGGAGAATCCAATAATATCATAATATACAGGGTGTCCAGAAACTCTCCTGACAAACGAAGACCGGAGATTCCTCAGATAATTTTAAAACAATTTAACCCAATTCACCTGGTCCAAAAATGCTTCCTAAGGGAACTAGACCTCTTTGAAGATGGCGCCTTGTAAATAGTTTTGTTTAAATACCTCCAGAGCGCTTCTACTTAGAAAAACAAAAACTGGTATGCTTGTTTAGCCTTCAGAGATGAATCGATTCCATCAATTGCGTATGTTTTACTTTTGTTGGCAGTTCAGAGCCAACTAGTGCAAAAAATATAAATTGAACTTTAATGACGAAAAACGAAAAATTTTCAAATCCATTTTTCTAGAAAACGGTGAATCCTAATGACTTAAAGTAAGAGTACCTTTTAGTACTAGTATAACTGAAAATTTAATAATCTAGTGTCACAAATGCTTAAAAGTTAAATACAAAGAAGTTATGCGTTAAAATAACCGTTGACCTACCCAAAACGGACGCCTATGACCAGTACTAGAAATTCGCAATTGATGGAATCGATTCATCTCCGAAGGCTAAACAAGCGTACCAGTTTTTGTTTTTCTAAGTAGAAGTGTTCTGGAGGTATTTAAACAAAACTATTTACAAGGCGCCATCTTCAAAGAGCTCTAGTTCCCTTAGGAAGCATTTTCGGACTAGGTGAATTGGGTTAAATTGTCTTAAAATTATCTGAGGAATCTCCGGTCTTCGTTTGTCAGGAGAGTTTCTGGACACCCTGTATAAGCTGTTTCATTAAAAAAACCAAGTTCATATCAATATCTCTGTAGTCCGATGCTTGATTCTTTTTTTGATAAGATTGATAAAGAATGCAATTCTTGCAACAAATTAGTCAATGAATGAAAGTATAAATTTTCCGATATCTCTTAAAATAACAAAGTTACAGTCGAACCTAACGTTTGACGCGTGATCACCAAGTTTCAAGACTTGCTTGATTGATAATGAAGATAGATTCTTAAAGCTCAAGGTAACAAGAAATTATGGAAGGTTTAAGTGAACGTAGAAATTGACCCAATTACAGTACCGCATCAATAGTGATGCTTCATAACTTCGTAGAGTTCTAGCCAGTGTCAAGATTTTATTCAGCTTATTTCATAGCAAATTAAAGTGTACGATTCTGTTGTGCCAGTTTTATATCCATGTTCCTCGTGTAACTGCTCCTCAAAATTGTACATTTGTTTGTGCCAGGGTAAGGTCAAATCGTCTTAAGATGTATCACAATTTTAATATAGTATTAGATTTATGTGATATTAATTTTAGCACCCTCAATCAGATGGTTGTAGCTGTTGGTCTAAGATTTAATGACGATATTTAGATGTTTGAATGTATTTTTTCAGAAGTTTTATATTTTAATGTAACTTTTAAAGAGCCTAGTGCGTCTGCTCTTACTATATTTATTTGTTTCGTTGTTTTTCTCGTGTGAAATATTTGTCCTTAAATGGATTTTTATCTGTTGGGCAGTACAGATTATTATTATAATTTATTTTTTTAATAAAATGGCGATCTTAACAAGAAATCTTTATTGGCCAAAGGCCTTATCGACTGTTTAGGTAAGCTTCGGCAAAAGAACGGCAAAAACCCCTGCACAGGAAGAGTTTTAATGGCACGAAACTGGCGCGCGCTGCATTCTTGGCAGCACAATGGGCGAGCTTAAAAGGCTTAACTCGCTTTTAACATTTATGCGCTCCATTGTTGTAAATATTTTATTTCCTCCAGCTCTCTCTGAAAGAAATGAAATTATATATGCATGTAAAAGTTGAATGTAAACAAAGTTAGAGCGGCATTAGAAGTAACGGAAGTTTTAATGTGAAGCTCTTTTTTGCTTGTATCTGGGAAACGATTCCTAGACGAAACAAACAAGGAAAATGGGCTGCTAAATGGAATAAAATCATTTTAAACGGTTTGTTTGTAGAGAGGTTGTGATAATAGCTATACAAAGAACGGGACAAGGGAATACACGATGCCAAGGCACTATTAGGTGCCCTAATATGTATACAAGGTGGTTCGTTTTTGATGACTCACCATTATCATATTGGAAACCGTAAAATCTACAGAATGGATGTGAAAATTAAAAAAAAATTGCGCCTTTTCATAGCTATTAAAATACATCTGTTGCCGTAATGATTTTGTGTTTTTATTCTGAAGAATGGAGAATAATTCAAGTTCTACAGCGTATTCTCAAAATCCTGAACGCCCTAATCTAACAAGTAAGAAATATTGGATGATGACAGGATGAAGGGATTATAGCGCGAGATCAAAATGGTGAAGTTGAAGTATGTAGTTCCTTATTAAGAATGTCTGTGAGCAGTGTATAGTGCAATGAAGAGTGGCAAAGAAATGGAAAATAGTGAGAAGAAAGAAAAGATAGAGGTTGATGATACAAAATATGGGAACAATTATTGTTGGATGGTATTTTAAAAATAAACTTCCGACAATAAAAACATTTAGGTTCCTATCTCACAGAAGAAACTTTGCCTAAAATATCTAGCAGGATGCTTTTGGGAATTATGCGTGACACGAATATTCGTTTTGTAAAACAAACTAGAAATAGTATGCTGATAAAAGAGACGAAATACTGATATGGCGGAGAAACTATTTAAGTCAAATATTAGAAAGTCAAAGTCTGAATGAAACAATGTAGTTTATATGTATACTTTTATATTATAGCTACACTCACGAAACATGAATAAATCAAGGCCATCTGATGACAAAAGTGGAGCACTGTTTTACTACATATGGAAGTTAATGCTGTCGTGATTGTATAGATAATTCTCCCTATAATCAGCCTTACCAGGGTTCTCAGCAATTTTTCAGAACCAAATTCCCTGACATTTCCAGGTTTTCCCTGACATACTTTTTTAAAATTCCCTGACAAAAAGCATACAAAATATCATATTTTTTAAAACTTAAACCAAAGTAAAAACAAGTCAAATGATAGGCATAAATAAATGAGCCCATTCGATGACAAATAAGTGACATGGATATTTAATTTTATTAGAAATATTTATTTCAATCATTGTAACACATTGTACTGTGTTAAATATTAACAAATATGAATATTTAAGAAATCTAATAGGAATATGTATAATATATATATTTAAGAGATCTAATAGAAATATGTATAAACAAACACAACAAAAACCATTAAAAATAGATTTTACTACTGAGCAAACAGCTATACAAAAAACAGCTTTAGCTGTTTTATGTCATTAAATGTATTCAAATCGGTTCAAAACACTATATTTTTGCATTGAAACAGTAACGTCACATAGTCGCTTTTTAAACCGTGTTTAAAATGTCTACTGAGCCCTGTTTGAACTCTTTAGATGCTTTGCTAAGGTCTATGTAGCAGTTGCTGGATAGATATTTCAAAATCGGTGTGATTTAAATTTTCAGATTTTATGTTTAAAATGGTTGATACTTTTATATTTCTTATCTTGTTTATTTAAAAGGAATTGGTTGTGGATTATTATATGTATCTCTAAAAATTTTAACGTATTCTTAGACATCTTAAATTACATTACAAACGCATAATCCAATTACTTTTCTCTACAAATTTCATTAAACCTGTCACTCACACGAACATGTAGGTAATTGTTTGTTTTGATTTGCAGTTGCTAAAATCAATTCCATGTTTATGTTGCAGATCTCACACATTTTCCAAATATATATACAAAACATGAACAAGAAATATATTGTTAATAATTTCTGCCTGTAATAATCGTTCTATTTTAATCCAAATCTAGTGTAGCTTTGTTATCAATAAATTGTATAAACAATAATCAAAAAGTGTGAGTGTGATGTTAAAGAGAAACAAATATTTAATGACGTTACGTTTTGAAACTATACATTTTCTTGGAGCATTACATAAGTAACGTCACCATTGAATATGTCTTGAAACAGACGATGAATATGTATAAAAACAGCTATACACTCCAGATATATATGTTTCTTTATATCAATCTGCGGGTACATGTGATTAAAACAAACAGAAATATGCAACTGGGTGAGTTCATTAAATAAAGAATTTAAACATGGCAGGAGTAGCATTCAGAAATTTTCCTGACAATAAAAATTCCCTAATTTTTGACAATTATTGACACTTTCCTTGACGTTTCCCTGACAAAGTTCAAATTCCCTGACATTTCCAGGTTTTCAGGTTTTCCTGAAGCTGAGAACCCTGCTTATACTATAACTCCAAATCGAATAGAAATGTGTTCCATCGAGTAGAGGTTAACTTGTCGAATCGGAATTCTTCGAAATCGGCATTCTGTAACTGTGTTTAACTTCTACTATCGACAGTATCGACATGTCTAATAGAAATCGATTTCGACCGGGCAAACGTTGTCGAAGTGCAATTTCCATATGGGAATGTGATGTAGCGCATGCGCAGTGTCGATTATTTCTTTGTGTAAGAGTAATAAAATAAAACCTACCATATAAATGAGCTGTTCGAGTGATGTTTTTTTCTTAGAAGGTGTAGCACAAGACAAGTCTTCAGATAGTTCTGTTCCTCTTGAAAGAACAAACTAAACTTCTCCACAAAACTACTTGTAATAGAAATAAAATTTTATAAATTACCTTTTTTGGGTTTTTCTAAAATCTACATCTGGACAGCAATTGTCACCGCTGCATGTAAATATTTCAGTCATCATCACGTATTTGCATTAGTAAAAGCCATAAACGACCTATTTACTTTTACTATTATTTGATCAGGTTAGGTTCACTAAACGTCAGTTGGTCGTTAAAGGTCAAATTCACACTTCTACATGAGTTATAGAATACCAATTTGTGCCAGGGATCAACGCGGTAGATATTGAACATTCCGATTTGTAAATATTACGATTCGATCTGCGCATTTCTATTCGATTTGTTAAAAGTTACAGAATAGGCCTGAATAGCGTTGTTCGTAGTACACCGGAATCAGTTTCCAACCGTTAGAAGTATGCCCACTGTATCTGAAACAACATTTTCAACATTATGTGAGCATTATAAACGTAATGCGTAATGGAAACTTGGTTTCCAACTGTTCTACGAACGGGCCTAATAAAAGACGATGTTAACGTATGGCCGTTATAGTAACAGTGCTAGTTATCAGTAGTTTATAAAGTGTGATTAAAGTGCTAGATTCGTCAATTTATTTTTGATAATTTTGTGGTCTTTGGACCCTTCTCAAGTGCACGCCTATGGAATCTTGTTCCCTGCAACCCTCACCTTCCGTACTAATTTAAGTGCTCTGAATCACTTTCTATTATTTTGGAACTTGACTATAGATTACATTTCCTTAAATCGTTATGTTTTTACCATATTTAAGCAAAGCCAGAAGATATTTTGGATGTATTTGGCGTATTTTAATGTCCATGGAACGGCGAAACTTTTTTCTAATTTGAGCTACACTGCCATTTTATATTTTACGGTTTCCTAGATGCCAATGTTGAACCATCAATTTCTGTATAGTAATATTTGTTTACAAACATTTTTCGATGGAACGTTATTTTCTGAACATAATGTTATACCAGCAGTAGATCAAATTAATCTCCAATATTTGGTATTGTGGGTGAACATTATGTATCTTGTAACTGGGACAAAAATCTAGGAAAACTCTGCTTTATATAGTTCAGCCAATTATCTAAGAAACTTTTCCGGTGTTTTTGAAGCCGAACCATTTTTGCAGCGTCATCAATTTTAATTCATGGATAGCGCGCCAAAGTCGTACGGATTCAGTAATTTGTATCTGGGCTCGTTGAAAGAGTTTTGATTGAACCATTGACGCGGTGAGCTAACTTTAAAACTATCCGATTTAATCCATGTTCGCAGAAAAATGCAGGATCGCACAAAAATTCGCCAGAAGCGGTCCGTAGTCCACTTAAAAAGTCAACAGTTGAGTGAAAATTAGTCTCTAATCCCGTTGAAGTAGATATATTAATTATAAAATACTGTTACAGTTCTATGAGAAACTCATATGTAACTTTCTCATATTTTAGTATTATTACCCTGGATTTTACTAAAGTTATTATGTAATTTTCATGTAAAATTTATATTTATTTTTCCAATTTCATTGTATTATTATTATTAAGTAAGTTCCTCAATCTGTTTTGTAATTTTTTTTACTGAATTAGAAAGGTATTTTAAACTAATAAAAACTGTTTTGTAATGTGAATGAGAAATTAACGTCAATAAGAAATTGTCTGAAGCTATTTATTTGTGGCATAATTTTAGTTTTTCTTTAGTTTTATTGGGTTTTTGACACACTTCTGAAAAAATAATAAATATTAATTAAATAAGCCCTTGCGCCAAACGGAACAGTCAAGGGTTATTTTTGAAACTAAGTTTGCCTAACCAAAAAATCTCACAGTGAAAAAGCAGATAATTAAAATATAACAAATATCACATCCTCAGGTTTTCCTCATTTCTGTATTGATTGGTGTTTAGGGTCTACCAACGTAAGTCGTTCCTGGGCGCAAATGCAACTTGCTTAACCCCTCTCCCACACAAGTCTGCCGACTTCTGGGCATCCTCGTGGTCATAATGAGAGATATTATTATTTGTACGAATATAAAGCCACTGTTTACGTTGGTACTAAAATTAGTAAGCTTCTTATTGGCTTTTCTTTAGTTTTGTTGGGTTTTTGCCACACTTCTGAAAAAATAATAAAGATTAATTAAATAAGCCCTTGCGCCAAACGGAACAGTCAAGGGTTATTTTCGAAACTAAGTTTGCCTAACCAAAAAATCTCACACTGAAAAAAGCAGATAAGTAAAAATAACAAAAATCACATCACTATCGCGCACTTTCGTGTTATTGACGTTTCGAAAAACTCTGTTTTCGTTCTCAAAATCGTAGTAAAAATTTTTAAACGTATGTCAAGTTTGACAGTTTAAAATTTGTTAACCTGCTTCAAAAATGATATACAAAATTCAAAAATTGCATCTACAGTATACCTTGTGAATACAATAAACATTATGTTGGGGAAACGCCTCGGCCTATGAACATTAGAGTTGAGGAAAAAAAAAATTACATATAAAAACGGGAATTTGAAAAATCCAAAATTTGCGAATACGCTTGGGAAAACGGTCATTTGATTCAGTTCGGCAAAAATTTTAGAAAAGGAAGATAACGCAACCAAAAGAAAATTAAAAGAGACCGCGATTATTTTGTTGAACGGAGATAAGTGTGTGTCTAACTGTTCAGTTAACATCGATCATTGTTGGCTACAGTTGTATCAAGAAGAAGTAAGTAACAATAAAATAAAAATCATTTAACATCTCTATGGAAGCAGGTTAACAAATTTTAAACTGTCAAACTTGACATACGTTTAAAAATTTTTACTACGATTTTGAGAACGAAAACAGAGAGTTTTTCGAAACGTCAATAACACGAAAGTGCGCGATAGTGATGTGATTTTTGTTATTTTTTACTTATCTGCTTTTTTCAGTGTGAGATTTTTTGGTTAGGCAAACTTAGTTTCGAAAATAACCCTTGACTGTTCCGTTTGGCGCAAGGGCTTATTTAATTAATCTTTATTATTTTTTCAGAAGTGTGGCAAACCCCAACAAAACTAAAGAAAAGCCAATAAGAAGCTTACTAATTATATTACCAACGTAAATAGTGGCTTTATATTCGTACAAATAATAATATCTCTCATTATGACCACGAGGATGCCCAGAAGTTGGCAGACTTGTGTGGGAGAGGGGTTAAGCAAGTCGCATTTGCGCCCAGGAACGACTTACGTTGGTAGACCCTAAACACCAATCAATACAGAAATGAGGAAAACCTCATTAGTTAGGGGGATGGTCAAACGCCAACTGGTATCAACCTCTCGCATTGGTACAAGCCAACGCTCTTCCACCCTACCATACATGCAAAGATGGCACCAATCCTCTCCATAAATATAGCTGATCTATACGGTTTACCGGCCGCAGAATTGGGGATTTTTAATGGAACAGTAGTGTTCGTTGTGCCTGTTTGGCAAACCATTATTCTAAAAAACGTGTCGAAAAAGGTTCTGATCAACAGTTTCTACACTTAATAGAATTTGAGCTGTGACGCTCAGGCAAATACTCAAATTGTGACTTTTGTAGCTATTATAAGTATTTTAGAAAAAGAGAGAATATTTTGTTAGAAAACCTGGTTGTTGCTCAGTTGAACTGAATTATAAATTTTTATTAAAATCATACCTAAAAGCAAAATATATGTTATTTTATTTTACGTAACACCATAATTCTGAAAATACTATAATATTGATACAGAAACTCACCTACCCTTTTAGTTTGTTAATTACGTTCCTTTATAATTACTGTAATACGTTTATTTTGACAGTTTCTAGAATATTTCGGGCTATATTCGATACATTCTCGATGACTGAGAAATCTTCTAGAAAACGTCAAAATAAAGGTATTACAAAAATTATATTTATCAAAAATTATTTCGAAAGGAAACAGGAACATTATTAACAAACTAGAGAGATAGGTGAGTTTCAATATCAATATCTATTATACAATAATCCACACCTTCAAAACTACAAATAACACTAACATGTGTAAAAGTTATGCATAACATTTGTTATATTAACACAGTGGACTGTGTAAAACCGTTAACACACTGCTACATTGAGAGAAATGATTGAAAATATACACAATCCTGTGTGGACCTCGTTTAACACAGTCTTGTGTTCTTTTGTGTTAAAGTGTGTAATTTTTTTGCAGTGCATAGTGTGTAAAACTATTAACATGTAAATTTCACACATCCTAAATTACACAGTGGAAAATCACACAGCAACTTTTTTTATAGTGGAGCTATTTGTATATTTGTGCCTGCCATTGTAAATGAAAGCATGGCTGCTGAATAAAATAGTACTAATAACAATAATCGTTAGCAGAAGGCACGCTACAAACATTTTCTTTGGAGTATAACGCCTTAATTTCGCGCGTTCCTACAGAACTACGAGGATTCCTACCGTCCCGTTCCGGGGCACGTCCATATTCCTCCGTGTACCTCGCCGAATGTAGCACAAGTTAAGGGAGAGATTTACAGTTTTATTCGAACGTCGTAAAGGAGACACGTCTTTTATTGCGCCAGTTCCGTGTAGAATCCAAAAAGGTGTCGTCTGGCCGGGCTCTGCAACGACGGCGGTCCCCATCCCTCCCCCCTTTCATCGTTGAGCACTCAATGCTTTCATCCCCTGATGAATCGACGGTTTTCTTCGGAGGGTTTTTGCGCCCCCGTGAATCTAACCGGTGCGATTAAAATATCAATATTTGATTATGATCTGAATTGCAAAGTCTCAACTTGGAGCCTATTTACCTGTTCACCATCAAGGCCATCGGAAGAAATTGTAAATTTTGATGATTAAATTAATATCGTCGCCTTTATCAAATTCAGTTAGCGAATTTAAGGTCGCGAGGTCGAAGTCTTTGTTGATTTTCTTTAAAGAGAATCCGATCCGGAAATATCCCGAGAAATATTCAAAAGTCGTTAAAAAATCGTTTAAATTATAGGACACTTGTAATGTTAAAGATATTTTTGCTTGATCTCTTCAAGTTGGTCTACTCTAGGAGAATTGTTTTCAGGAGATTTTTAAGTTAAACCTGTATCTGATAATGCAAATTGGTTGCAGGGATTTGATTGCTACAATAAATTCCTTGAAATGTTCTTATCCATCACGAGTGAATTGAGCCTCATCAGTAAACAAAATGTATTTGTAAAGTGTATGGTTTGCCTTTATCCAACTGCAAAAATGCAACCGCAAATCATAATCACCGTCCTGAAGATTTTGGACACGTTGAATATGGAAAGGTTTTAACCCATTTTGGTGAATCACTTCGTAGTTTGATTAATTTGGAGATGGGTTGCAATGCGCCTTGTATTTACACTCGGGCTACGTTCTACTATATTATTTAGAATTTATAATGTAATTTTTAGACTGGGAAACATTTCAGTTTCACGTACATTGTTGAAGACTGTCTGGAATACATTTCTATCTGGTACTCTTCTGTTCGGAAAGCGACGTCGATATTCAGCAACTGCACTATTAGCGCTACCGTTGCAATACCCATAAATAAAAATAATATCAGCATATTTTGGATGACTAAATGTGGCAGGCATTACGAAATTATGTGTGTACAATACCGACTAAACGAATGCACATGTAAAAATAAATGCGGTTTATAAAATAAGCGTTTACATCACAAACGTCGAAATAAATGTGACAATAGGCAATTTGCATGAAATTTTTAAATGCTTAAAAATATTGTTATTTTAGTACTTAACAAGAATATCTTGCTAATTCTGTAAAATTGTTCTTATATTTTTCATAATTAATTATTTTATATAGCAATTTATTCAAATATAGTCACGGGTTCGGAAACAACATTCTGATTCGTCCACGTCACAGTATATGGAAACGTCCATGGTGACACATGTCAAATTGTCAAATCGACGTAGTTTAGTTAAGTCGGTTAGCGAACTCGTTCCGTAACTTCCATAATCTGTGTTTGTGTGGTGTCCAGCATTGATTCTAACATAAGTTTTGGATTGCCGAAGGTAATGGAGCCTATAAAAAACAAATTTTATAAGTATTGTGTGGTACCAAAGTGCAAAAACACTACGGTAACCACCCCGGAAATCCTAAACATGAGAAAATGCGTAAGAAATGGTTCATTTCAATGAATAGAGACGAAAAAGAATGCAACATTATCGAACACAACGGCGTTATATTGTTGCGAGGATCATTTCACCGTAAGTCATTTTTCACTTTATTCAGAGATTATAAAGATGATGTGTGTTTTAAAATTAATATTTGGAAGAAGATATGGAGAATTATTGGCAGCACAAATTAAATGGGAATGTACAAAGACTACAACTAAAAAAAGTGTAATACCCCATAATTTTAACTGTCACGGGAAAATGGTACCTGAGCAACAAAGTAATGCAAAACGCAGACGTCTTCAAATTATGCACCATATAATTTGGAATTTCTTCCAGAAACGAAAACATTGACAATGAGTCAATTTTGGGCAGGTTATCTGATTGTCCTTTGACAAATCCACTCTCTGTTGCCATTATTTACTATAATTATATGGATATTATGTACACAATGCACAGCAACAAAACAAATAATAATTTGACTTTGACAGTTCGATTTTGACATTTATGTCACGCATATAAAACAACATGACATGTTCATATACTGTGACGTCACATAACCGCCATTTGTATTTCTCGCGTTTTTGTGGTTGGGAAAGACGTAATGAATTTATTAATTTATTACCGCTTTATTTTTGCAGAGAATGACATAAAACTAACACAGTACACATAAAATGAACTGAATAATATTTTGGTAATAAAATAAAAAAATGTGCAAATTGCCTATTAATAATCAGTAATGTGAGTTTGGTTTAGAATGCATGACCTACTCAGAATAAAATATCAAATAATAACAGCTTTCGCAAAAATAGCAATAAATATAGTTTCATTGATATCTCAGTAACCGTTGATAATCGACCATATGTGTTATGGCTTTTTTGTTGACTTTTGCCCCCTAAACATCCGTTTCGAATATTGGGGGTTCCCTCCATCACCCTGTATATTAATGCTATACCGCAATTTATTTTAAAATTTTCATCCATTGCAATATTTTGCTTGAATATAAAATAATGTTTTACAGATATTTTTATGTTAAACAATATGCAGTTGGTAACACTACTGCAAACTAAACAAAATGCAGCAATTTTCTCCCATTGTGTGATAATAAGCATGCCATTTTATCCTTGCAACAAAATCCCCGCAATTTTGTTTGCCGCACAAAAAAAGCATTGTCAGATATAGGGTTTAGATTAAAAAGAGTTGATAAAAATGTTTTTGTCTACAATATATTTTTTCTAATATAATGTAACGCACGTGTCCTTTACATTTTCAATCGTATTGTAATACTTGTTTGACGTAATACTTGTTAAAACATTTTTAAAAATGTCTTAATTTTGTAACATTGGCACCTTCGCCAAAATATCGAATTCATGAGATTTGTCGTCACATCAGCCATTTAGGGCGCCGTATTCTTGAAGCAGTGTTTTCTACAAATGCAAATAATTTTAGACATTTAAGAACTGAGTAATATAGAGCTTAGCAAATAACAGGAATGTTATCTCATGCCAAAGGTACCGAAGTAAAACTAATATAACTGTAAAAAGCGGTCTACCCAACAAATTTTTAGGTACTATCGTTTGCAATATTAATGACACTCACTAAAATGATTTTACTATTTATTTTGAACTTGTGACGTATTCATATTGAAATCTGCTTTAAATCTTTAACATTAGTTATTAGTTGTTTCACTTACCAAGAGAGATTTAATGAAATATCTATTCAGAACTTCCAGAAGTTCAAAAACTGTGTGTCATTAATATTGCAAACGATTGTACGTACAGAAATGTTTGAAAGTACTTTTTTAAATTCAATTGTTCTTAAACTTACATAGTTCAGCATATTCACACGGCATTATTCACTTTTGTTTATAATTATGTGAAAATAATTGTTAGAATAGCAAAATAATGTGTTTTACAAACGGGTATCAAGTAAACCATAAGTAAATAGCGTCCCTTTTAAGTAGTAAATTTAACAATTGTCAAATTTTGCAAAATTTGCGCAGTTTAGTTGAGATAATTTCAGTTGAAAAAACGATGAAAATTGAAAATAGTGGCAGTGATATTCCGAATACACAATACTCCGGAGATTAGAACTGCTGCAAAAACTGTTACTTTAGGTTTATTGCCAGAAAAATCAAGGAAGTTATACGAGAAGCAATATAACCTACTTGTGACATGGTGCAAATCGAAGGAAATTTATAAATATTCAGAAAACGTACTTCTCGCCTATTTTTGAGAGAAAGCAGTCACTAAAATCGTCATCATTATGATCGATTTACTTGATGCTAGTTCTAGAGTTCTACAGTTGTAGAAGGATACACAGATAATAACATCAATCAAAAAATTGAAACAAGTAAGACAATTTTAACTAGGCCATCAAATAATGTAAGTAATTAAATGTAATAATCGCAGATGAAGTTTTTGCCACATCAGAATGTAGCCCTAATATACCTTCTGGATCAGGAATTATTATTAAAGATTGTAAAGACCATTCTTCCAATATCCAAATTATGCGAATGCTAACAAATGAATCTATTACAGAGCAGGGAAAATTACACAAAAAAAAAACAACACACATAAAAAAAATAATGAAGTTATGTATAAACAAGCAGAAACAATGCAGACTATATCACATACCTACAATAAATTTAAATTAAAAAGGAAGATAACATTTTGCATATCACGGCGAGATTTTAAAGATTTGTAATTGTATTTATGAAGTAGCAAGTGCTGCGGATAACCTACGGGAGGATATACATTAGAAAATTTATAGTTCAACAGCTTTAAGAATCTGCAGAAACTAGCAAAGTTAGGAGCCCAAATTAAGGAACAGTATTGTAGTGGAGGTCTAACAAAATAATTGTACAATAACTTAATAGTATCAACATTGCAGAAGTCTCAAGCATTGCAAATTACGAAACCCAAACTCTTGCTAGCTTCCGACACTATATGATACATATATATGATAATTAAAACTGAATTTGGAATCAAACTAAATTCCTAAATACTTAACAACGTCTGGCTTGTTCAGATCTATTACATATACAGGTTGTAACAATAGCGGCAAAAGCAGTTGTTGAATTTGCTGCCTTAAAATAGGTGTTGTAAAATGTAATTTATTTATTTCCTTGGGAATTTCTTCTTTAATTTTTTGCCCGGTCGCCGAATCTACGTCTTATCAGGTTTTACAGTGGACCAGTTTCCAGTGCCGCGCGGAAGTGTATTTTTAAATCATTTTTGAACTGGTCTTTTTGAGTTTATTTTTACAAAATCGTACTTGTAAGAGTCCCCTGTACATTAACATTTTTTTTTAGATAAGTTCTATATAAATAACTGTTACCGTTGCTCGAGCAGATTGAGATTAGTGTTTAATAATGCAGCTGGGCTAATTCCCCGCGCCTGCCGCGGCTCCTTATCTGAACTGACAGCCTTCGATGGATTTGGGTCCGCCGGAGACATTAATGGAGTTGTTGAACATCTCGCTGGGACTTAAAACTTTTCTAATTCTATCAAATCCCGCCCTAGACTCGCAGATAACCCGGCGCGACTTAAAATTAGGACTCGGGCTAGAAAATAACTTTTGTTCGGCTCGATACTAACCCCATTGCGGTCCGCCGGGATTAGTACGGGCACAGTTTAAACTTGAGAGGGATTATGTACGTAAAGCGCGGTACGGTCGCCTGACTTCACCGCCGCAGATGCGAAATTCTACTTACGGGGTGCACGAGATTCTGCATCTGCAAGTCGCTGCGGTTTTTGGAGGACGTCGACAGCGAGTTTGGCAGTGTCGGTTTTAGATTAGACTATTATACTTTTCGAAAGTGCGGCGAATAACAGGGCGTTCCAGAATGATGGTCAAATATTTTACTAGTGTATTCCACAAGCCGTGGGGATCTTCATATGAAATTTTTTAATTTGGGTCCTCCCTGTTGAGATTGAGTCTCAAAATGACGGAAAAATAGTTTTTTTTATTTTTTTGTAAAAACGGTTACACTTACAAATTTCAATTTTGGTACACATTATCAGCTAGTCAAAAGCTATTTTGTAGTGGTGATTATTCCTTGGCTTATGTTTCTGGAGGGCGGGAATAAGCAACCTCTACATTTATTTCTTTCATAACTTCTTCCTGCATTGACCGAGTTCAATAAAACGTTTTTTTTAAATACTACACCTAATTTTACTACGGTTTTCCCTCCTGTAATTTTTTCATACAACCAACAGTGCGCTGAAAAAAATAAAACTAGCTTTCCTAACTCTAAACATCTTTTCGTCACCGGTTACTGATAATCGCAGTAGGCGATTGCTATGTTGATGTTTCTCTGTTGTCTTGTTAAACAAATCGCTATTAGGTCTATAATTGATAGTTTTTGCAAATATTTCTAAACAGAGGTATTCCTATAACTGTTGCCAATCCTGCCATATGCACATTCCGTCAATTTATTTGCTAATATTTGTATGCAGTTCAGTTATTTACCTCCTCGAAAGGGTCCTCAACCTTACTTTATATTCTTTCTATTTAATTTTAACTTAATTTTTTCTGTAGCTACACTGTAAAAATGTTGCTGTGTAAGTGAATTTTTCCAGTGCGTAATTTAAAATGTATAAAATTTCCGTACCAATAATTTTACACACTACCTATTTATTAAAATTTTTATTTAAGTTTAACACAAAATGTATTAACATGACTAGTATTTATAATAAAGTATACTGAATTTATGTAGTATTTATGTCATATGTTGAAAGTACATGCATTTTGTGTAAACTTTACATACCTCTGACTGAGTCCTGAATAGTTGAGTACAATTGCGCAACTGCAGTATATCAGCTGTTCCAATACATGCCACTACGTCATATTGGTCGTGTAGCGTTGTTGTGTTCAGTTACCTCACCGTGTTCAAATGGAGAACATTTAAATTTAAATTGAGGTTTTATCAAAGAAAATTGTAAGTACTTACTTTATTGCTGATAATTGTGATAAAGCTAAAACTAATTAAAACTGACTTTAGAAAGAAAATGGTATGTTCAGACCACTACCAGTTAATTTTCGTAAGCTCCTATTATGTTGTGCATAACCACATTTTTTTAAACTTTGTTGTCTCTTTGTTTATGATTTACTACAACGTTATTAGTTTATAAGTTTCTCATTAGAATATGTACTATTACTACTAATGTTGTTAAATATTTTGTGTAGTGACGTGGCATGGTGATAGTATTTGCAGTGTATCCCATAAAAAAAATTCCGAATTTTTTTTTACGTTTCTTTTTTTAAAAAGAAGCTTAGCAATTTTTTTACAATGTTACTCTATCAAGCTCCATGACATATTTTTTGGGCATAAAATCGGACAAGCAGCTCTAGAGAGATATCTGTAAATTTTCATAAAACCCCCATAACTTACATACAATTTTTTTTTGGATATAATTTTATGGGAAACTGGAGCTTACACTATTGCTGACTTCTACAGAAAATTTGAAGTAAATTCGTCAGAGGAAGCACACAATGTGATTAAGATTTCATCTAACCCAAAATGTATGAATGTCAGGGGACTCTTACAAATACAATTTTGTAAACAAAAAGGACAGTTCGAAAATGATTTAAAAATACATTTCTGCACGACATTGGAAACTAGTCCACTGTAAAACCTTAAAAGGCAAAAGATACAATCGGCGACCAGACAAAACATTGAAAGAAATTCCCAATTAAATAAATAATTTTATAACACCTATTTTGTACAGCAAATTCAACCAAGGTCTATATTATTAATAATTATTAATAGAATTCATTTGTGGTTTTAATTAATAAAGTAGTTTGACATATATGATGTTACAACAACAAAATTTTGCCTAGAACATAATGTCCACTTCGATGCGATACACTTAATTCTTTTAATGTCCCAACAAAAAGAAGTCCCGTCCAAACTTTTAGTATTAATGCTTAGACCCGCTGTATATAGTACGGAAGAAATATCATTATATAATATGCCAGGCTACAATGTAATTTATAATAACGGAGTGTATAATCAGAATGATGGTGTGTTGATATATATAAAGAATAACTACTGTTGCTCCCATAGTATTATAGACTTTAATTTTTCAAAAATAATACAATTACAAATTATCTCTCCAAAAAATAAAATTAAAGTAACTGCAATGTATAAGTCCCCTAATACTGAAGTTATGAACTTTAATAATGCTCTACAAATATACCTTGAGCAAACTGTAGACAATCGTGATGATTTTCATATAATAATTGGTGACATGAATATTGACATCTTGAAAAATAGCCAAGAAGCAGCAGTATATTTAGATACAATGGCTGAATTCAATTTCATATCTACTATAAATGTACCAACTAGAGAGAAAGCTTGTTTAGATCATATATTTCTAAAAAGTAAAGCCTTTGACGAAAATATATTGCCTCTAGTTGTGGAATCTAATATAACAGACCACCATACTACTGTGCTACAAATAATATTGAGTGGATCTAACTTGTACTCTGTCCCTGAAAGTTTTAAAAAATATATTAATAATAATAAATTAAAGAGCAACTTGATAGTGTGGTATGGGATGATATATTTAAAAATTGTAATGATACAGAATTAATAACAAATGTATTTATAAATACAGTACTGGATAAAATAAATTTATGTACCAGCAAAGTTAGAAATAATCATTTAAAACGAAAAAGAAAACTCTGGATTACAAACGCAATTATTGTTTCTATAAATAATAAAAATAAATTATATAGAAGAATGAAACAAAATCCTCAAAATCAACAATTGAAAGACACATATAGTATATATAAAAACAATTTAACATCCTTAATTAGAGAAGCTAAAACTAATTTCTATAAAGCACAAATCTATGAAAATGCTGGAAATGCTAATAAGTTATGGACTACTATAAAAAACATAACTAGTCTCAATAATAAAAAAGAAATAAATCATCTAAAAGATAACAACAATAAAATTATCAATGATATACAGCAAATAACTAACATATTCAATAAAAAATTTGCTGCTGTAGGAAAAACTTTAGCGTCACAAATAATAGTTAACCATAATTATAATCCACCCTGTAAGCAGTGTTCCAGTACTTTTACTTTACACTCTACAAATGAACGTGAAGTTCTTTGTATTATAAATGAATTAAAAAATAAAAAAGCTCCCGGTATAGATGACTTGAAAGCAGAAACAGTCAAAACTATAGCCAAAGAAATTGTGAAACCACTTACATTTGTGCTTAACAAAATAATTGAAACTGGTCATTGTCCCACGGCTTTCAAGACATCTATTATAACACCAATATATAAAACTGGAGATGAGGTGGAAGCATTAAATTATCGACCCATTTCACTAATAACCACGTTTTCAAAAATCTTTGAAAAAGTTGTTAAAATTAGACTGGACGCATATATTAAAGAAAATAAACTTATTTCAAATAGGCAATTTGGGTTTCAGTCGGGAAAGTCTACCCAAGATGCTATAGAGAACCTTACCTCACTAATATATTCTGCTCTTGATGAAAGCACACCATCGCTATGTGTATTTCTAGACCTTACTAAGGCCTTTGATACAGTTAGTCATCCCCTTCTTTTAAAAATACTAAATAATATTGGAATAAAAAACGTAGCGCTTGATTTGTTTAAAACTTATTTATCTAATAGAAAACAATATGTTAAAATTAAAGATCGAATTAGTAATTCTGAAAGCGTCGAATATGGAGTGCCGCAAGGAACGGTATTAGGACCAGTACTATTCACGCTGTATATTGATGGATTGTTTTTAGTACCCTCAAGTGCAGAAATAATTAGTTTTGCTGACGACACTGCCTTATTTTATAAAGCTGAGACATGGGCTGAATTAAAAAATACTGTAGAAAGCGATCTGATTCTTTTTAAAAAATGGTTCGATGGTATGCTTCTCACAATTAACCTGGATAAAACTTGGTACTTGCCATTCGCTTGCGAAAATAGATCACTGCCTTCATTTTCTAATATACTCTTAATTACTGGAGAGAAAAACCATAAAATAAAACCTGCAAAAAAAGTAAAATATTTAGGTATAATATTGGATCCTTTGCTAAAATGGGACGAACTGAGAAAAATACATAACAAACAAATTAAGATCTATAATGTACAGAATAAAGTACTTGAAGAATATACTTACCTATAATGATTTAAGAACTGTATATTATGCTCTAGTTGAGAGTCACATAATTTATGGCATAATCGGATGGGGGGGAGCATATGATGTACATCTTCGAAGTCTAGAAATAGCGCAGAAAAAATTTTTAAAAATCATGTTAAACAAGTCAATGTTATACTCCTCAGACTTAACTTACCAAGAAGCCAAAGTACTTGATATAAGGCAATTATATTATATGATGTCGAATATACGTCAATATAAAAAAAGGCAATTATTGCCAACACTTAATCATGGATACAACACCAGACATGTAAATTACTACTTACCGCCTAAAATGAAAAAAACTATTGGTCAAAGGTCAAATCTTTATCTTGGACCAAAATTATTGAATAGTGTACCCAACATCATATTAAATGTATCTTCATCAAATTTATTTAAAACAATAACCTAATTAATAATCCTTACCAATAAGTAAAATACATAATATGCAGTTATGCTATATGTTGAATATTGCAATGTGTGTTAGTAGCCTTTTGTAGACTTCTGTTTTATATTTATCGTGTATTTATATTTTATGTCATATGTTGTATGTATGTCTGTTTTTGTTTTTTTTATCACTAGTTGAGTTATATACTTAGTATTATTATTTTATGTATCTATATTATTATATTTTAAACATGTGTGTACCCCAGACAAGTTTGCTTAAGGAGATTATGTTTATTTACTGTTTTTACTTTAACTGTATCATATATTGTAGGCTTAATAGGTAATAAAACTTTATTATTATTATTATTATATATTCAAGCCTCGTGTATTACGCCACACTGCTGCAATAATACGCCGTGGTCTATTTCTTCCACGATTCAGATGCAAATTTCAGGTGTCACGTCCGCGTTGCACTACACTTGAATTTACTGGACACCGCGGTAAAAGTAGCTGGCACATTTTTACCGTGAAATCGATTTGCTAAAGCATTTTCTCTTCACCATCAAACTCCTAATATTCACTGAAACCAAGACAATCTTGTAGAGTTTATTCCAAAGAAACACACATTTTTATCGTTACTAATCTTTTTATATACCTATCGTTTAGCCATTTCTACATATATAAATAAAGGTGAATTAAAATATTCCTGTGATGTACACGATTATAAGATACGGTATAATATAATTTTGCTACCCTCGTATAACTATACCTAAGATACTCTATGTATTTGGATTAGGTTTAGTACAATCGTTTACAATAATAATGACACTCTCTTAAAACAGTGTTTGAACTTCTGGAAGTTCTGAGTAGATATTTCATTAAATCTCTCTTGGTAAGTGAAACAACGAATAACGTTAAAAATTTAAAGCAGATTTCAATATGAATACGTCACAAGTTCAAAATAAATCGCAAAATTCATTTTAGTGAGTGTCATTAATATTGCAAACGATAGTACCTACATATCCCATATTTCAAAAACAGCGAATTATTTTTTTTCCTTTCTGCTTGCAGTATGTTCACATGTACCCTTATACTAATGTAAATATATTAGATCTTTTCAAAAATCTGTATCTATGTGTCTATCTATCTATCTATCTATCTATCTATTTAATGTGAATACTCGCATCATAAAAATGTTAATATTACAAGAAATCGGATTTCAATATTCGGAATCACCTGGCTAGATACTACAGCAGCCCAATGATGTAATGGTTGACAATATTACAGCTTCAATAATTTTTTTATCGGAAACTATAAGGATTTTACAAAAAAATTGTTTATGATATTGACTCTGCAAACACGGAATTCCAGGAACCAACTACTCTGCGGGCTAATGCCCCGACCAGCAGTGAATTACACCTGGAAAACCTATAGAAACAGCTAGAGTCATTCGTCAGACGCCCACCAGACATATACCGGTTTCGAGCTTATTAGCTCTCAGTATGCCATAGGTGAGGTATCCGACGAATAATCCTAGCTGCTTTCGTCTGTCTAACCCGACAGAAGGGACCATGAGTACGCGGTGTAGAACTAACTACATCTATCGGCCGCTCGCTACTCCATGCCGGACTGAAAATGTCACAGGCACGAAGCGTTCTACATGCAGTAGACACCATTGAAAGCTGTCGACCTTTATCGCGATCGGCGAGAAACGATATTTTGCAAACACGGAATTCCAGGAAACAACTACTCTGCGGGCTAATGCCCCGACCAGCATTGAATTACACCTGGAAAACCTATAGCAACAGCTAGAGTCATTCGTCAGACGCCCACCAGGCATATACCGGTATATCGCGATAAAGGTCGACAGCTTTCAATGGTGTCTACTGAATGTAGAACGCTTCGTGTCTGTGACATTTTCAGTCCGGCATGGAGTAGCGAGCGGCCGATAGATGTAGTTAGTTCTACACCGCGATATTGACTCTATTTTTCATGACGTATCTATTTCCAATTTTTTTTAGAGTTTAAGTTAAGAGTAGAGTTTAAAGTGAATCACCCTGTATACTGTAATTTTCTTCATGTTAAAGGAACGAATAAAAACCGCTGTGAGTGGCCCAAAGAGTCGGTAGAGGGCGTTGTAGGCGGCGCCAATGCTTCGAATTAAAAGTTTACCAAGTCAGGCCGCTAATCCTCTCCGAATGGAGTCGCGGAACTTCCGTCGAAATCAATTTAAAACCGAAATCCGTGATTCAATAACTCCCAATGCCGTTCCGGTGATTTGAGGGATTATCTTCCTCTCCGGGACACCTTGACGGCTCCGGGTGCTCCGTGCATATTCATATAAAGCGGGAGGGGGCAGCGCGATAAATCTCGGTTAACTTTCCAAGTGGATATAAATCTTTTGTTAGTTACGACGAGATATGAAGAAGTTTCAAATCTAGATTTTAAAAAGTTCGCGGAACTTCGCGGGTGAAGTTGGCCGTCTTAAATCGTACCTAAAATATTATGAAGTTTGCTCTTAAGGAAAGCAATTTATTCGGCTCCCTGGCGAATATTGATTTGTTGGAGATGCCCTGCAATATTTATGATAATGTATTTTCTTATCAGCTTTTTACAAGGGATTTCTAAATTGGATATTGGTTCGATAACTTATAACCTAACTAGCACAATTAGTCGTTGGAACGTAGCCGCGACTATTGTGGGTATTTTAAAGTGTTTGGCGACAAACTTGGTTTACCTATGTATTGCCTGTAAAAGTCATTTGCTCTAAAAAACTCAACTTGCAAGTAATTGAAACTTTAGGTTCCGTAACGGGAACTGCCAATGTATAACTTTCAAGTAATATTTACTACAAAGTATGATCAAAACTGTAACATTATTTTAAAGTAGCAGTAAAGTTGTGCCTGCCACACATTATCTGTAAAGACAAAAAGTACACTCCACAGCTGACGTGATCGAATTGATACAGACATTACACAATGACGAAGTCAAGACATGAAACATCAAGCTTTTCAGTTACATGGTAAAATTTACTTCATGGTGAATTGCTTCTACAAGTAACGATAACGTTGTTTAGACTAATATATTACTTATAAGTTCCACGACTTTTAACAAACAATTAAGGTTTCCTAAATGTCGAAGTTTCATAGATACTTGAAAGTGATTGTAACTTTAAAGTTATATTTTAGTAACATGAGTTAGTCGCTGCTACGATCATTTGCCACTTTCAAGTTCTGTAAACTTAACAGTAGACCCACTAGTGACTAAGACGTGACCAAAACCAGGAGAGCTACTTAGAAGTCACTTAACTATAAAGAACCAAAGAGTAGTTATGTAGCAGTGACTGAAAATTTGTTACATGTTAAGTTATTTATACAACAAAGTAGAAAATTTGGTGGCGGTTAGATAATAGTTAGTCTTTGAATGTTACAGCCTTAGTTATTGTTACTTTGGTGCTAGTTGGAACTGATCAGTTTGGCAACTTATAATGATTACAAAATACAAAATGTGTAAATGCAAATAAACGATGACTGTCACCAAAGCTTAAATTTTCTTTTTCTTAAACAACTTCTATAATCATATCTTTTGGATCTGCATAGATTAAATTAAGGCGAAAATCAAATGTATTTTGGACAGCATTTAGTAGGTCCATATTGTTTTGATCAAACCCTCACAGGTGAAATGTTTCTACAGTTCTTAGACATATTATCTAAATCATGTCTGGATCATATTTTTCTAAATGCTAAAGATCCTCACGTAGAGCAAAGAATATTGCCAATGATAATAGAGTCTGGCATAAGTGAACATTTTACAGTGCTGCTTCAAATAGTATTAGATAAAAAGAAAATAAGTAACACCAACAAAACTAAATTTAATAATTATATAAATTACAAAACTTTAACTAGTGAATTGTACAATTATAATTGGGAGGACGTAACTACAGGGGAAGATATTCATGCTGAAACAAAAAAATTTGTTAGTAAATTACAATCACTTATATGTAAACACACTAAAACAATTAAAATAAAAAGGCGAAGTTAAGCGTAAAGAATGGATAACGAAAGGTATCTTGACCTCTATAAAGAAAAGGGAGGCAATGTATAAGAAAATGAAGGAAAATCCTGGTAATGACGGTATTAAAAAAGAATATAGTTCTTATCGAAATAAATTAAATCAAATGATAAAAAAAGCAAAACAAATTTTTTATAGAAACCTAATTAAACGCGCTAACGGTGATATAAAAAGCATGTGGAACATAGTAAATAATAAAATTAAGAATTCTAACAAACAAGACAATATTATAAAAACTTTAAATGGTGAAAACGGACTTTTAGAAGATAACGTACAAATATCAAATGAATTTAATAGTAGATTTGTAAGTGTAGGAAAGTTATTAGCAGATAAAATAAAAAGAAATCAAAGTTATAAAGAAAACAAGGTACAAAATCCTTACACGTTATTTCTATACCCTTGTGAAAAAAATGAAGTAGAAAATTGCATATATGAATTAAAGAACGGTAAAGCCCCTGGGTGTGATAAAATAAAATCAGAAACTCTTAAAGCCATAGCTAGGAATATTTCTGTACCACTGACTTATTTAATAAATAAATCCTTTTGCCTAGGAATTTGTCCCGATGTTTTTAAAATATCAATAATTAAACCTATATACAAAGGGGGCGATAAAAACCTGCCATTAAATTATAGACCAATTTCTTTAATTTCAAATGTAGCAAAAATATTTGAAAAGTTGCTAAAAAATAGAATTCTAAAATTTCTTAACATACATAATATTCTTTCGTCGCAACAGTTTGGTTTTAGGCAAGGTAAATCAACTGAAAATGCTATTGAATTACTCACCAAATATGTATATGAAGCATTAGATGATTCAAAGTCTTCCCTTTGTATATTTTAGACCTAGCTAAGGCTTTTGATACTATTAGTCACACATTATTATTAGAAAATTTAGAGGATATTGGAATTAGAGGAACTGCACTTTATTTAATTCGCAGTTATCTAACGAACAGGAAGCAGTGTGTAGAAATAAATGATGTAAGGAGTAACTTTGAGACTATAGAATATGGAGTACCACAGGGGACAATACTTGGTCCACTTTTATTTTTAATTTATATAAATAACTTTTACGGCATTAAAACAAAAGGTAAAATTATCAGTTTTGCAGACGATACTGCAATATTTTATGAAAGTGATAACTGGGATAATTTAAAAGAAACAGTGCAGAATGATATGGTGAATATTAAAGAATGGCTTGATTACAAGTTACTATCCTTGAATACGGATAAGACAGTATATGTGCCTTTTGCCTCGTACAAATCTACATTGCCATCATTTACGTCTTTAGATATAATAACAAATAATAATACCTTCAAAATAACATCAAAATCTTTTACAAAATATTTAGGGATAATGATAGATTGTCACTTAAGATGGGACCAACATATAAATTATGTAACGCAAAACTCAGAGTACATATTCACCTTTTTAAGTTTCTGAATAATATTATGGATAGCAAGAGTTTAAACATAATTTATAATGCATTAGTAGAACCGCATATAAGGTATGGTATAATTGGTTGGGGGGGTGTAAGAAACATTTATTTGAATAAATTAGAAATTACTCAAAAAAGAATTATAAAAATTATGTATAATAAAATACTTACCTATCCAACTGATTTGCTATATAAAGAAACATCAATTATGGACTCACGTCAAATATTTTTCTGTGCATTGGCAATTATGCAACATTCTGAAATAAAGAGACGCTTACAACATGAATATAACACTAGGAACAAATCTAAATTAGTACCTGCCAAAGGAATGCATAAGTGTGTAGGGCAGCGATCTCATATATTTCTAGCTCCAAAATATTTAATTTCTTGCCTGAAACAATATCTAATATGAATAATAAAATATCATTCAAGAGGAATGTTAAAATATTTCTACAAAATACTTCTCGAAATGAAATACATAAACTAATAGATTTTAGTTAATATATATATAGGGAGATTCTAATTCTATTTTTTTTATTATATATATTTGTTTTAATATATGTATTTATTATATTGGTGTAGGATATGATAATGTAATTTGTATAAGTTGTATAATTATTCATTTATTTATGTTTGTTTGTTTTTTTATAATGTGTAAATTTATTTGCTACTTACCTTTTAGCTATGTAGGTCACAACAAGTTTATGTTTAAACTTAAGTTGACGTCACTATGTTTATTGGTTATTGTCTATTGCCGCATGATTTATATATTTTAAAACTAATACCAAATAAACATTATTATTATTATTATTATTATTATTATAACTTGCAGGTTTGCTAGCGATTGTGCACCTAGTCATAATTCTGTAATTGCAAGCAATGATTTAAATAAGTATTTTCCAAATCTATGGACAGGATCTAATAGTCCAATACAGTGGCCACCCAGATCGCCAGACTTAACCCTCTGGGTTATTTTCTGCAGGGGGCGCTTCAGAACGTCGTCTATAAGTAAATGTTAGAAATTATCAATGAGGTGAAACTAAATAGGTATAAGATTAGCGTGTGAGACATTGACAGCAGATGTAAAACAAAAAGCCATAAAACTTTTTTTTTTATTGTTGTTTGGATAGCAATGCAAGACAAACTGAAAATTGCCTGTAATTATTCCTAAAGATGTGTTTGTTCTTTATTTTTGTTACGTAACACTGTTACTATTAATAAAATTAGCCAATCAATTACATATGTCTATAATGTAATAATTTATTTTTTATATATATTTATTTGAACAGTTTGATTTTATTTACGAGTGCAAATAGTTGAAAACTTTATAAAGATTTTGTTATTAGAATGCAATGTATTTTTCAATGAAGCACAGATACATTTATGTTTCTGAGAAAAAAAATTATAAGCGGCGCCCGTTGTCAACTCCACAAATAAGACGCGAACAAAACTTAATTTTATGTCTAAAAGATATTGTCACTTATTTTCGCCTACTAGAAATATTTTTTCGAAAAAAAATGCCTGTGCAGGAAACTTTGAAACACCCTGTACTCTTAAGGGATACGTACTCTTAGGCGCTCTTACCCTAAGTAAATATGATGATATGAAGTTTTCGCCTTTTTTTTATCGAATATCGTTTCGCTACAGCATCGGGCAAGTGTTTTCTACTTATAACCATACAATAACCAAAATACCAATGAAGATTGCGGATATCCGATAAGGTAGTATCTTTGGCTTCAAAAACCTCGTTTTTATGAACCACATGACCCCGCTTGACGCATACATCCTCCAAACAGTCCCGTATCTTATCTACAGACGTCTTGACGGCTCTCGCTCAAAGACCAACAAACACTGCGTTCGACACACAAAGCGATGCAACTTAAAAATAGATAGCGTGCCCATAAATCCCTATCTCTGGTGTTCCGTGGTGTTGGGAGAAATTAAAAAGAATGGCAGCCAAACATCCTCCCTGGCGAATCCACTCAGTGCGAGCTTTAGCCGTTTAATTCAGTTAAAATTTTCTTATCTCTTTATTGTCGGTTGTTTCGTTTTATTTATGATTCCTTCGTCAGATAAATCGCAAGGAGGAGGCGATGGATCCAGTCGGACATGCAATGATAAATACCCTTGTAGGACGGTGATGAAAGGTTGTTGGAAACAAAGAGGCACACGAGAGGTTTTGATTTGATTAAGTCTAGTTGAATGTTAGGGATTAAGTTTGATTTACTGCTAGAAATTCGCACGTTAAGAATTCATTTTAGATTTCAAGTGCAGATATCTAGTGTTAACGAAAAGGGTGGAGACATAGTACACTGAACGATAAAATTAGAAAACTGAAAGCTTGAAATGGTAATAATGAAACAACTAATAAATAATGATAAGAATTTAACTAGAATGTTTTTTAATTTAGTTAATTATTGCATCATACAACCTTGTCTATGAAGTTAATTCTTTATTAGTATGTCTAGATATTTGATATCAATGAACATACATGTCTAATTGGAATTAACGAAAAATTGTTTTGAATGTGCTTATAGTATACAGGGTGTTCTACGAAGTCTATGACAAACTTTGGCAGATGGTAGCTGGGATATATCAAACATTTTTTCTTATATGAACGTATTTACGATTAGTTTTCTTTTAGTAGTTACAATCATTTTAAAAAATATGATTTCAAAGTAATAAATTATAATAATGGTTTTTTAAATATATTTTTAGGTATTAATAATATTGTGTGAAACTAACTACTCTGCGGACTAAAGCCCCGGCCAGTGTTGAATTACACTCATATATTCTGTATTATTAGCTTTTGTAACATTTTTTAATGTATTTTAAGCTAATATAAATCAAATCTCCTACAATTCCTATCAATGAAGTCATATGTATGATCTCTGATACCAAACATCTAGGTATGCTAATTAGCAATTCCACAGACAAAGCTCTGTTCAATAATTATCGAAAATAAAAACTAATCTAACTAAATTTACTAACCTGGTTTAATGATGTTCAATTTCTGATTAGAGAAAACCCAGAAATAGATAAGATACGCCAGTTAATTAGTTTATTTACAATTTGAACCTCGATTTTTGCACCGTAGGTGGTGATACATCTTGGTGTCAGTGCTTACGTGGGTATATTATATGTCTTCGTTGACGTTCGTTGCGATAATGTAGAAAAGAGGTAAATATAAAAATATTTTCCGTCGTTTGACATAATTATTGTGGTCGAGGAAGAACAGTTTCAAACATGTACAAAAATACCTATTTTTATATATTTTTAGGTATTAACAATATTGTGTGAAATTAATTAACTACTCTGCGGACTAAAGCCCCGACCAGCGTTGAATTACACCCATAATATTTACCCATATATTCTTTATTATTAGCTTTTCTAACATTTTTTACTGTATTACAAAGGTATTTTAAGCTAATATAAATCAAATCTCGTACAATTCCTATCAATGAAGTCTCTGAGCTTTCTGATACCAAACATCTAGGTACATATGCTAATGAACAATTCCACAGACAAAGCTATATTCAATAATTATCTAAAATAAAAATTAATCTAGCCAAATTTACTAACCTGGTTTAATGCAATAATATTCTATAAATATCTAAGTTCACTTTTGAAATTGTGGGAACTCGAAAATTTAACCACAATAGATGACATCTGACCTATTTCTGCATTTTTAGGATTGCTTCAGGTGGCCTCCTTTAAGTTGAGTCAAATATCTAACTATAAAAATTATTATACCAATAAATTAAAATTATTTGAAATTAAATATCGACAATGTCAAAAGAGACTTTAACCTGCTAATGAATTTAAATTAAACATGACAATTACCTACTTAATAATAATAATGATAATAATAATATCTTTACGCCTCATTCTAATCACTAGGATTAGCCCAGAAGTCGAAGACTTGTGCGGGAGAGGGGGCGGCATATTATTATTAAGCAGGCCGCATTTGCGCCCAGGAACGACTTACGTTGGTAGGCCCTAACCACCATTCGGTGCAGGAATGAGGGAAACCTGAAAAACCTCATTAATTAGGGGGGCAGTCAAATGTCAACCGGTATCAATCTCTCACATTGACCCAAGCCAACATTCTTCCACTCTACCATACCGGCAGAGAGGGTGCCAATCTCTCCACGAATATAGTTTATATACGGTCTACCGGCTGCGGGGGTCGAACCCACAGCGATCCAGTCACTTCGATTCAAGTACTGACACCTTAAACCGCGCGACCACTGACCGACCCTAATTAATCAAAAAACTTGTTACCCTTTACGTAATCGTTTTATATTTATATATAGACTTGTAAAATTAATTAACCAGGTATAGCAGTCACTAGGCAAGAAAAAGAAAACTCCTTATTTCTATCCAAGCTTTCGAAGCCTTTACTGCCTCTTCATCAGGAAACTACGAAAACGTACAATAATTATCAAATTGTGAAAGGATAAGTTAAAGGCACTGACCAACCCTTGACCTTGACCTTAACCAAGATCGAATCTTTTCATTGGTTTAAGAATTTTTTTGTTGATATTATATACAATGATTGTAACTACTAAATAAAAACGAATTGAAAATACCCAGATACTATCTGCCAAAGTTTGTCATAGAGCTTGTACAACACCCTTTATAGCACTACTAGCAGGATAAGAGGGTCTTTACTGGCGGACAGTTACATATCAGTGGTTCGAAAAATGTTTTGGATAATATGAGAAATGATACCGTTTGATAAATAATAGTGATTGATAATTGACAGAATAATAAGGTCAAGGGGTTCAGAGTCTACGAGTGTCTAGACTGCCGACTCTGTACTCTGCTAATAATAGGTCATCTCGATGAGCTATAAGTGGATAAAATCCATGAGCTTTAAAATAAACGTGCATTAAAACATTTCTCTTTCTAAAAATTTCTTTCTTTCTACTAAAAAGTATTCTAATTCTGAACGTATTGAAGAAAAATAAAGACAAAGTAATGCATCAGCTGAATGAATTTCTCTTGAATTAAAACCCATATTTTTGTTGGCATGTGAAACCACAGCGTGAATATGATGATTAAATTAGAGTTCAGGATCAAAAGTAATCCCTAGATCTCTAACTGTTTTCGGTCTAAGAAGAGGAGTGTCATTAATATTATAAGAAAAGACTAATGCACTTTGCTTCAAGAAAAGGAAAAACTATTGCACTTTTTAATGTTTAAATTATGAGGATTCGAGTTGCACCAGTCACTAATTGGTTCTAGGTTATCCTTCACAATGTGCAACTGTAGATACTGATCAGTAGATTTTCATATAATCCACGTATAACAAGTACTTAACAACAAGACAAGAAGATAAGTCATTAACATAAATGTTAAATAACAATCGACCCAAAATTGAACCTTGAGGAACTCCAGTTAATGCATGTGTCGATTTAAATCTTTGGCATAGAACAAATTGTGATCTGTTGCAAAAATAAGACTTAAAAAGTTGACAATTTATCAGAAACATCTATGCGATCAAGCTTTTCAAAAAGAATCTCATGGTGGAGACGATTAAATGCTTTTATCATGTCATATTAGGTAATAGAAAGCAAATAATAATAGGGGATCTACCTTTAATAAAACTGTGTTGACAAGGACTAATAATATTGCTGACATGATTTTAGAGAGAGGATTGGATTACAACTAGTTACAATTTAATTTAGAAGTTCTTCTCTGGAGTTAACAGGGGTGCAATAGATCAGTCGTTTTAGATGTCTGTAAAGGATTAAGACCAGGAAATCGAGATGGATACGAGAACTACCTCAACCCATCCATGGGTCTGGTAATGCGTTATTTAGATAGTCTCTAACTACTACCAATTATACCCAATCATATTTTCTATACTGCTGTTTTGTTTCAATGACGGATATTGCTGAAGGATACTAAGCAATTTTATAAAATAGCAGTGTGTTAGAGTTAACAGAAGTAACAATCAGAACGCGGAGTAGACAAGCTACATCTAGCGGCCATTCGCTACACCATCCCAGACTGAAAAGCGACATATATGAAGCGTTCTACATTGCAGTAGAGACAGTTAAAAGCTATCGAACTCTGTCGCGTTTGGCGAGAACGATATTTTGCAAATACGAAATTCCAGGAAGCAATTGCTCTACGGGCTAATCCTCCGACCAGCATTTACACCTGAAAAATCTAAAGCAAACAGCTATTCCGCTAAAGTCACTCCTCAGCAGCCCAACAAATATATAAATATAGGTTTCGAGCTTATTAGCACTCATCAGTATGTCATAGATGAGAGAGGTATCTGACAAATAACCCTTGCTGTTTTAAGTCTGTCTAACCCAACAGAAGGGACCATGAGTACGCGTTGTAGACAAACTTTCAATGGTTTCTACTCCAATGCTCAAAACCGGTATATGTCTAGTGGTAGGCTTTTTAACGAGTGACGTTGGCTGTTTGCTATAGGTTTTTCAGGTGTAATTTAATGCTGCAGTTGTTTCCTGGAATTCCCTGTTTGCAGAAGTAACTACCAGTTCCACGTAACCTCCAATTGTTTTTGAATTTTTTTGTTTTCTTCCTATTGCAACTTCTAATTGTACAGTATAAGTTTTATCTGAATATAGGGTGTTTTGGGAAAAGGTACTATAAATTCTGCGACTGACATCAGAAAATAAAATGTTTTTCTTGGGACCATGGTCTTTAGTTTTTGAGCAACCTCTCTCCTCGCTTGCAATTTGAAGGAGTGTAGATCACGGTTTAGGATCAGGTGAAGTCACAAAATTTCCGTAAATAAAAACAAAATATAGCCTTTCTCGAAAGATGGACTGAGATAGACTGTGTCATACGCCACAAAAGTCTACAGTATGCATTGGCTACCTGCTGATGACTCTGACCGTGTAGTTAATACACCGTGAGTGTAGATAGCTCGTCAAAGCGCTTGTTATTCCGAAATCCTGCTAGATGTCGCTCGGAGCAAAACCCTCTCGCGAACAGATTGAAAAAGTTAACATAATTACAGCTTTTCGAATTGATCCTAACACGGAAGGGTGCCGCAAATGGAATAAATAAACCGATATCGATTCGGGGTGAAAGAACTTGTTTCTGCCGGGCTTAATATCCGCAGACAGAAACTAATAACGGCGAGCTGCACTCTGCACAAAAACCCATAAGCCCATGAATAATTTATCGTCGAGAGAACGGATTTGTTTTATTCTATTAAAAGTAAACTTTTACGGGGAGGATCCAAAGGTCGCCCGGAGGATTCGTCTCACCTTGGAGATGGGTAATGCCCCATTTGAATTGCCAATACACAAAGTGAGAGCGCCGGACGGGAAATAGATTCCGGCGTGGGCGGATCCGGAGGATCCTATAAATTTTTGCGCTAGAAATTGAAATTTCGGAGCCTCGCACGGACCAGGTCTCGGGAAATAATACAAACCCCGCGCTATCGGATAATACGCGCCGGGAAATGGACAATAAAATAGGAAATACAAAGGGTTGCGCACTCCGTTACGTCCGGGGATAAAATGGAACCGTTCCGCATAGGGCCGGATAAAATAAATCCGGGGGATAACAATGTAGTTTTATTCTACAAGTCGCTACTAGGAAAGGATTTTAGGTGGCGGAAGGCGGACCCAACAATTGCCATTAAATATTGTACGGAATGCTTTTATTTTCACAAATATGATGGTGCTATATAAGAGAGGAAATTATCTCCAAGAATTCATGTCTCCTGCAGATTCCGTCAAGATCACAGGGGAGGGAAGGATGTTAAGCACCGCTATAATTAAATTTCTCTGAATGATTTTGCAATTTTACTGCGATCGGCAAATACTTTGAGGACATGGACTCGCAAAAACCGCTATGTGACGTCACTGCTGCGTTATATAGCATGCCGGGTTCAGGAATCTGGAATTGTGGGGAGGGTAGCTTAAGAGGCTACAGCACTTAGTACCCATTGAGCCCCTTGTACTTCTTCCCATTAGAAGATATATCCACCTGAACCACTAACCAGCCTAATAAAGATAAGGCGGTGATGTTGCTCAGGGGGATCTTATATAAGCCATAGAAGGCCACCGTTCTCCCAACACGGATTCTCTTATTGACGAAATGACAGTGCACACACAGAGTGCGTAGAGTACTGTTTCGTCTTCCTGTTCACAACCCCTACAAAGTGGCGTTTCATACTTCATAAAGATAATAAAGGTGCTTCCTTAACCAACAGTGTCCAGTATGAATACCTGTCACCAGGCGAAGATTTGTTCTAGATATGGCCAGCCTACTTTTTCGCTGTATCCTTGCAGCAGTACCCTAGGAATTCCTTAGCAAATTGACAGCTATTTGTTTCATCCCATCGTTTCCTAAATTCTTTGTGGTTGTCCTCCTTGATAATTCCAACAAAAGCTGACAACGGAAGCATACTGGCTGAACCAGGTTCAAAAATATTGAGACCCGACGTACTCAGCGCACAGGGGGTCGCCTGGCCCGGAGTTGACCGGCTGGGAGGTCGATCTTTCAAGTTAAGCAACGTAGACGCAGGCCGGAATTTGGATGGGTGACCAAACTTGGGCTGAGACTTTAGTCCGCCCGAGGTCTGGGGTCTGGCCGCTCACCATGTTCCGCCGGTGCGGTTGCTTGGTTGGGAGATCGATCTTTCCGATTAAGGTGCCCGTATCTCTCGCCGTAAAATGATCAAATTTGTGGTGTTTAGGTACTGAAATCTCGAAAAATAAAACTCGTAGAGCAAAAGTAATATCAAAAATACAATTATTGATGTTTTGTTTATCCACTTTTACTATTTAAACTTTCCTCAAATAATGTAATAACTTTTAAAATGCATTTATATGACACACATAATTTCGCTATTCTAACCCCACATTTTAACAATTATTTTCACATACTTATAAACAAAAGTGAACAATCTTATATGCAGAACTATGTAAGTTTATGTTATAACAATGTTTACATCTATAGTTGAATTTAAAAATACGTATTTTGAAAGATTTCAGTACCTAAAAATGCATTGGATAGATCACTTTCTGATGTTAAATATTGATTTTACTGGTACCTTTGAATATTTGCAGGTGGCATGAAATAACATCCTTGTTATTTGCTAAACTCTATATTATTCAGTTCTTAAATGTCTAAAATTATTTATATTTGTAGAAAACACTTTTCAGGAATACGGCGCCCTTAAGGAAGCGTGGACGCGGGCTGAGTTTGGATGGGAAGACCAAACCTGGGCCGAGACTGTGGCAGTCCGCCCGGGGCCTGGACACCCAACATGCTCCGCACGCGCACGCACGTGTGGCAGGACAAGACCCCCCGATAAATGGAAATGAGGACAGAGCAACAAAATCTGTAACTCGGACCCATACTATCACACATATAATCTGTAAGAGACTTTGCCACCGAGCCATCCATATTAATTGGATGGTTTGAAAGAAGAACTCTCTTAGTTTGGAGGATGTACAAAGGGCCCAAGGGCCTAAGTGCTGCACTGGAAAGCAATTTCCGCTGCACCTCCACACAATTACATACATACATACTCAGCGCACATATATGCTGTTGTCGGTCAAATGCAAACTTGGGAGAAATACTGTCATTGTCTGCCTGCAGAAGAGGCATCTTCCTAACGACCCCTTTCCACAGGCAACTCCCAACTCCTCCACATCCTACTTCTGGTATAATACCAGTATTTCTGAGACGAAGCATGGTTGTCACAGCCACTTCTTTTAGATGAATATCCAAAAGTGGCAGACATAGTTTCCTTCCATTGCTAAGATGGGTGTTGTTCGCATAGCTCCTGTTATGCTCAGGCAGGCAATCCTTTGTACCTGACTGAGCTTCTGATTAGCTGTCGATTGTTGGACTTTTGGCCACCAGGGGATAGCCCCATAGACTAGCATTGGTCTCACAATGGCAGTGTATATTCACGTTACCACCTTTGGCTTCATTCCCCAGGTTTTACCAACGGCCTTGCGGCACTGCTCATAGAATATGTACGCCTTTTTTAGTCTCCTCTCCAAATGAAGATTAACTTTGCATGAAGTGTGACTCCAAGGTATTTCACATCCGATGTGCAGCTTAACTCAGCGTTTAGGAGAGTTGGTGCCCCATTTTTCCCTTCATTGTGAAAAGAACCATTTCTGTCTTCCTGAGGTTGACTGATAGAGCATGGTTCTACCACCTTTTCAATGGTTCTTGGGGCTGTTTGCATTCTTTGACAAAGGCGCTGAAACAAAACAACCAATCTTCTTCTTCTGGAACTTCTGGAATAATACTCGTGATTAGAATGAGGGGTCTATAGACATTGTATTGTACCAAAATGTCCCAGTACAACCTACAAGTACTAAATAATCAATACTAAATACTATCAATACTACTTAGTATGAGTATTATTTTTTGATACCCTTTGTGGTTTACCCGGCGGAGTTGATCCACCTGGTTGTGGTGATAGAACTGTTGGGGGAAAAATAATTGAGGAAAACCAGTACATCCCCAGCAAGTAAATCTTAACAATGAGAAGTTTTAATGTAAACAAACAAGAAAACGCAAAATTGTTCAGTATTCTTGGAATCTCTGCAAATATATAGTAAAGTAGGTGCTACCATAAGTATCGTATTTTTTATTAAATAATCATCTTAATGTACATAAAAGTTTTTCTTTGAAAGTACGTGACAACGTGGTGGATATTTTACTATAATCTCGGGCGTCCATAAATTGGGGTTTTTAATCAAATATTAATTTATTTATTTGCTTTACTTTTTGCTTTTTCGTAACAAGGCCGAAACTTTAAGTTTGAAATACCTTATACATCTCTTTGATACATGAAAAACACTATTGGATACCCTATGTATTTTATATATAAGAAAATAATTATTGTATGGACTGAATGGTACATGAACACTGTAAGAACTTCACGTCTCTGTTTTCAATGTTTCTGATGTTTTCTTCGTTTTCTACAAAACGCTACAAGTCAAAATAATCGCATACCACGAATTCCTCCACCGTCGCGAAACCCTCGCACCTGACATTCTAGAGACATCGCCCGTTTTAATAAAAATATCTGAAGCGCCCCAAATTATCGGGACGCTTCGACGTCGGCCCGCAAAGAACCGGACGCGCCCGCGATCTTCGATCCGCAGAATTAAATAAAATTTTCAACGCAATTAAAACGTTCTCGACAGTGGTAGTCGGAGAAATGTCTCAATTAAGCCGCCTTCGGCAAACTACTTTACTTATGCCGACCGTGAAGCGAAGGATCGTGACGCAAGCCGACCAAAGAAAGACAGGAGCGGAGTGCGAGTTAAACTTTGATGGGAGCTAACAGGCACTGTCTGTAACGAGGAAGGTGCATGTAATTTTTACTTCAGTTCTATTAATAGAGTAAAATATTTTCAGTAAAATTATATATTAGTCATTAATAAAGAGTCCACCCTGGGGGTATTCATAGACATAGAAAGAGCATTTGATAAAACGAATTTCTCCAAAATTAATTCAGCTCTTGTGGAGTGCGGAGTTTTTCCTACCATCTGTAGCTGCATATTAAATAGCCATATAAATCAGCGTGGCGGATGCCTCCGTAAGAGGAATTGTTGCGTAGGGAGGCGTTTCATTACCACGGGTATGGAACTTGGTTCTAGGCAGTCTCCTGTGTCAGCTCAACTCGGAAATTGGCATCAATACCATCGCATATGCTGATGATATCACTATGCTGATTAATGGGAAGTTCGAAGGGATCATTTGTTAAAGATTACGAACAGCGCTAAGATCCATTGAAAAACGGTGTGAGGACCATGCTCTGTTTCTCAACCCCAGGAACGAGGAAGAGAAAAGTGGAACTAATAAAGGCACCAACTCTCTTAAACACAACGTTAAGCTTCGCATTGGATGTGAAATACCTTGGAGTCACACTTGATGCAAGGTTAACATGCAGTTTTCATTTGGAGAGGAGACTAAAAAAGGCGTACATATCCTATGAGCAGTGTCGTTGGACCGTTGGTAAAACCTGAGGAATGAAACCAAAGGTGATCAAATGAATAGACATAGCCATTGTGTGGTCAATGTTAGTCTATGGTGGCCAAAAGTCCAACAGTCGACAGCTAATCAAAAGCTCAGCCAGGTACAAAGGATTGCCTGCCTGAGCATAACAGGAGCTATGCGAACAACATCCACCATAGCAATGGAGGTAATGCTATGTCTGCCACCTTTAGGTATTCATCTAAAAGAAGTGGCTGTAACAACAATGCTTCGTTCAAAAAATACTGGTATTATACCAGATGTAGTCGTCAGGAAGTTTCCCCTTCTACAGGAAGACACTGACAGTATTTCTCCCAAGTTTGCATTTAACAGGCCCTACACGGTACTTATCAGGAATGGGAAGACCTCTAGTGAGAATGTAACCAACATCTTCACAGACGGATCTGAAAAGCATTATTCCTCTGGGAAAGGCAAGTGACGTCACACACATTATAGGTTGGGTTTATTACAGTGTACGACACATTGTAATCACTTGATTTTACTAAGTAGATAATTAAAATATATAACGAATTATTGTGTTTATATGGAAATAGTGTACTTACCTTGCAACTTTTGCGCTTCGCGACTGGGTACTAAGAATGTTTGAGATCTTACTTACGTAAAAGCACAACCTATATGTAAAAACCTTCAAAGTTTTAATTTTTGCCATAAAATTATGAAAAAAAGAAAAATAAAAAGTTTGGGTATTTTTGAAGCATTACCTTCTTTGTTTTTTTGATCGCCTTTGGACAAAACAAGCTTCATCTCTTTTCAGATTTTCATAAAGAGCATGAAAAGTTATGGGATTGTGCCAAATTTACCTCTACCGTTATCAGGGAATAACCTTTCACACTTTTACACACTGTTTTATTTTGGGGTCCAAAAAACGCAATTAAATTCATGGTACTACTTTTAGATTCACATTGTATAACAAATCCCAATTACTTTCAACGATGAAATCAAGTGTTTGTATATTCTCAAATAAATCATTTATTTCTGTATATTTAAACATATTACTATATTGAATTAAGTAAAACTACTTCACATAAATCTTGTATGTATAGTATAAATGCTATTTGATCTTCATTCAAAATAATGTGTCTTTCTGTTCTAATAAATTGTAATTCTGTTTTGTTTAAAGTTTAAAAAGCTGTGAATTAAAACATTTTTGAATATTTTGGTTATTTTTTTATTCCGCTGTACCTTTCCTTAAAATATTTGAATGGACATATCTGTTCTTGTATTACAAATTGCTCATATTTCAGATAACAAGTACGTAAAATTTCCTCAGTAGTAAATTACTTCAGTAAAACGGCAAGCGATTTTTCTCGTTGCCTATTTAAAGGTAAAACTAGAACATCAAACTATCGATTTGCCATTGCAGACTCCTAAATTTGTTATGAAAAGCTCTCCGTAGTTCGGCGACTAACTGTAACTGGTACAGTAACGACAATATTGATTCATGCCGTTATTTACGGTCTTGTCTTAAGAGGACTTATTGAAAATTTACATGAGTAAACGTTATTGGAATTTAGAATATATTTCGCAGACAAGTACAATATATCATACAACACAGGTTAGTGACTACGTCGATACTCTTTGTTCCACTTCTTCTTGTTCCTTAGACAGATTTTCGCGTATTTCTGGATGTTGCTTTTTCGGTGGACTGACCAGCACCTTATCGATCAGTCCGAAGTCTTGGGCTTCCTTGGGCGTCATAAAGTTGTCTCTTTCTAGGCTGATTTCCACTTTTTCCGTACACATGCCAGTGTGTTTCACGTACAAACCGTTTATTTGTTTCTTGATCTTCAGAATTTCTTCGGCTTGGATCTTGATATCAGTGGCTTGGCCTGTCACACCACCAGAAGGTTGGTGGATCATGATTCTGGCGTTGGGAAGTGAATTCCTCATCCCAGGTGTTCCTGAATAAAGAAATTAAGCAATTGGGATTGAAATTGACTTAAACATAGAAGTATCCTCAATGATTTCTTTAAATTTGTCATTATAGACACTACAGAAAGAGTTGTTAAAAAAGCACCTGCAGCTAGTAGAAGCGATGCCATGCTACAAGCTTGTCCAACACACCAAGTAGATATCGGAGGCATGATGTACTGCATAGTGTCATAAATCCCTAGTCCTGCTGTTATGACACCTCCTGGAGAGTTGATGTACACCTGTATGGGTTTAGTAGTAGACTCTGCTTGAAGGAACAACAATTGGGCTATAACCAGAGAGCTGGTGATATCGTTTATAGGACCCATGAGACAGATTATCCGTTCTTTCAACAGTCTGGAATAGATGTCGAAGGCTCTTTCTCCTCTACCTGATTGTTCCACTACTATCGGTACGTGGTGAAAAGGTATGTTGGCCATTGTGAAGTATCCTGTGGTACCTCTCGGAGGGGTGGACCTGCGAAAGATGGATAGGATGTCTTTAAGGTTCATTTTAATTGTGAAATTTGGACATTAGCAATTGACAGCCTGAGAGTTTGACGTACCCACTCACTCAAATGTAGTTTTTGACAACTGTCGAGAGATGTTCTTTTGATTCATGAGATTAGATCCGATTGGTTCGTCTAAGATACAGAGTGTTACAAATTAGTAGACCAAGCTGTTAATCACATATTCGTCGATGCTGCGAATTGACAAATTTGAAAAATACTGACATACAGGTAGGTAGGTAGGACCTGAATTGTAACTGTCATCTTGCCGGACAGTGAAACTTCAATATAACTTTCCGCTACCAAAGTCGATTTCCAACCATCATGACGCTTCACAGTGGTAATTGTCACCCCCAGCATTGGCCAGTAATGTTGCCGAAGAACGCCTCATTCCATACTCGGCAATACTTTCTGGATCAGGAAGGCCAAAAAATGCAGTCACTTTTGAAAACGTTTTTAAAATTGATGCCTACAGGTAGTACATTTTATGCCACATATCGCAAAAAACAAGACTTTCTAATGATTAGTTGACAATCAATATTCTTGATTAAAATAAATTTGTCAAATATGACGTTTTTTAAAACCATAAGTTTTCACCTACTCCCACACGGCTTTCACTCTTCTAATTGACCGGTTTTGCGCGTGGTCGTGGACAAAACGTTGAATTACATTCGGAAAATTAACCAACTTGTTAATTCCCTTACATAATTAGTAAATATAAAACTATTACTCATTCGTGGATGTTGTCTTAAATGACGTACGTGGCCCTCAAATAGCAAACCATCGTACACCAGCTTTCGGAGAATAAGCAAAACGACATAAGTAATTTAACTAGCAGAATTAAATGGCTTCCCCAAAGTGTTTGAGGAGTACACCGGACCGACAGATGTCTTCCAAACAACATTAAACATTTATTAGAATCCCGTTTTGCTGAATTTGTTCCCGGGAGTTGCGGAGTTTGTTTGCTGGAAGTTCTCTAATCCGGGGCAATGCGACCCACTGTATCCGGCACCTGTTCCAGGCCCGTTCCCAGACCACCGCCATATTTTATTGTCTTATTATGCTGAGTGACTTGCGGAGCGAACGTGAAATATTGGCGGAACGGGAGATCGGCCAGAACGGATCCGAATGATGTGGTGAGACGGGGGCGTGTTTCGCAGTCACGTTGCCTTTTGAAAAGAGAGATGCCGCCACACGTCGGGGGTAATTGTTGTGATTGAAGGCGTTTTCTTGATGTATTATACAGGGTGTCTCATAAGTAACGGGTTACAGACTATCTGGTAATACACGAACAGAAAGCTATGCTAACATAAAAAGGAGGAGGGCCTCTAAGGCCGGTTTTCGGACCCTTTTTTTTTTCGCCAGTAAGTTTAAATCATAAACAGCCGATTTGACTCTAAACGGAACCTCAATTCCCCCCCCCCCCCTATTTACTCCACATTCCTATTACCTCCACAGTCCCTATGATAAAATAATAGGGTAGCATAAACACCTTGTAAGTGACTAACTATTTGCCAGACTACTACCCTTGAGCCCTTTTACATATTAATTCACTCATACCCTGCCCCCCTCCCCTCCCCCGCAAAACAAAAGGGGCTTAGAGGCCCTCCTTTGTACATTTTTCTATAGTTTATTTGGGTATTTTGCCACACTTCTGAAAAAATAAAAATTAATTAAATAAACTAGGCATACTTAATGCCTAACCAAAAAATGTCACACTGAAAAAGCAGATAAGTAAAAAATAACAAAAATCACATCACTATCGCGCACTTCTGTATTTTTTTGACGCTTTGGTTCTCAAAAATTGCAAACGTATTTTTCTACGTTCATGCAAAAAACAATACTTTATTGAACTATATTTAGTGGAAAAAGTGGTTCTTTATTGCACTCATCTGTCATTCTACTGCAGCGTTTTGTCATCATGACAAACATAAACCTTCAAATCGACGTCACATTTTTCTAGACTTAGTGTCATCTAAATAACATTTTTTGGTTTTTGCATGAACGTAGAAAAAATATTGTATGCAACTCGTACAAAAGTGCTTATTTCACTCGACGTGTTGTCCTACTCGGCCTGACGGCCTCGTTGGACAATTTCACGTCGCGTGCAATAAACACTTACTTTTTGCACTTGTTGTAATTTTCTTTTTGTTGCATTATCATTCTCCAAAATTTTGGCCGAAGCCATTGAATCAAATGACCGTTTTTCCAAACATGTTCGCAAATTTTTGATTTTTCGAATTCCCGTCTTTTTATATAATTATTATGTTCTACAACTGTAACATTCATAGGCCGAGACGTTTCTTCAACATACTGTTTATTGTTATTTATTTTTTTATTGTATTAATCATTATTTGGACGTGTTTTTAACAAAAATAATCGTATTAGTTGTCTGAAAAACTGTTCTAATATCAAATTTGCTACCGATTCTTTTTAATCTTTCTGATAATATAGGAATATATGGAATTTTTATTGTGTAATCAGTTTGTCTTATTTGTCTTAAAGTTTGTTTTTCCGGTTTGGTTCTTTATTGACAATATCATTTAAAAATTTATTTAATTCTGCAACAGTAAAAGGTCAAATTGCAAAAATGTGCCTCCACCAGTTGGTTTTTTCAAAAAAATCCATAAAATTGATGACAATGACGAACCCATTGTCATTCCGAATTTTTGATAAAATTCATTATATAGTTGAAAGTATGTTGTCTTTTATCATAGACTCGGTAGTTTGCCAAATTGATATCATTTTCCAGATTATTTTCAATGATATTCAGTGTTTTCTCTACTGGTATGTTAATGAATAAACTAACTGCGTTTAAACTCCATTATATAATTATAATTAAAATTATTTAAGAAAGAAAACTTTTCTAAAAGATGTTTTCAATGGAGTTCGGCAAAAATTTTAGAGAAAGAGGATAATACAACCAAAAGAACGTGAAGTATCTCCGTATGAAGGGAGTACCGTAATGTTTTGAGGTGGAATAATGTTCAACTGCCGCACTCCATTAATTCGCATACTACAGAATATGACCATGTCAAATTTAGATCGAACAAGTTATTACGCCCCCCTCGTAATGAATTAGGTGAACATTTTATGTTTATGGACGACAACGCTCGACCACATCGCGCAAGAAAAGTTAAAGAAACACTCGAAGCAGGACATATTAATAGAATAAATTGGCCAGCCATCTCTCCTGACATTAATCCTATTGAAAACATGTAGGATATGTTGCTAGAGCCATTTATAATCATATTCTCCATCTACATCCCCACCTCAGACTGCAGATGAGTTAGTCGTGGCGGCAGAAGAGGAATGGAACAATATTCCGCAAGTGATCGTTAACCGCTTGATTATCTCAATGCACAGACGTGTCAATATGCTATTGAACTTGCTTTGTTACTTCTTTTTGATTTAATAATTTTGTTAAAAATGTCACACATTTGCTGGTTTTCATGCATATTCATTTCACAAAAAAAAGATTCAGAAAACAATTTACTTTTATAAATGTATTTGGTTTTTCTGACAAAAAGATTTCTTTAACAAGAATGAGGGGGTCCAAGACTTTTGACATTGTGTGTAGTATCTGTGTCTAGATTTGGCAGGCAATTTCTGGTTGATCTTCATCTAAATTATCCATTCGAATATGCATCATATTATGTTTCTTGTCATCAAGACGTGTAGAAGGGTTGAGTCACCCCGAGATGTCTTCACGATTCAGCAGCAATCCATAAAAATGCGTCCCCTCGAGTGCATACGCGTCACTTCCTTGCTATTCAGAAGCAGAGTGCCGAGAGCGACTCCCTGTTCCTCGAAACGGACGTCTTTGTTTTATGGGGCCCTCGGCGCGTAGCGGTTTCCGCACGGCTCGTCCTCCAAGAGGAGGTCAGTGTCACGGGGTCGGGCGCCATCGTCCTGGCGTTGACAGCTCCGGGTCCTGCGAGGTATGTCCGCGCGGATGCGTGCCGCTCGGCCGTCCGGGTGCGTGTCCTGAATGCTCCCGATGCCCGTGGGGGGAACTATGTGCACGGGGCCCCCGACGTTTCGCTACGTGACGCCCATACGTTCGGCAGGGAAAAGGCGGCGTTTACTGGGGAGAAACCGGCGGGTACATCGATAAACAAGCGGCGTCGGCGGCGTTTTTGCCCGTGTCGGGGAGCAGATTTGCCTGCCGAATAAATATTTCGCTTCACTTTCGAATCTCGACTTTCTCGGTGTTAGACATTGTAATCGCTTCTGGAGCGGTGTAGCAGAGTGAAAGTAGCTAAAGCAAACATTTCCCAAACGTTTATATTGTTTGAGATTTTTTAAAAATGTAAATGGAAAGTTGGAAAATGTGTTGACGTTGGTATAACTTCAAATGCTCCACGAATTATTTTACATACGAATCTTTAACAGTTTATTATAAGAAAGTTTTTATCGATGTAAAATTTAAGCTTACATTTAGAAAATAATAGTTTTTTATATTTCTTTTAGATATCTTCGAATGCATTTAATGGCAGGTCATTTAATTCTCATGTCAAAACTTCCTATACCAATATGCAAAGTTGCGCACAGCGGAGTTACAGGTCTTCAAAGTGAGGCCAAATATTTCGAAAAAAATTAATATCTCTAAATTACTTTAATTTGGAATAACCAAATTTGGTACATGATTTAGGTTTATTATTGGTCTGCTCTGACTATGAGTTTAAGTAAATTTAAACACTACACGTTGTTGCAAAATCAGATTCAGAGAGGGCTTGGTTCATCTCTACAGATGATAAGGCTAAAGCTGATGCTCTTGGAGAATTCGCCGTACATTAACATGGTTCATATTCTGTTGACAAAGATGATGCCGTAATTAAGCAATTGTATCACGGGTGCCATTTCAGAAAACAATATGTGAGTAAATAATGGCATAGCTAAAGGTGGAGTTACATTTTCTAACACGTTGCAACATATTGCAATTATAACAAGTAGGTCAAAATGTATCAGTTTTTTTTATATAGACTTAAGTTTTGTTCTCAAAAAGTGTATCATACTTCTTTTGAAATAAAGAAACCAATCTTTCATTTCTGTGTGTCTACCACGGTATTTTTTTACAAAATGTATTGAGTACATTTGCCCAGCAATTAAGAAAATTATGGTGAAGAATATTTTCTCAGATCAGTAACTCTTTAAGGAAGTAAAAGTTGATTTAAATCACCATTTCTTACTGCACACTCCGTATAAACTATTTCTTGTCAAACGTGACCATAAAATATATTTTTCCGCGCTTTAATTCTCAGAATTAGTGCCTATTGCCGGCGCTCCCTCCGTATTTTTCTACGGTTCTAAGTCGACGCGAGTAATCCAGATTTATTTTTACGATTTCATGGGAAGATTCTGAATGGGAGCGCGCCCCCTTTAAATACGTCCGGATTAAAATTTGTCCGGTTTGACACGTCCCGCTTCCGATCTTAACTATGTCCATAGATTCCCGCTGAAGTAAAACTAACGAGAAGCAAGCGCGCAAATCGATTACCAGAGGCGTAGGGTACCGAAATTCCGCGGGGGGCAAAATCCAAGTAATTTCGTTCAGCTAGTACATGCTCAAATTTGAATTGGTCGCATCTTTCTATGTTTGTAAAAGTAATGGAAACGCTATTTTTAAACTAAATTTGTCAAATGCCATTGATATGGTCAAAAGCTACAGGGTGATCAAGCGTAAACGTTAGATTTGACTGTAGCTTTGTTATTTTAAGAGATATCGAAAAATTGAAACGTGCATTCATTAACTAATTTTTTACAAGGATTTCAATTTTCTTATCAAAAAAAATCGAGCGTCGCGAGATATTGATATCAGCTTGGTTTTTCTTATGAAACATTCTATATTTTAAGATTCTTCATTTTTTTTTTGATTTCATTGATGTAAATATGATATTTCTCATCTTTTACTGCACGCGAGATATTAATGATTACGTTTCTAATTAAAATTTTATTTTTTTATTATAAAGAATACAAAATTATATTCGAATGCAATTGGAGCAATTTAAAGAATAAAGTTTATAGAAATATAAACAATATGATATTACATATAAAAAATTATAGTCATACAAAATATTCATCAAGCCTATAAAAACATTTGACAGTGAGATATTCTTTCAGTTTTTTCTTGAAGGCAACTAAAGTAAGATTTTTTATATTTATAGGCATTAAGTTAAAGAGATTAAGCCCTAAGATCTGAGGTGAATTGGATGCAATAGTAAGTCTGTTGAAAGGTACAAAAAATCTTTTTGCCTCGTATTCACAGCGTGAAAATCCTTATTTAAGATAAAATCATTTTTATTGCGAAATATGAATAAATAAAGTTCAAAAATTAACACAGATGGTTAAAATTTTATATGTCTTAAACATATTCTTACAATATTGTCTGAAGCTATTTATTTGTGGCATAGTTTTAGTTTTTCTTTAGTTTTATTGGGTTTTTGGGAAAACGGTCATTTAATTCAATGGGGTTCGGCAAAAATTTTAGGGAAGGAAGATAACGCAACAAAAAGAAAACTAAAAGAGACCGCGATTATTTTGTTGAACGGAGATAAGTGTGTGTCAAACTGTTCAGTGAACATCGATCCTTGTTGGCTACAGTTGTATCAAGAAGAAGTAAGTAACAATAAAATAAAAATCATTTAACATCTCTATGGAAGCAGATAAATAAATTTTAAACTGTCAAACTTGACTTACGTTTAACATTTTTAATACGATTTTGAGAACGAAAACAGAGGTTTTCGAAACGTCAATAATACGGAAGTGCGCGATAGTGATGTGATTTTTGTTATTTTTTTACTTATCTGTTTTTTCAGTGTGAGATTTTTTGGTTAGGCAAACATAGTTTCAAAAATAACCCTTGACTGTTCCGTTTGGCGCAAGGGCTTATTTAATTAATCTCTATTTTTTCAGAAGTGTGGCAAAAACCCAAAAAAACTAAAGAAACATATTCTTACAACTTGTAGATTTGGTACTCCATCTATTGTCCTGATGATCTTTTTTGTAAAATAAAAACTTGATGTGACCTGGCAGAATTACCTCAAAACCACAAACCATATCGCATCCATGATTCAACTTCTGCATAATATAGATTAATAAGTTGATCACGTTCTAGTACAGTTCGCAGATTTTTAAGGCGGGGATTTTGTGGAAAAGAAACTGCTCAGCCTGAGTGAGCGAAACAGCGAATCAACGAAGCCTATGAGACAGTATACAAACCGTATAGGCCCAAACCACAAGGTTCGCTGAAGTTTATCGTGCATTTTGACGTACATAAAAATGAAAGCCGTGATATATGTTATGATTTTACTTGAGGACACAAAATGTAAAATTAGCAATAAAAATTAATCTGAAAGTGAAACACAAGTTGTCCTATATGTCCTGGCTAGTGAGTGAAGTAATTTGGTGGCTGTGGCTGTGATAATTTTGCCGTAATTGCGACATATTGGCGTAGTAACTGTGTGGCTAAAATTGAGGTATTTTAACATTCATTTTAATTATTCTGGTGATTTTATGATCAATGAAAATTATCTCACGCACTAGCGGGAACCTTTGTGAATACGTTGATATACAGGGTGTTTCTAAACTATGGTGCCAAATAAATATGACAGATAGAAAATATCATTTTGAGCAAAAGTTTCATGTAAACATAGATCCGAAAATGCATAATAAAAAAGTTACAGGGTGATAAAGGTACAGTTTGAGAAACAATTTTTCGCAATAACTTCTACAAAAGTTAGGCAATTTAAATGAATCTTGGTGCAGTTTCTTAGACACTAAAATGCAACAATTTCGTGCAAAAACAATTTATTCCCATCGCCCAGGAGCGGAGAGCCGGGGTGCACATCTTCTTGATTACAGTATTCTTGTTGTCGGGTGCACTACAATAAATTTAGCAAATTTTAAAGAGAATGGTTCATGTTGGCGACATTGAACAAGAGTACCTTTTTTGTGACATATTAGTTTATTTTTCAGAAAATTTGATCAATTTTCCGAAAATTCAAAGGACAATTTTTTTTTTCATAATAAAATCCTATGTGCTACCCCGGCTCTCCGCTCCTGGGCGATGGGAATAAATTGTTTTTGCACGAAATTGTTGCATTTTAGTGTCTAAAAACTGCACCAAGATTCATTTAAATTGCCTAACTTTTGTAGAAGTTATTGCGAAAAATTGTTTCTCAAACTGTACCTTTATCACCCTGTAACTTTTTTATTATGCATTTTCGGATCTATGTTTACATGAAACTTTTTGCTCAAAATGACATTTTCTATCTGTCATATTCATTTGGCACCATAGTTTAGAAACACCCTGTATAATAATAACCAATTATTTCAATTTTCTTGGAGTTCTGTGTTCTCGCTTGAAACCCTGTTAAACGGTAAAAATATGTATACAAAATCCCAGCCTTAAACTGAAATATAATAGAGTTCATCTTTGAAATCATGTAATCACAATGAGGTTTCCCAGTTAGGTTTCTGTCTATATACAAACCTAACAACTTAACATATTCAATGCCATTAGACATTTTTTTTCCAACTGAATAAATATACATATATTTTTTGTTTCTTATGAAATTTCATTACAAACGTTTTGCTTATGTTAAAATGAAGACTGTTTGCCTGAAACCACACACTCAAACTTCTCATAACATTAGTGCACATTGGTTTTAACAAAGTATCACTTTTATTTGACAAAATTATGATTGTCATCTGCATACATAGCAATTTGTGCAGATAAAGAGTCAATATCATTCATGTATAATAAAAATAAAATCGGACCTAGTATGGAGCCCTGCGGAACACCCATACTAATTTCGGTTATTTCCGAATTAACATTTTCTTCAAAATTAACAGAACGGATTTCTATACTTTACTTTGTCGCTCTCATGTAACGGCAGATGGACCATCACCGTTTTCCAACCGTGTATAATTATAATAAGAGTTACTGTTGAATATAATGTTTAGGCGTGATCATCCCGTACATTGAAGAAATAAAATGAGCATTAGTATTTTAAAGAAAACATGTAAAAAACTCGTAATACTCGTAAGTATGTAAAGCAGAGTATACAGGTTAATTCGAAGATCTAGGAAAAAAAATTGGGTGCTTAATTATCTTGAGGTCCACACTTTTCTGTTTTCCCAAATTACCTATAGTATTAGCAAAAACCAAACTTTCAAGAGGCTTCAACGTCAAATAAGTTATTCTTTTCATTTCGGTCGGTCAGTGGTTGAGCGATTTAAGGCATCAGTACTTGAATCGATGTGGCCAGTCGGCTGTGGGATCGATTCCCGCGGTCAGTAGACCGTATATAAGCTAAATTCGTGGAGAGGATTAGCACCCTCTCTGCGGGTATGGTAAGGTGGAAAAATGTTGGCTTGGGTCAATGTGAGAAATTGATACCGGTTATCATTTGACCACCCCTCTAATGCAGGTTTCCCTCATTCTTGTACTGAACGAAGGTTAGAGCCTAACAACGTAAGTTGTGCCTGGGCGCAAATACGCCCTCATTAATATGCCACTCCTTCTCCCGCACAAGTCTCCGACTTCTGGGCTAGTCTTCGTGATCAGAATGAGGGGTAGAGGTATTATTATTATTTGCACCACACTGTATAATAATTTCCAGATTCTGTATTTTTGAAAACCTTCCTGTGGGTTTCTCACCCCTTGTGGCTTGCGGGGCTTCCCGCCCCTGCGACGGACAAAAACCGGCATCGGAATCGCCGTCAAGCATTTTGTCCCTTCGATCGCTACAATGGAAATTCATAATAAAACTAATCACGGGATGGCGTGCGGCACGTGACCCTCCCCCTCCCCCCGTCCGCTTAATTCGCAAACGAGGAAACTTCACGGGTTAAACGAATTGTAATGATTGCTTACGTTACGGTTCTTGCCAAGAGTCAAGACGGAAACTAGGGGCCTAGCAGGGGATTTGCTTTGTACGGCTCTCTGTAACTGTATTAGAAATCTCTATTTGTCTTTGATATTTTCTCTAGGCTTTCCCTTTGAAGGGCGAGATTGGGGATTACTAATACGGGCAGGGGATTTGAATAGAAATCAATTTTAAACAATTCGAAAACGTGGGGGACCATATGGACATTATTTTCATTGCTCCTGTGTTTGAGTCTTAGCGAAATGTCATTATAGATTTTTCAATATAAACTACGTGTTGAGAAACGGTAGCGTTAAGATATTTGAGAGAGCTTCATGATTCATTGTAAAGATGTAGAGTCAGTATTGACATGCGGGAAAGGCAGTGGATATAAAAAGGTTAAACCTCTCAGTTTTATTTGCTGTCATTGACTTTACAGAGTTTTTTTCAATTCAATGAGTAAGTACAACATTAAAAAGTCATATATCAACAATTTATGTGGTCATGTGCATACATACCGTCAATAAGGGTGGTTTATGAAGACAAAGTATGAGATATATGAAATAGTTATATTTGTAACAAGTGCGGGAAAAATACTTTCCGCATGAGTTAGGAACAACATCTTTCTACAAGCTGCATTAATACAAACGGAAACAAAAGTAATATAACAAGAGTGAATACATATACATTGAATAAGAGAAGTATTATCTTCTTACTGATTATTAGTAGTATTAATTGTAAACGTACAGTTAGATGTGCGTTATGTAAGTTAATTGTGGAAGTCAGCATGTGGATTGAAGTTAGGTGCTTCCTGGAAGAAGACTGCTCTAATACGGGGGACAAATATAGGGAAGAAGTTTCTTCTGAAACAGGTGTCAAATCGTGGCTGTTGATTCCTGATGGTACATTTGGGCTCGACGTTAATAGCTGTAAATTGAAGTTTGAAGATGATGGCGTGTTGAATGAAGAATTTTGTTGGATATTTTTTCCGATTTGTAGTTTTCTAAGTACCCCTCAGCAACTTGAAGTTGATTTCAACCCTCCTAAACGAATAATATTTGTGATACCTTTTAAACAACCGACAAGAAAAGTGGCTAAGGACTGCCTAAAACTGTGACCTGCGGATTTTGAAGGTGTAAGTAAATAGGCTGCGATTTCACAGCATATTTTTCTTATTGAATTGATGCCTACAGGTTGGACAGTATCTTTTCCATGATTGTGCTATAAATAATCGGCGATGTGGAGTTTCTTTTGAACGGAAGCTTGTATATTTTCTGTACTCATTAAAAAAATCCATTATTTGTTTCTTTATATATCTCTAAGGATTTGGCGGAATGATTTTTGGAGATCTTGATATTGACAATTATCAAGTCTTCTATTTTTGTTATATCCTCTCGTTTGCAGGCATCAGCCAATCCAAAAATCGTTACCAATTTAATCATCTGGGAAGTTTCATTAACTTCTATCTAACTAACAATTGTTGCATTTTTCGGACTACATCCAACAGTCTTTTTATAAAGGCAGTTGTTTTATGAAATTTTCCAATATCCAAATCTTGTTTAACTATACAAATACTTTTTATCATTGAATATCTGGACCATAACGTGTTTTCTTTCCAGGATTTGGATATTTCCAAAAAATATACTAAAATACTTCTTTTTTTGATTTTTCCTTTTTATTATTACACCAATCAATAATAGTATTGCTTCTCATTATCTTTCTTTTGACTTCACGGGTGACAAATTCAAACTTGCTTCATTAGCTGCTGTTAAAATTTCTTCAGCAAGTTCTTCATCTGATAAATTCATTGTCGATTTCATAAAATTAAAAACGCAGATCAATACGGCCTTGATACAGACACGTGTTATGGAATCTCGTACTACACCAACCAGCAATGCTAATAAACGTCCAAGCAAGAGGTAATATGGCATTATTCAAATTTACGTCTGTGATTGATGGGTGAGAGGAGTGGGGAATTGATAGCATGCGCAATAGTCTTTGGTTTATCTCCTTGTTCCTAAGTCTATATTTTACGAGTATACTCTCCACATTTTCTTCTCAACAAGACGTGAGATTTAAGATATCTTTACTTTACGTTTGACATGTAACTTAGATTTTAATATTTAATAATGTGTCTATAATCTTGTAAATTTCACTTTTTATACTTCACCGAAAGAAACACTTACATTTTCGGTAAAGCTCTTAACCTGATTTTTATCTCCCCAATCCAGGAACTGAGTGTATTGCAATTAAACGAGATATACAAACATGTTTGGCTTTATATGTAGAAGCGACCCTCCTTTTCCAATTTTTCAAGTGTCAAGGTAGACGGCGCAACGGCATTAATTTCATACGAAAAAACAATTCCCCGTCCGTTTTCATCCCTCCAGTAGCTCGTGGAATTGTTACCAGATTTACAAAGGAATAAGTTTTCCGGAATCCTCCAAAGTCGACTTTAAATGAGCACATATGTTTGCGCTGCGTTCGTGAACGAAATTGCATTATCTGCACCTCCGAGAAACCTTCTCTAAGCACATTTTAATGGGATGTGCGAGCGCGGGAACGACCGGGGGCGGTACCAGGGCCGCAAATATAAAACAATTTATGGTGCAGGTGGACGGGTTTGGTCCTTTCCGTAAGCGCATTTCTTTTTAAGTTGGATAATCAAACAAAATGTAGTTAATTCTGAATTATATATTTATAGAAGCTCAGGAGTAATGACTGTTTGGCCTAGTGTTAAATTTGCGAGGTTGCCGTCTTGCAACGTAATAGTTGTGACGTCACAGGTGCTATTTAATTGTTAGCGTTATATACAGGGTGGTACAGAATGATGTTAAGAAAATCTAGGGACAGGTTCTATGTTTAAAAATAAGAAAAAAAGTTTATACAAACATGCCTCGTGTTTGGGATAGAGGTTGTTTAAAAATGTCTGTCTTCAATACTATTACCTACTTCATTTATTGAAAACCGATCGAGATATTAAGATAAGATTCAGTACACAACAGTGTATAGTGAAGGGCTACTTTTGCGTGTATACATTTTTCTTGTAATATACTAGCATCATTGGCGTTCGTGCCGTTAAATACTGATTTTTAGTAAAAAAAATTGTACGCCACTGATTTTTGGACACATTGGTATTGCTCTCTGAAAGCCAAGTCAATTCTGCTTAAAACGTATCTCTTAGACTTTTTCCTCTTGACGCACCGTTTCCGAGATAAAAATTAATTTATTGATTATTACAATAGACCAATTTTGGAATGTTAATTAAAAAACAATAACCTAGGTGGCATGTATCAGTTTGTTATAAATTCCACGTCAGATTTAAACGAAGAAAGATAACATAAAGTATCGAGTGACTCGTTCTTGAAGTGTGAATATACGATGTGTGGCAATTAAGTTCTGGGAATTTAGTTATAACTCGGAAACTGGCAATACTGCATTGTTCGTCAACGTTTTTCAAGAGAGGGGGGACCTTTCTTTTAGTTTAAGTCCAAGATTGAAGTTAATAGAAAGTTTGGTTTGTGTTTTATGTGTATTTATTGGTAAGTAACTTTTTTAGTGGCGTCGTGAAAATGAGTGCCTCAAATTACAAGCAACGTGTTGTGATTCAATTTCTATTGAAATCTGGCGACAAACCCTTGGAAATCCTTCGAAAATTGCAGAAGGTGTATAGAGACGAGAGCATGTTGAAAACATGGGTGTTTGAATGGGCAAAACGCTTCAAGGAGGGGCGTAAATCGGTAGAAGACGATCCACGTGAAGGAGCTCCCGTTACCTCTCATACTGACGCGAATGTTGACCGTTTGCGTGCACTGATCACGTCTGACCGGCGCCTAATCATTCGTGCGTTGTCTGACGAGTTAAACGTCAACAAAGAAACCGTTCGCAATATATTACACGAAAATTTGAATATGCGAAAGATTTGCGCAAAGATGATGCCAAAAGTTCTCACCCGTGAACTGAAATACATGCGAAAATCGATCTGCGAGGATTTGTTGTCCCGCATTCGGAGCGACGGTAGAGACTAGATGAGACGGGTAGTCACTGGAGATAAAACCTGTGGATATTGGAGTATGACCCCGATACCCGTAAACAAAGTCGGCAGGGGGTCGAAAAGGGTGGAGAGCGGCCAACGGAAGCGAGGATAACCAAGTCACGACCGAAGGCACTGTTGATCGTTTTTTGCGATATCCACGGCATCATTCATCGTGAATATGTTCCTGCCGGCCAGACAGCGACTGGCTATGGCATACTGGAACGGATGCGGGCCTGCATTTTCCGTGTGCGACCTGAACTCGTCGAGAACGGCTGGATGTTGCACGACAGCTCGCCAGGTCATTCATCGTTAATTGTGTAAGTTTTTGGCAAAAAAGGCATTCCAACGAGTGGCAGCACCCACCCTATAGCCCCGGTATTACACCCTGCGATATTTTTTATTCCCCAAGATGAAGTCGCACCTCAAGGGAACTCATCATGGCGGCGTACGGGAGGTCAAAGAAGCTGCAACCGTGGTGCTGAACGGGTTAACAGTGGAGGATTACTGCTTTCAATCGTGGGAGCAACATTGGAATCGTTGTGTAGAGTTATAGGGAGACTATTGTGAAGGTCGATAATAAAATTTTGGCGAAATTTAATTTGCTTGTTTTTTTTTATTGATAAACTTAACTAATTAATTGCTACATTTCGTACTAAGCTCGTAACTAATGTAAAGACTCACTCACGAAAAGGTTAATATCTACAAAAAGTAATCGGAACTCAATATTCGGAATCGTCTGTCTAGAAACTACAGTAGTTCAGCAATGTAAAGGTTAAAAATACTACTACTTCAATCATTTTTTTCTCGGAAACTGAAAGGATCTTACAAAATTTTTTTTACGATACTGACTCTATTTTTCATATCGCATTTATCCCTAAATTTATCCCATATTCATTTAGAGAGGTTTTTTCGGATTCTCTAAATAAAATTACTGCCGTAATACTACTACTATACTAAATTTTATTTAGTCATTTACAGCGGTTTAGTTATCTGAAAAAAATCAATCTATTGGCTCGATATCAATGACGTTTCCCTTACCTTCTTGAGTAACGGTGAATATTTGGAATGACTGACTGATTTGTTATATTTACATAGAAAAGCATAAAGGTTGGAGAACGAGTTTGCTCGCCTCGAAAAATACCCAAAATTATCCTTCGTCCGCAGAACTTTGCTATATTTATACTGTTAAATAAAAAGTTCTCGGAGGGGTCCCTCGTTTTAACACTATTCATAAAAGTCAACAAAGGAAAGTGCCGCTCGTTGGCGGCCTGCGAAGAAGTTACCACAAAGAAGTTGCCTACTTTAACAAAAAAAAAAACTTTCTGATCCCGACGTTCTCAAGTTTAAACGAAGTTCGGATTTGGTTAGGGAAGTTTTATGGAAATTTGTATTTCATTATATTTTATTAGCCGACTCGGCACGCATTATCCGAAAAACCCCTCGATCTCCATTAAAACCGCGCCGCGGCGAACAAACTTTTTTGCTCCGACTTACATATTTTATTCCTTATTAAATATTTTATTTCGTTTCCCTCGGGGTTGGCCACTAAAGCATCTAATTAAACTCAATATTATATCGATTTTTTAGCCTTATAACGTACAGCGGCGCTGCGCTGAGTTCTGAGATTATTTATTGAGGTTTTGAAATTATTCACCGATGTTTCGAAATTAACTGAATTCTTTCTGCAGCGCTGCAGGATAGCTGTTGCAAACGAATTTTAGATTGGAGTATTGAAATATCGACAAACAAAATGCTGACTACAGTAACATTAAAAACTAACAGGTGGCGCAAAAGTCATCACTCTATCGCAAGTTGTGATAATTTTTGCAAATGACGGCAAATTCCAATTCTGATTTGATATTTGTGAAGTAAACAGATACAAAATACACGTCAACAAGACATACATCGCTATACTCCTCAAGAAGGCGGAATAATTGTTTCGATTTTCGTGGTGTTGGCGCAGCGTGAATTTCGGCGCAGATTTCCCGGTCGTCCGACACCAACTGGACAAACACTAAGGCGTTTAGCCGCTCGCCTTGAAACGTATGAGACGACATGAGATGCTGCCAAGTCTGGCCGGCCCCGGAGCAGCCGTTCTGCTAAAAATATTGCGGCGGTGATTGAAGATGTCGCAGAGAACCCCGGAGTATTGACCAGACGACGTGCCAGGCAGCAGCAGGCATCAATCGGCTGTCTTTACAGAGAATTTTGGTTAACGACTAGAAGATGTTCCCTTACAAAGTGCAGACAGTGCTTCAGTTGTTAGCTATTGACCGCCAAACGCGTGTAACCTAAGTTCAGACCATCCTGAATCTACACCACGAGGAATACAACTTTTCATCGAAAATTATCATGAGTGACGAGGCCCATTTCCATCTCTGTGGATATGTTAATAAGCCAAATTATCGCTTCTGGGGCGTCAAAAATCCACATATAACCCACGAAGAGCCATTACACCCACTCAAAGTTATTGCATGGTGTGTTGTTTACGCTAGAGGCATCATCGGGCCTTAATTTTTCGAAGACGCTGCCGACCACACGACTACTATGGATGGCGAGCGCTACAGAGCCATGCTCAACGACTTTCTCCTTCCTCAATTGAATGAATTGGGACTGGAGAATATGTGGTTACAACAGGATGCAGCAACGGCGCATACTTCGCAACGCACAACAGAAATTCTGAGGGCTGCATTTCCGGGTCGCCTAATCTCTCGTTTTGGCGATTTGCACTGGCCGGCATGTTCGTCCGATTTATCATCACTTCTGGCGCTGGCCACTTGGCCGATATCATTTTCTCAACTTAATGAACAAAAATTGTAATACATCAAATAAACATAATCCAAAGGCAGAATTAAAGCTTTTCGTTCGTAAAAAAAATATAGCCAAAGAACATCGGGTGACAACTTTTGCTCCACCTTGTATAAGCAAATTTTTATATCCTGTTTCTCTAATATATTCCTGTAAACACCCGGCAAAGCACCGTGATTAAAACGCGTGCCCACCGCCCCCTGTCCTTAGGATCCCCACGGCGAACTTAAATTTGATCCTTCTCAGGGCAAATCCCCGTAAATTAAAGCGGGGGTCCCACCTGCGAGCGACAAGAATAACGTCGCTAATCCTCCAGGAAGCGCACAGGTGTTCTCTTCGCTCGCACACATACACACACACAGAGATATACACACACATGCACACGGTGTGGCGTCGTCCGACCGCTATTACGTCCGGGTCAGTTCGCGCCGCCGGCCGCCCTTTGTGCGGAAACCCGCAAAGGGCCGCCCCCGCCGCCCCCTTCGTGATCGGGAACGCGTGAAGCGGCGGCGGACTTTTATTTCTGCACGGCACGCTGCGTTTTTTCTTTTGAAGGACAGTCGCGCTTTCCCTTCGGCGGAAAAATCTCGCTTAATTACGATCGGATTATCTCAAAGGATGATTTAATATACAGGCTGTTTCAATAGTCCGTGCAAGTGGATCGACCACAGTTTCCTGCTATCAAAATAAGCAATTTAACTGAATTTATCTTTATCTTAGGTAATTTTGTTTAAATGTTAGAGATCATTACACTTCGATGTCTTAAAATTGATGCCTATATGATGTATTAAAGTGGCAAGGTTCTTTGATATAATAATCATCATATCATATATTATAAAAATCATTGTACAACTGTTATTTCCGGTCATACAAATGTTATAATTACGTATTTTCCCACATAAACAAGGTCCTTGATTATGTTTGCCCATATCTTTGTCATTCATAATCAGAGAGAGAAGTTTATCACTTCGACAAAAACCATAAGTCCCGATCATTGTTACAATTTTACAAGCCTCCAACGGAAATCGTTTAACCTCATCTTTAGTTAAAACTTGCCCTTTTTTTTGGAATATAACGTTCATTACTTTGTTTGAGGAATGTAAGTATCTTTATAAATCTACAAATAATTATAATAATAATAATAATAATGACAATGACAATGACAATGACAATGACAATGACAATGACAATGACAATGACAATGACAATGACAATGACAATGACAATAACAATAACAATAACAATAACAATAACAATAACAATAACAATAACAATAACAATAACAATAACAATAAAAATAACAATAACAATAACAATAACAATAACAATAACAATAACAATAACAATAACAATAACAATAACAATAACAATAACAATAACAATAACAATAACAATAACAATAACAATAACAATAACAATAACAATAACAACAATAACAATAACAATAACAATAATAATAATAATAAATCATTTAAGAGAATAGTTAATAGAGGGTGGCGGTATCCAACCAGGCTGCTCATACAACCACCCATATAATATAATATCTCTACCCCTCATTCTAATCACGAGGATTAGCCCAAAAGTCGAAGACTTGTGCGGGAGAGGGGGCGGCATATTATTATTAAGCAGGCCGCATATTAACGTAATATTAGAAAAAATAGTAGTAACATTTAACAAGTCGCAAAATAATTAAGTTAAGTTAGTAACGATCACAACTGTTGATTATGAACTGTTTGATTTTCTGTTGAAAAGCGTGAAGATTAGTGTCAACTAGACGTCACATTTTACCATATACTTAATTTTAAATAAAAAACAAACATTTTCCTTGATTTCTAACACCTTTTCTGTTACCCCGATCTACATATCTATCTCTAGTAGTGTTATACAGGGTGTTAAAAAAGAGTGTAAAATATTTAAGGAGGTAATAGTATGAACCAAAATAAGCAGAAAAGCCTCAATAAACATGGGTCCGCAAAGTAACGGTTGCAGAGATATGGAATGTTAAATGCTAAAAAATATATTTTTAGCCCTTTTTTTATTTTGCAAAAACGTTGTGTAGTTTCTTATAATAGTTGGTTGATGTTTAGTGAAATAAACAGTACGTATTTGACAGTTGTTCTCGGTGCGCAAGTTTTCTTTCACTATGGCTGGTTCCTCTAATGCAGAATTAACAGACATGCATTTCATGTATGGTCGTGCTAATGGGAACGCCACCGAAGCGCGACGTCTTTATGTTGACGCTTATCCAAATCGCCAGATTCCATCACAACACATGTTTGGAAGAATTCCCAAAGATTGAGTGATACCGGTTCCTTGAGCAAACAGTGCCATTTATCCGGAAGACCAAGGTCGGTATCCACTCCTAGAGCAGAAAAAGAAATTCTAGCACTGGTAGAGCAGAATCCAGGTACGAGTGTGCGGAGAATATCAGCCGAGGTAGGAATTAGTGGTCCTCTTGTTTGGAGAATCCTTCACGAGCAACTGCTTTATCCATACCATGTGCAACGAGTACAGGCCTTAAATCCAATAAATGATCATCAAGCACGTTTGGTTTTTTGCCGCTGGTTTCTACGTCATGATGCTGAAGACCCTCGTTTCTTTGAATCAGAGGCAACAAATGTGGTTCCAGTATGATGGTGCTCCAGCTCATTTTTGCATGGCTGTTAGAGAGCATTTACACCAAACTTTTCCACATAGATGGGTAGGAAGTGCCGGACCTGTTTTATGGCCTCCAAGATCGCCTGAACCCTCTAGATTTCTTTGTTTGCGGATATTTGAAGACATTAGTGTATGGTACTCCTGTAAATAGCCTGGAAGAGCTGCAGCTACGGATTAATCAAAAGTGTCAAGAAATCCAAACCAAGGAGGATGTTTTCGAGAGAGTTCGAATATCGTTGAGACGAAGATGTCGTGGACTCATGTTTATAAAAAATTTTCTGCTTATTTTAGTCCATACTATCACCTCCTGAAATATTTTGCACTCTTTTTTTAACACCCTCTATAGGTAAGTACACATTAGTATAATGGGTACTTGTTACTGGCGCATTCGCCAAAATTTTAAATCGTTGACTTCATCGGCTGTTGTTAGCAGGAACTAATCTTGTTTCATATTTCACTTTCATTCCTTTTTTTATGAAATATATGTAGAATAACACTTGTTGCCTGTCAGACGTTAATACATAGTAAGATTTACATTCATAATTTGTCATACGAGTATTATAGTCTTTCAATTATGTACCTTATAAGTAAATATTTCAAACTAGTATTATACACGGTTTTGCACTGTAATAAAAAAGAACACATACACAATAAGACACACATAAAACACATTTAACGTTATCAGGCGGTGGAACTGTCCGTTTGCTTGAATTTCTTTTGTTCACTTGATCTTTGTTATTCATATAAACTGAAATCAATGGAAATAGGATAGATATACCTGTGGAAGTGGGAATATACCCGCCCATTGTTTATGATGTTCTAATAAGTTGATTCATTCTCTACTTCCCGACTAGTTTTCTTTCAGTTGACGCTCTTCTTCCTGCTTACCAACTCAATATCAACACTGGAAAAATAAAGAATAGTAAACGTTTATAGTAGTGTAGACCTGTATACTACAATTTGTTGTGATTATAGGTCCAGACACAATTTGCAGTATTATTTCACATACTATTATGCTTACAATTTGGAGTAATTATCTACAGTATATTTTACTAAAAGAGAAATATTACCAAATACTACATGTATTATGGTATCAGTGACTAAAAGTTTGGTTAGTTTAATGACACAAAGACTGTAAGAGCTTAACAGCATGTTTGTAATCTTTTTGTAGTAGGGCTACAAAGTTTTATAAAAATATTTTTGTTGCTACGTTTGTAGCAGCCATTCATTCATCTGTGACATAATCGACATATATTGAATTCAAGCTTGTTGGCTCTTATCGATATGCCATAGGATCAGGCAAAACATCTTTCGATGGATCTCTAGCTGGTCGTGTATGTCACACTCAACATATATGAACCTGAATACACGTAATGTCACATGTATAGCTCTGGCTGGCTGCTTGATCTTTGTCATATCCGGCGGAAGGTAAACAATACGCGAGATGTAAGTGTTTATATCTAGTGGCTACTCACTTGCTCCATGATGGACTTGGCGGTCTCACAAAAATTACTTTAATGCAATTTGTAGTAAATAATCCACAATTGTGTCTCTGTAGTTTTGGCAATGATGACTAAAAGGATTGTATTATTACGCTCTACAATAAATACTTTTATTTTGCACTATACCCGCATTTTAAATTTTACAATATGATATTTTTTATAAAATATAGTAAAAAGTTTTACAATTATATTTACTACAGTATATTTGCATTTCACACACCATCGCATATTTGTAGTTTATTCTACGACAAAATTGTAAGAACAAATTTATAGTAATTGTTTCAGTAGTATTTTTTTCGGTGTACGGCAAAATTGTAAACACAAATTTGTTGTACCTACTATTTTCGTGTACAAGTACTTAAACTTAGAGAAATAACTATTCCCATTTTGCTTTTACTTTTTTATACAAGCGTAATTCTCACAATTTTTGCCTTTTGTACCTCTAATAATAACGACTATTTCCCAAACAGCGACAAAAGCTTTTAAATCATCGCCAGAGACCTATATGGAGCATAAAATAACACATTTAAACGAATTCTCAACATCGGGAAGGAACTAATTCGATCGCTGGCTTCGCACAGGTAAATGCTACTGCTAAATGCGGTCGTTGGTATCAGTTTTATCGACCTAATTAAATTTATGACCGCCACTCGGACGAACTAGAATTAATATTAAGCGGAACTCGTTCTATAAAATTTAATCCGATGGCCGGGTATTATTCAAAACAGGTCGGCTCTTGGGACACCTTAATTGCGTCCAATAGGGGCGATATTTTGCGTTGTACCGTGTGTAATTGTAATATTCCTGGCACGATCGTAAATTATCGTGGTAATTTTTTATTTAATAAAACCGTTTTTTCGTTTCAATTTCGACAATCATTAACAAGATTGTATTAACGATAGAATGTACAGGAAGCGCTGCTGAAAGTGCTTCCAGAGGTGGATCAGCGGCTGTATCTCGAACACTATTCATCCTACAGCTTTCGAAATATTAATAATAAAAGTGACCCCGTGAAGTCTATTAAAATTATTTTCCACTTTCAAACTTTACCGTTAGATGGCGAACTTTTAAATCTAAATCGGAAAGTGAGATTTTCTTAATAAAATCAATAGTGAAGGTATGTTATGTTGAACGGTTTTGGACTCTCCTGTTAACACTTTAAAATTGTTTATTTGACATTTTCCTCTATCTCTTAAAGTAAGGGGTATGGAGAGTACAGAATTGTGTTGCAGAAAAAGTTGGGAAACTCTCGACTACATTTTGTTCTATCACTGGAAATGGACTGTTATACCAATTGTACTTTTTGTAGTATAGTTTATTCAATGCCAGTTTGGAACTATTCTTATGCTGGCCGATCGCCAGTTATATTTATATTTGCTTGCGATATTTCTCTATCCCCAGTTTCAAAAGAAAAAGAAGAAACAATTTTTAATAATTATCGTACTAATTAAATGTGTCCAGAGACTGACAACTGACATTGGATATACTTTACCAGTGATTCTTGTTCTATAAGGTTAAAAGAATTGAAGGTTTGCTCACATAATGTCTGTTACATTCACAAGATACACTGTCCTTATTTGTGACACTACAAATTACGGTCCCCTTCAAGGGTAAAGAAAAAGACGACCGTTAGTAATTCTGAACTTCACTAATTACTCCACATTGCTCTGTTATGATTTACGTTTTGTATCTGCCCGGGCATTGTGCGAACTTCTTGTGCTTCATTCGATTAATAATAGAACAGACGCGACAACTGTTGGGAACGTGTTAATTTAAAATCGCAGCGACTCCACGAGATGAACTCTTTGAACAAAGTCCTCTGGAATAATGCGATAATTAGAGTAATTAGAAGTGATGTTCCGCTTTGTTCGGATTAAAAGCCTCCTTTGTGCAGATGGGAAAAGAAATAATAGTGGTTCGTGGAAAATTGTTTTATTTAATATTAATGTTAACTGTAAAAAAGACAGAAATTAAGTAAAGAGTTGGATAAACAAAAATACAGAGCACGCGTGATGTAGTACGTGTCTACATCTAGTACCTAGTCATGGGTTACTCATTGCAGCGCCTAGATTAGCCACAAGCAGAGAACGGCCTACTATGCTGTGGGCATTATTTTAAGCCCCTACTTGTATATTTGCTAAACTGGAAATTCAGGAAAGAACTACTTTCCAATGCCTCGACCTCGAATATAGTGAGTAGCTCTTTGCTTGTGGTCGATTTAGACCTAGCATTGAGTAAACAGTGACTACTAGGCACAAACTACATCATGCGTACTTGTGTTCATCTGTCGGTTATGGCAGAAACCGAGAGTTTTTTGTCTGTGGCCTCACCAAAGGTATATTGAGTTAGAAATCTTAAAACCGATGTTTGTCTGATAACACTGCTGACGACTAACCGTAGCTGCCTGCTATAGGATTTTCAAGAATAAATTTGTCTGTAATTTGGCATAATTTTACATTGGCAACTGTGACCAGCATAAAGTTATGTAAAATTACAGTTAAAAAAATTTAATTAAATAATAAAAATTTTGTAAAAGAAATAAGTACACTGTTATATTATTATAAAATTCCATTTTATGTTATGTGATTTTACAACTAGGTATTATGCTAAATTCTATCGTAAATTTCCATCGTAAATTAAAATGTTCCAGTAAATATTATATAAAAAGATCAGTGGGCAGTTGTTATTTGAAATTCCGCTTTTACAATAATATTAAGTTTTAAACCTCAGTCGTGTTTAACAAAAAAAGTGTCTAAAATGGGTTCGTTTCAACATATATGCGTTTTCTAAAGCTATTTGAACCAATTTATTGTACCTACACGTCAAGTTATAAATATGTAAAATTAAACGAACAGAGAAATGAATTTAAATAAAACACATTTCGCAGAAAACTAAAACATGTGAAAACATGTTGCTGTCACATTGAGAAGTGACCGCGCGTCGTATTTTTTTCATCTAGTCGACGAGCTCAGGACTCTATGAATAAAATATTTATGGAATGTAATAAAATTGAAGATTGCGAGGGAATCTACCTAGATATACAGACCTCCGAAGTGGAAGTTCTAAAATTTTACTCCCCTATCAAACCCTTAGCGAAAGGACGCCAGTTTTGCTTATAAATGGAATGCCAAGCATATTTTTATTTTATTAACTGCGAAATGATGTGCCGTGTGGAGTATATACTTTACTGGAACTTTTTCCATAAGTACAGTATATTATACGTAGTAGTCACATAGTCAATTAAAGAACTTATTCGAAATAGGACAAATTTGAAAGTATAACTAGGTATAACCTAGCTACCACTGTATTTTAGATGGAACAACCCTAAACAAGCTTAAATACAATTCCAATAAGCACACATATACAGGATGACCCTTAAATAAGTACAATTATTTTAACTGCAGGTGTAGTTTGTCATATAGATGAGTCTACCGAGTTATTTTTTTAAATTTTAAATATTTACGGATATACTATTTTTTTTATAAAATACCCACATTATGAAAACCACTTATCAGAACGCTGACAAACCTAATAAACCAAATGATCTGCTGAACGCGAGGTTGCCATAACATCTCTAATATAAATATTTTTTTTACTTTAATGCAAATTAAATCTTTAAGATTGTTTCTAATTTAAAAATACAATTCAAAATTGATACAATTTTTGAAATAAAAATTGTAACGATTTACACAGTTTATCAATCAACAACATGTCGATAATAACGTTTAAAATACTTATGTATGTTTCTTTAAACGACGTATACAGGGTGTTAAAAAAAGAGTGTAAAATATTTCAGGAGGTAATAGTATGAACCAAAATAAGCAGAAAAGTCTTAATAAACATGGGTCCGCAAAGTAACGGTTGCGGAGATATAGACCACTATTCGTTTTTCAAACATTTTATTTTATTAGGAATAAACCGACAAAGGAAGCTTTTAACAAACAAAAAACAAAGTTACAGAAGATGCTCAAAGTGCCCTCCGTCTATTTCCAAGCAGGCACGACATCTTCGCCTCAACGATATTCGAACTCTTTCGAAAACACCCTCTTTGGTTTGGATTTCTTGACACTTTTGATTAATCCGTAGCTGCAGCTCTTCCAGACTATTTACAGGAGTACCCTACACTAATGTCTTCAAATATCCCCAAACAAAGAAATCTAGAGGGTTCAGATCAGGCCGGACCTGTTTTATGGCCTCCAAGATTGCCTGATCTGAACCCTCTAGATTTCTTTGTTTGGGGATATTTGAAGACATTAGTGTATGGTACTCCTGTAAATAGCCTGGAAGAGCTGCAGCTACGGATTAATCAAAAGTGTAAAGAAATCCAAACCAAGGAGGGTGTTTTCGAAAGAGTTCGAATATCGTTGAGACGAAGATGTCGTGCCTGCTTGGAAATGGACGGAGGGCACTTTGAACATCTTCCGTAACTTTGTTTTTTGCTTGTTAAAAGCTTCCTTTGTCGGTTTATTCCTAATAAAATAAAATGTTTGAAAAACGAGTAGTGGTCCATATGTCCGCAACCGTTACTTTGCGGACACATGTTTATTAAGACTTTTCTGCTTATTTTGGTTCATACTATTACCTCCTGAAATATTTTACACTCTTTTTTTAACACCCTGTATATGGTTAGGAGTAATGGACAAATTTGTCCGAACATCTGTAATGTACACATTAACAAGTATGTCTCTCACATCTCTCATTACCGCGTCACAATTGAAATTACGGTGGTAGCAATCGGTCCACCTACCCCTTGCCAATTATAGCAATATCCTAGCCGTCCATCAGTCACGGCTAGCAACAGGGAATCGGGCTGTGACCAACACCACCGACTATTAATTATGAAATAGCTGACGAGCGGGTGTGAAACCAATAAAGGGGGTGAGTCACTCCAATATAAAGGAATACGGGGGTTGAGAGGAGCTTCGAGGGCCATCCAACGAGTTGCCGACTGGCCCAAGTCGAGTGTTTGCCAGTTGAAGTGGGAAAATTGGCTGGAATAAGGTGTATACCTTAGTTAACCAGGCGATAAGATGGGTAAACAGTGACTTGTGATGTTGAAACAGTTATTGTCTTAATGCAGTATTGAAGTAGAAGAGAATTTTTACAACGTTTAGTTCATTTTAAGGTTTATATCAGCAGATGTGAAAAAAAAAACGTTTTCATGTGCTATCGAAACAAATGAAATAGACCCCTGTGTTTGGAAACCGATATTAAGAAAACGTAGGGGCCTTAAACAGAGCGTTTTTAAATAAAATAGCAAAAATGCGACCACAGATTCCTTAGGCGAAAATAAATTAAACCTAACATACCTATTATCCCAAGTCGCATAATAAAAAAGATACATGGTGTCAAAGTTAAAACTTTATTTTCGATATTTGTCTTAAAAAATCCAAGTATTTACATAAAATTTGTAAATCAGGGGTTTTTGAGGGTGAGAAATTCAAATTTGTTTCTAATTTTGACGTCATTAGTAGAGGGCGCCACTTGTGGCACATCATGTTTCTTTTAAATGGCAGAACTTTTTTGCTGCTTAGTGTATCCATCTGACTATTGAAACAATCTATTCTCCTACCTGTTATACCTGAAAAATATATACCTTGTTGAAGTCGTTAGGAGTAACAAGTTTCGAAATAATCCTATTTGAAATGTTCAGTGCACCGATTGAAAACTGTTATCGTTTCAGGTAAAGTGCCTTTTCTACTGAAAATACGGCATAATATTACTTAAGAAAGTTGTTCAGAACGCTAAATTATTAAGACGTACAAAATTTCAATTTTAGTGTGCTACTTGGGACACTGACATCATGTGTTAAAAGTTATATTTTTACTGACGTTTGTATAAAAAACAGTTTTCAAACTTGATTAAAATATTGTATTATTTTAGAGTTGTGGCTGGAACTAACTCTGCTACAAGATTTACCTCAAAACTGTGTCATAGACCGCGTATAAAATTTTGATACATTGAGCTTCATATGTGCGCGAAATTGTATCACCAAATATTCCCGTAAAACTTCAAGTAAGTGGTTCGCCGAAATTTTACGGTTTCCACGGAGTTAACAACCCCCGATATTGACTTATTTAACGACTCCTGCTCTAGTACATACGGAAATGACTGGTATAACTCTTTTCTCTGTGTGATCACAATGTTATATTTTCGCTGAGATGATAGATATGTTTGATGGGTCGTAATTTTATCACAAGTTCGAGAGAAACTGCAATAAACCAGGCTGTAAAGGGGGAAACTTATAAGAAGTTGGGAAATTCGGGAGATATATGCTAGAGTGCAGCGAGGGTGTCATTAAAATATTGCGAAAAGGGACTAGTGTGTAAAAAAGCACATATATACAAGCCAACTTTAAGTTGTAGTCTCTAGCCAGGCAAATATCCGATTACTTATCGTATTAACTTTTTTGTGATGCAAGTATTTACATTAGTTTTTCAAATATCAAAAATTGCTTACGTGTATGGTGAAGTAAACATGCATTAGCAGAACGATTTCCCGGCAAACATATGTCAAATGTAGCTACTTTTACGACAATGTGAAGTGCAACAGAATCGTGGAAGAAATGTAGATCCAATCCTCAATCATATCCGTACCATGTAAAGCGTGTCCAACTATTAGTGCCAGGGGATTGGACGAGGAGGATCGGTACCATGGACGCCACGACCTTCTGACTTTAAATCATTTGGACTTATTTTTGTGGGAATATTTAAAAAATTAAATATATTTCACCGAAGTGGACTCTATTGATGATTTACGCAAACGTATCATAGTTGCTGTCAATAACTTACAAGCTCAAAACGGACAACAAGCAGAAACATTTGTGTTAGTTTCTAGAAACGTAAGACAGACCCAAAATTTGGTTGTAACATCAGGTATGTCAGTCTATTTTACTAATTAAAAACACAAATTAATTCTATTAACAATTAATAACAAAAGCAGTTGAAAATAGGTGTTGTAAATCATCATTTATCTGAGATATAGGTACACAGATATCATACAGATACTGCAGAAGTAATTCAATGCCGGTCGGGGCATTAGTCCGCGGAGTAGTTGTTTCCTGCAGTATCATTTACACATTATTTATCTCTTTCCTTGGAAATTTCTTTCAATTTTTTGTCCGTTCGCCGATTATACGCCTTATCAGGTTTTACAGTGAACCACTTTCCACTGTCGTGCGGAATGGTATTATATAAATCATTTTTGAACTGCTCTTTTTGATTTTATTTGTACACAATTGTGTTTGTACGCGTCCTCTGTACATTAAAAAAAAATTTTTTTAGATAAGTTCTAATTCACATTTTACGTCCACTTTTGCTGAGTATTAGGCTTATTAAGCAATTCATCGCCTGAGACTATAATAAATATGCTATTGGTTCATAGTATGATGTGATGACTCATTTTATGCAATAATCCAATTCTAAGCAAAACATGAATTTCTGTTTATACCAATTTAATTATAATAATACAAACAAAATTGCCGCAAATTTCAACGATATGCTGCTATAATGGGCTGGGAAAGTTATTTGAATCTGCTGAGAAATTTTTTTCAGGCATATTTCGGCTCTCCTCTACTAAATTTGTTCTGTTGCCGCTTTGATTCTTGAAGAACTGTTGGATTTATGAGACATTATTTCAACTTTACTCAACATAATGAACAGAACAGCGAGTGCCGTACCCCTAGTGCTTTCTCCAGCGTCTGGAACTATATTTCTGGATGATTTATACCACTCCACCAAATTCCCTAAATATTAACTCCAGTCAGCCGCACTAAATAGGGCCGAATAACTCTGGAACCGGCTTTTTTGCCTCGCCTCCATCGTGTCACTCCTAGCATCGCTCCCTTGCACAAACAAGTGGGTTTTAAACGTTTACACCCTCTCCGTCCCCCGGCAATTTATGAGACGCTTATAAATTCGTTACTTCCCGCCTATTGTAAGTTTTGCCGGCTTTATCCTATAATTTAAACTTCACAATTAGCGGTGTAAATCATGGCGGCACATATCTCTCGCCCGGAGAACCAATATCTGGCATTGTGCGAGTTCTCCCGAGGGACTGGAGGGGGCGTGTGGAAATTGCAGTTATTTGTTTGGAATAATGGAAATTTGGGGAATTATTGAATCGTCGAGGGAGCATACCTTCTCACACCCTTTTACAGAAGAGGCAGAAACTGAACAGAAACAACTACAACCCTATGCACAAGAAATATCTGTTGCAGAATCAAATAATAGTATTCATAGACATTTGTACAGTTTTACAAATAAAACAGTCTATAGTCGGTTTCGAAATGAAAGAGAGTGATAAAACCCCGAAATAAGAACCGGCCATGGGCGTGGTAATATTTCGTTTCAGGTAATTATCGGGTAACACCAATGCTAACAGGTAATGGGTGTACATTAGTATATTTTACTGGATACATCATAAAGCAGGAGCCAGTGTATTGTGACAGATCAATCCAGTCTTAGAGCTGAATATACGAAGACGTGCTAGTGCAGTAGAGTAAAATCCGACTTGTGTTTAGTGACTATTGTGCCAGTGGATATAATATTGTTTGGGTAAAATGTCGAGCTTATCAGATTACGTACCTGCTAAACGCGTGAAAAGATGTGCGCTGTCTCAGAATGAGAAGATTATTATATTAAATGTATTTAATGCATTGAAACACCAAAATCCCACCAACAGTGTTGACGACATCGTGGAAAAGTGTTCCAAAATGACGGAGATTGAAAAATCGACTATCTACAGACTTTTAAAGGAACCAAAAAATGAACAAGATACTATAAATCCCCCAAAATCATCTACAGGGAGGTTAAAAGTCGTTATAGATGATTTCTTCAAAAATGTCATTTGCAGAAAAGTACACTCATTTTATTTAAAAAAAAACCAGCGCTAAACAAAATTTTAAGTGAACTTTCAGAGGACAACGATTTGCCAAAAATCAGTAGAAGCAAATTATGAGCCGTCTTACCAGAGTTGAATTTTTGCTGAGAAAAGCAGAACAGGAAGTCAGTTCTTATCGATAAAGATGAAATTATTTGTTGGCGAATATCCTACTTAAGATCAATTAGAAAATTCCGTGACGAAGAGAGGAATATTTATTATCTAGACGAAACTTGGGTCAACGAGGGATATACTGTAACAAAAGTATGGCAAGATAAAAATGTAAAAGTTTTCGACAAGCATTTTTGGATGGACTTTCAACAGGGTTCAAGGCACCTTCAGGTAAAGGGCGAAGATTAATAGTGACACATATAGGTAGTGCCAGTGGTTTTGTTGATGGCGGTTTACTTTTATTTGAATCTGAAAAGACAGGTGACTATCACGAAGACATGAACGCAGATGTTTTCGAAGAGTATTTTACACAGATGTTGGATCTTATTCCTCTGGGGTCTGTAATTGTCATGGATAATGCCAGTTACCATTCACGGCAGACGAGCGGACGCCTGCGACTGCTTGGAGGAAAGCCGATATAATTCAATGGTTATCCGGAAAAAACATTTATTTTGAAACAAATATGGTGGAAAACTTTATCACTGTGAACTTAACCCAATCGAATTAGTCTGGGCGCAGGTAAAAGGAGATGTACCGCGAAATAATACGACGTTTAAATAAGTGACGCCAAAATTTTGTTAAAAAATTCCTTGGAACAAGTAACTGCAGATAACTGGCAAAGATGTATACATCATGTACAAAAAGAAGAGGTACTTATAAGAGAAATGGACCGAGAAATTGAAGCGGCATAGACAAAGACGGATTGTCCGGGATTAAATTTTAGCTACCTGCTACAATTTAGTACGGTTCGATCACACAAAGTTCTTTTAATAGTACACCTCATCTATGCCGATAATACATAATATAAAAATATTGAATATAAGCACCAGTACTACATTTATTTACGATTTGCATACATAATAAGCTTTTATTACTCTCTTTCATTTCTAAACAGACTATATTTTGTTATTTTTACATAAAATCAACACATAATTAAAATTCTAAATACATGGTTGAGCTGTTACAAAACTTTCTTCAGGTAAATTCACTTGCACAATGAATATTTATACTCTTATATTACATGTATTCATAGATATATTATTTAAATCTATCTTAAGCTTTTATATTAAGTACCGAAACATTTTGCACTTACATCTACCTACGTAACATATCTACGGAAAAATAAAAAGAGATATAGATAGAATTATATGGAGTTTTTATTTGTATAAAAATCTGTTAGGCAATTGACAATATTATTGTTAAGACTTGTAATATTTTAGTAAATAGATTGGAGGAAATATTAAAGTCTGGAACTTGTGAAATCCAAATTGAAAGAAATACAAACAGCTGGAAATAGTTCAAATATGGGTTAGAAATTTGATTTCAGAACGGCAGCATCTTTATTGCCTACAGGATGACACTGAAGATGTTACTAAACAAGTAATCGATGCTATTCAATTATACAATGAATTTTTAGATAATCCAGGGAAAAATCTTTTAATATATTATGTTTTAAAAATTAAAATAAGTGAAAATGCAAAACTTCGATTAGAAAAGCAGTATAATAGTGTTGACAAGTTGACACGTGATATGAAACGTCATTTAATAACTAAAAAATTTGCAGTGGCTATGTCTACTCACTTTCACAGTGTTAAATACGATAATAAAATATTAAATGAATATGCCAAAATTGTAGAACAATTATTAATAAATTTAACTTTGACCGAAGCGGGAGGTGATGATAAAGCTGTGACAGTTCTGCAAGAAGTAAATGAGAAGTTGGCTATAAACGCTTTTTCGAACGGGTTAAAAAACAGCTAACTGAGAACTATCTTAAAAGCAAGAAATTTTAGTAAATTAAAAGATGCAATTAATAGTGCTAAAGAAGAAGAATAAAAACCTTTGTTTCATACGCAAACTATTAAAAATTTCGGTAGAGGTGACAGAAACGTTAGCAGAAGAAGATTAGACTCAAATTATTATAGTTATAACAGACATAATTCATATTGGAGTAACAATGAAAATGTAAGCTGTTTAAATTAAAACCAAGGTCGAGGTCGTCAATTTTCGCAACGTCGTCCAGTAAACAATAACAGCGGAAAGTATAGCTGGTAATAGTAATAATGACTTGCATAAGGTAGAAAATAATAGCAATAAGTTTTTTCGAGTCGAAACAGAATAATGCATTGCATGTATGTATGACTGGAATGAAGTAAGTGTGTGTACGGTACGGAGTGAATGAATTAAAATTTGTGTGATACAGGAGCTAGTATTAGTGGTTTATTTAGTGATTTCGTTAAAGATATGGATAAAATAGATACATCTAAGATTATTAAAATTAAAGGAATTGCGGGTTCAACTGGCTAAGCAAAAATTTAATTTAATATAATCAATGAATTAATAAATCGTGAAATTTGTATTGTTGACAAAATTTTCTTTCTTTTCGGGGAAGGTGTACTGGATTCGTTGATAAATTTATATATTTCGTAATTTAAATGCTTCACAATAAGTTTGAACTTTAAAACAGGATATGAAACAGTCCAGCACAGCTTTTTACGATTAATTATAAGTAATTAGTATGCAGGTTATAAATATTGTTTAGTAAGTAGTTTTCAGTAAAGGTAATTTAAGTTCATTATTCAAAATGTATAGTTATCATGTAGGTAGACTTACTAGTAGAAGGTTAAAATAGATATTAGTTAGGAAAATGCTAGTTTGCTTTGCTTCCTGCCTCCGCTCACCGAAGAACCTGAGCCGTGGTAGCAGGGACATTACAAATTTAAAATGTCGGTCCAACTACAAATCCAATACATCATGCCTCTCCGCCCTTATCTAGCCCATCCGCATGACCATTTAAAATCATCCGTTAACAATAATTCAGCTTTTATCGGCGCGAAATGCCATAATTATTTGAACAAATTCCCCGGCAGATAACAAAGGGAGTTCGGCGGGCTCCGGCTTAAATTACAACATAACCGTCGGGGCATAACGGCATATTTAAGCGCGATAATCGTTAATGATACACGTTATTAGAACGAGTGCGAAATTATTAAGGCAATTTCACGGCTGATCGTGCCCTAACGCGCCGATTCCCCAGGGCATTAAAACTTTGTCCCCCCCGAAGATGCGTATATGAGCCGCGAAAGTTTTACGATGTCTGCCCCGCAGTAAATTCGCGTCCCCCTGGGCCAATTTCGCGGTTTATTTAATGACGATACGCGCCGCTAATCGGTTTCCTACGAATTATTGTCATTAAAATTCAGAACGGTAGAAAAAAATGCGTTGCCATTTTTCCATAGTGCAATAGTCCAGTCATTTTAGGCATTTTAAACCTCAATCTGCGGAAAAATTCCTAGTGAGCTGAATTTTTGTATACACCTTTATTGCGGCGTTGTAATGAAGATGTGAAAAATCGACATTGATATCGTGCCGGCTAAAAAAGTTATAAAGGTCAAAGGGTCACAAAAATCAGTTTTTCGCAAATATCTCGCCACTTATTGCTCGGAGGTCAATAGAGATCAAATTATATACAATTATATTTTATAAAAATTGTTTGTCGTGAAATTATCTACAAAAAATGCCTCTTTTATTGTAAAATTAACCGTTTTTGGAGTGGAGCGCTAAGAAAGCGACTAGAATTCACTCACATACGGTATTGTATATCGTATACCAAGGTGTAAACTCTATTGCTTTTTATTTATGTTTGTAAGTGTCTTCAAAACTTTTATCTGATACTTGGGCGTTTTGTGAAAAATATACACAATCTTTTGTAATTATACAAATTTGTTGTGGCGGCAAATGTGGATGCAAAAAACTTGGATTAAGATGTTCAAATGTTTGTGAACATTGCCGTGGCCAGTCATGCTTAAACGCAAACGCAAACGCAAAGTCAACCAATGATAAAAATGATGAAGATGTCGATTTAAATGTAGGAATAAGTTCCCTCAACGTTTTGTCAGCAATTGTTAATGATATACAGGGTGTTATGAACCAAAACAAGCAGAAAAGACTCAATAAACATGGGTCCGCAAAGTAACGGTTGCGGAGATATGGAATGTTTTATGTTTTCAGCCCCTTTTTTTATTTTGCAAAAACGTTGTGTATTTTCTTATAATAGTTGGTTGATGTTTAGTGAAATAAACAGTACGTATTTGACAGTTGTTCTCAGTGCACAAGTTTTCTTTCGCTATGGCTGGTTACTCTAACGCAGAATTAACAGACATGCATTTCATGTATGGTCGTGCTAATGGGAACGCCACCGAAGCGCGACATCTTTTTGTTGACGCTTATCCAAATCGCCAGATTCCTTCACACCGCATGTTTGGAAGAATTCACTAAAGATTGCGTGATGCCGATTCCTAGAGCCAACAGTGCCATTTATCCGGAAGACCATGGTCGGTATCCACTCCTAGAGCAGAAGAAGACATTTTAGCACTGGTAGATCAGAATCCAGGTACGAGTGTGCGGAATATCAGCCGAGGTAGGAATTAGTGGTCATCTTGTTTGGAGAATGCTTCACGAGCAACTGCTTTATCCATACCATGTGCAACGAGTACAGGCCTTAAATCCAATAAATGATCATAAAGCACGTTTGGTTTTTTGCCGCTGGTTTCTACGTCATGATGCTGAAGACCCTCGTTTTCTTGCAAACATTCTTTTTACTGATGAGGCCGGGTTCACAAGAAATGGACTGTTTAATTTTCACAATACGCATATTTGGGCCGACGAAAATCTTCATGCTATAATAGAATCTGGACATCAGGCACGTTTTTCATTAAACATTTGGATGGGTATTGTAGGTGACAGGTTTCTAGGTCCTGTTGTGTTACCAAACCGATTAACAGGCGCTGCTTACCTCAACTTTCTGCAGAACACACTGTATGAGTTTTTGGAAGACATTCCTTTGAATCAGAGGCAACAAATGTGGTTCCAGCATGATGGTGCTCCAGTCATTTTTCCATGGCCGTTAGAGAGCATTTACACCAAACTTTTCCACATAGGTGGGTAGGAAGGGCCGGACCTGTTTTATTGCCTCCGAGATCGCCTGACCTGAACCCTCTAGATTTTTTTTGTTTAATGATATATGAAGACATTAGTGTATGGTATTCCTGTAAACAGCCTGGAAGAGCTGCAGCTACGGATTAATCAAAAGTGTCAAGAAATCCAAACCAAGGAGAATGTTTTCGAATATTGTTGAGACGAAGATGTCGTGCCTGCTTGCAAATGGACGGAGGGCACTTTGGACATCTTCTGTAACTTTGTTTTTTGTTTGTTAAAAGCTTCCTTTGTCGGTTTATTTCTAATAAAATGTTTGAAAAACGAATAGTGGTCCTTATCTTCGCAACCGCCAAAGTTTGTGATAGAGCTTGTAAAACACTATGTGAAAGTCTTATGAAACCCTCGAACACATCAAAATCCGTTAATAATATAAGAAAAACTGAAAAATATGAAATAGAAAATGGCGTTATACAATAAAACCTTTCTGTAGTAAAAATACTTGCCAAAACGGATTCTATTGGTAACGGATCGTTTCCGGGTCAACTTCCGGTGGGCCATCAATATCGGAATATCCGTAGAATTGTTTTTAATGGGTCCGAGTATAACCGAAGGCAAAAACATGCCGTCCTCCGAATTATCTTGTTCCCTTCCTCGTTTCCTGTTATTTCGCCTCATATCTTTCCGCAATAGGGAATAAATTATGTCTGTAATAGCCATGTCAGGTCATTAGAAGGCAAACAACGGGGGAGAAGAAGCTTTAGAAGTACAGGGTGATCTTGCAGAAATGCTTAACGTATGCAAAGCATCCGTGTAAATGGTAAAGCTTGTAAAATATTAGAAGCATAGAGAAGCAGTTCTTTTGAACGTTAATGTGATAATAAAAAAGCAAAGAAAATATAGCTTTAAATTTTGATTTCGCCGTAAACTAAAAGTTTTTATTCCGTATTCAGGGAACAAATTTATTACAATAAGTTAAGTCCGAGATAGGTGACATGAAGAAATAGTTTTGGCGGTATATGCTACCGAGTTGTGCTATATATTGCCGTACAAGTAGTAAACGTGTGAACAAAAATTTTTCAAAATTTAAGATAATTACAATTGGCCTTCTCTCCCACATACTAAGGGGAAGATGGTCATATCACTATGGAACAGTTGGCCATAGTAAAAAATATGTTTTTTGCTTAAATAAACAACAAATAAATAAAATAATGCTTTGCAACAGTTTTATTAGGTACATATTATGTGTGGAAACATCTCAATCTTTATGTCAGTTTTTAATCGTCCTTCTAAATATTCTCTTCGACTGACGTAAATCATAGATGTATTTCTAATAGATTCAATAGCGTTCATAAACCTCGAGGTACTCCAGGTTTTTTATGCACTTTTTTGGCATTTGAAAAAATAGTACAGATTGCTATGGCAATCTCACCCTTTTCCAGTTTGGTTTGTTGGCTTCGGTGGCTTTCGTCAATGGTTTGGCTGTTGGCCACGTCGTCGGTTTAAGACTCTTGATGTTTCGAGAGACATATCGCTCTCTTCTCCAGAAGATCTGAAACTACCTCAACGTAAGAAACACCCTGTATAACTGACCATATTATGGTATAACCACCGGAATTTATTGTTAAATGAATGAAATATTAAGTATGGCCATCTCTTCTGAACGTACTTCTTCCATACTATTTGCGCCATATCCTTTGTACATAACCACTGTATGTATATTGAATAATATTCAGTAAACAATATATCTTAATTAAAAATTAAAAGTCATCGGAAAGTGCCCTTACTTACCTTTGCAGTACTTTACAACATAAATATTTTTGGATAAAACTAGTATACTTTACTTTTAAATATAATGTGGCTAATAATATTGTTACGAAAGTTCACCTACCTTTTTAGTTGGTTAATTATGTTCCTGTTTTCGTTAGAATTTATAATTGAAGCTCACCTACCTCGTTAGTTTGTAAATTACGTTTCTGTTCATGTTAGAATTTATAATTTTGTGATGCCTTTATTTTGACGTTTTCCGGAATATTCCAGGCTATATTCTATTTGTTTCTCGACACGTTCTCGAAGTCTCAGAAACTTCGAGAACTGTAGAAACCTATATAAGCAGATCATTTTCGGCCGCTGAGTCAGTTTGTATTGAGCAGCCAAACGCGAGTGACAAACGTCAAAGTAAAGCGTTGACAGTTGCGAAATTTGTTGAAGGATATTTCTTGTATTATCAAGAGTGATAATAAAGATTGTTTATCTACGTGACGTGTTTCAACGATAACCTAATTTCGAGGTTACATTGGTGTCAGAAGTGTGACGTTCCGCAAAGAAGACGTTTGGAGTTGACAAGTGAATGCCAGTGACGAGATCAAGAACGACAGAAATGGAGGAAACATTGAAACAGTTAATGGGAATGATGAAAGATATGAAGGAAGAAATAAAGAAGAGTCAAGACGAAATGGGAGAAAACTTAAAGAAAGAAATGAAAAACAACCAGGATGAAATGAAGGAAGACTTGAAAAAAGAAATGAAAACTAGTCAAGAGGAAATGAAGAACAGTCAAGAGGAAATGAGAAACAGGTTAGAAGAAATGAAAAATTATCAAGAAGTAAATAATAAAAAGTTAGAAGAAGTAATTAAGATCAATCTCAAAGAGTTTGAGGAAACCGTGGAAGAAGAAATTAATCTATTGAGGAATGAAGTGCAAGATAAAGTTCAGGTCGTAGAAGAAAGTGTTAGTAAATTACAGAGTGAAGTCGTCAAAGTCCAAGTCATAGAAGAAAGCCTAATTAAGTTAGAGCATAAAGTTAAAAATTTACAGTCACAAGGGTGCGCGAAGGAGATTGTTAAGGCTGACAACAGTTGCATTTCATCTGCAAGGATTAAACCACCCACATTTGATGGAAAGGTGTCATGGAGCACTTACCTTAAACAATTTGAAGCAGCTGCCTTGGCAAATAACTGGTCAGAAGAAGAAAAGGCTACATCACTAATAGTGGCCCTGCGAGGTGAAGCCATGGAGATATTACGAACGCTAGCCGAAGATAAACAAAAAGACTATCAAGCGCTGAAGACTGCTTTAGAAATGAGGTATGGCGATGCTCATCTACAACACGTTTATCAAGCACAATTAAAAGGCCGAAGACAACGCTTCGAAGAAAATCTGCAGCAATTTGAGGCGGATATAGCACGTATGGTGAAGCTAGCCTACCCCACCGCACCAACGAATTCCAAGAACAATTAGCAATAAGTAGCTTCATTGATGGCCTGCGAGACTCCGAGATCAGCCAAGCGTTAAGGTTAGCCAGACATAAAAACATATCTGAAGCTCTGGCCCAGGCACTAGAAATTGAAGCCGCCCGACAGGCTTCTAGAAGCAGTCAAGGCAGAACAAGGCAAGTAAAGCTTCAGACTGTGGAACAACGAGGAGATGATAAGAACATCGAAGGATTTGTGAAGGGTTTGCAGGACTTATTGGATACCTTCCGGAAGGGACAGGAACGGCCTAGTACTGCGGCATACAGCAGACGAAGACCCATCCAGTGTTGGAGTTGTGGAGCTGAAGGGCATCTTAGGAATCGATGTCCTAAGAATACATCTAGTCAGGACCAGGAAAACGCCAACTAGTCAGCTTTAAGGGGCGAAAGCTGGCTAGGTGCTACCAAGCCCCACCAACTATTAAGATCAAGGTAACCCGTCTGCAAAATAATGGAACGAGTTTGGTAATACCAGGGCGTATATGCGGACGGGATTGTGAAATGGTCCTTGATACCGGCTCTAGTCAAACTATAGTAAGACCGAACATCGTCGCTCACTGCAGAATACAAAAGCCAGACCGGAACTACATCTTGGAGACAGCAAATGGGGAAATCATATCAGTGAAAGGCATCCATCTAGCTAGAATAACCCTGGGGACAACCACTTTCCAACACAACATCCTAGTAGCAGATATTACTGATGATGTCATTCTTGGACTTGACGTTATGACTCAACATAATTTTGTATTGGACCTTCCACGAAGACTATTGAAGACCAAAGATGAAGAAATCATCATGCAGTTTCCCGAAATCAGAAACCTTCCTATTAGAACTGTGGAAGCGTCAGCAGACATCGAACTTCCAGCAGGTTCAGAAGTTGTAATTGAAGCTGTTTGTAGCAGTCCTTTGGCAGTTGAAGAAACTGTAATTGTAGAACCAGAACCAGAGAGCAGTCTTTATAGGAAGGGCATATTAACTGGAAAGACATTAACAGAAAGGAAAAACAATTTGGTATTGGTCAGAATGCTAAATCTGAAAGACTACCCACAACAGATCAAGAAAGGTGAACCTTTGGGGGTTTGTCAAACAGTTGAATCGGTCTTCAGCAATATAGAACCATCAACAACATCTCGAAGTATTGAAAAACTACCTGAAGTTCTTCAGGGCCTTGTTAACCGATTCAAGTCCCTACTACAAGCCGATGAAGTCCAAAAATTGGAAGATTTGTTGAGGCGTTATCAAGATGTTTTCTCCTTAACAGAAGATGATGTTGGAAGAACTAATCTTGTGCAACACCGAATAAATACCGGCGACACCACGCCAATTAAACAAGCTCCACGACGTATTCCTTTAGCGAAGCAAGAAGAGGTATCCACGATGTTGAAAGACATGCAGCAGCAGGGAATCATTGAACCATCCCAGAGTCCATGGACTTCGCCGGTTGTTCTGGTAAAGAAGAAGGACGGCTCTACCAGATTTTGTGTGGATTATAGAAGACTAAACGATGTCACTAAAAGGACAGTTATCCGTTGCCAAGAATAGACGATACCCTGGATACCCTGTCTGGATCTCAATGGTTTTCCACATTAGACCTGAAAAGTGGCTATTGGCAAGTGCAACTTCACCCAGATGATAAAGAGAAGACAGCGTTTTCCATTGGAACAGGGTTGTGGCACTTCAACGTCATGCCCTTTGGCCTCTGCAACGCACCAGCCACCTTTGAAAGACTTATGGAAACCATTCTACGAGGAATGACCTGGAAAACTTGTCTCGTTTATCTTGATGACATAATAATACTTGGCAAAGACTTTGAAGATCATTTGAAGAATGTTCAAGAAGTTTTCCAAAAGTTGAGAGAGGCCCGGCTCAAGTTAAGTCCTAAGAAGTGCATGCTCTTTCAAAAGGAAGTCAAGTATTTAGGACACATTATTTCGTCTAATGGAGTGAAGACTGACCCAGAGAAAACTGAAACCATCTGGAAATGGCCAGTACCGAAAGACAAACATGAATTAAGGAGTTTCCTGGGACTTTGCACCTACTATCGCAAGTTTGTGAGAAATTTCGCCGAGATTGCGAAACCCCTACATCGGCTCACAGAAAACAATCAGCCCTTCATCTGGACGGAACAATGTCAACAAGCTTTTCAGAGATTAAAAGAAGCTCTGTGTTCTTCTCCGATTCTGTCATATCCCAAACCTGGAAAGACATTCATCGTGGACACGGATGCTAGTAATACTGGAATTGGAGGAATATTATCACAAATTGAAAACGGGCATGAAAAAGTGATTTCCTACTTTAGCAAGGTCCTCTCTAAGCAAGAAATGAACTACTGCGTAACCAGAAGAGAGTTGCTTGCCATAGTTAAAACTGTGGAGCATTTTCATAAGTATCTCTATGGTCAGCCGTTCGTCTTGAGGACCGATCATGCTTCTTTGAAGTGGCTACTGCAGTTCAGGAATCCGGAAGGCCAAGTGGCAAGATGGCTTCAACGGTTGCAGGAGTACGACTTCAAAATTGAACACCGGAAAGGATCTAACCATCGGAATGCTGACGCCCTATCCAGAAGACCATGCCCTCCAAACTGTAAGCACTGTCTGCGACAAGAGACTCGAGAAGAAGATGAATTTCTTTGCCGAAGAATTAACATCCAGGGCCCAGATGATTGGGATAATAAAATCATCGCTAAAGAACAAAGTGAAGACCCGGATTTTGGACCAATTTTCCAATGGAAGATAAAACACATGGACAGACCCACCTGGCAGGATATTTCTGATAAATCACCGTCTCTAAAAGCTACTGGGCACTATGGAATTCTTTAGCCATCGAGAACGGCCTCTTAAAAAGAGTCTGGGAGAGTCCCGACGGCAAAGAAAAGATTTATCAAACAGTACTACCCCAGAAAAGAATTCCAGAAGTTCTTCAAGCGCTGCACAGTGGAGTCGGTGGTGGACACTTTGGAATAAACAAAACTCTGAATAAAGTTAGAGAACGATTCTACTGGCTTGGCAGTCGGTCCGATGTGGAAGAATGGTGCCGACGTTGTGATACCTGCGCCTCTAGTAAGGGACCCAGGACTCGAAGCCGAGGACAGATGAAGCAGTACAATGTTGGAGCTCCATTCGAGAGAATAGCTATTGACATAGCTGGACCATTTCCTCGTAGCAGCAGTGGAAATCGTTATCTTTTGGTAGTGATGGACTACTTCAGTAAATGGCCAGAAATATATCCTTTACCTAATCAAGAAGCTGTTACCGTAGCCGAAGCTTTATTCGAAAACTGGATATGTCGTTATGGGGTGCCCAGAGAGATCCATTCCGACCAAGGACGAAATTTCGAGTCGGAAGTATTTCAGAACGTTTGTGAGCTGCTAGGCATTCACAAAACCAGAACTACACCTCTTCACCCGCAATCAGATGGAATGGTGGAAAGATTCAATCGCACCATCGAAAACTTCCTGAGAACGGCCGTCAACGAGAAACAGACCAACTGGGATACCTGCCTTCCTCCATTTTTACTGGCATACCGAGCAGCAATTCATGAGACCACGGGTAAAACACCAGCCAACGTGATTTTCGGCACAGAATTGCGGCTACCCATAGATCTAATTATGAATCGACCGCAACACGAGGAAAACTTAGATGATTATCTCAGCCATCTGAAAGATCGAATAAAGATGGTACATGAAGAAGTACGAGAGAAGATAAAGATAGAAAGCGACAGAATGAAGACCAGATACGACTTGCGTGCCAACAGCAGCGGGTTTCAAGAGCTTGAGAAAGTGTGGCTCTATAACCCAATAAGATGCAAGGGTATATCTCAGAAGCTGCAGAAATCGTGGTAAGGCCATTATACCGTCGTGTCACGATTGAATGACGTAGTTTACAGGATCCAGAGGAATCCAAGCCAAGATGAAGATTGTCCACATCGATCGTTTAACACCTTATCAAGAAGGCCATGCGGACAATGGAGTAACCTGATCGGGACGATCAGTTCTAAGAGGGGGGCAATGTTACGAAAGTTCACCTACCTTTTTAGTTGGTTAATTATGTTCCTGTTTTCGTTAGAATTTATAATTGAAGCTCACCTACCTCGTTAGTTTGTAAATTACGTTTCTGTTCATGTTAGAATTTATAATTTTTGTGATGCCTTTATTTTGACGTTTTCCGGAATATTCCAGGCTATATTCTATTTGTTTCTCGACACGTTCTCGAAGTCTCAGAAACTTCGAGAACTGTAGAAACCTATATAAGCAGATCATTTTCGGCCGCTGAGTCAGTTTGTATTGAGCAGCCAAACGCGAGTGACAAACGTCAAAGTAAAGCGTTGACAGTTGCGAAATTTGTTGAAGGATATTTCTTGTATTATCAAGAGTGATAATAAAGATTGTTTATCTACGTGACGTGTTTCAACGATAACCGAAATTTGTTGAAGGATATTTCTTGTATTATCAAGAGTGATAATAAAGATTGTTTATCTACGTGACGTGTTTCAACGATAACCTAGTTTCGAGGTTACAATATTGATAATTAAGGAAATTATGGTATTGCGCACCCTGTAGGGCGGCGTGCAATTCAAAACCAACGCAGGATCCGTTGGGTATGCGTGAGGGCCATAAAAGTCTATTAAATTCTGCGATAAGAGGCCGCAATTTCCACTGGTTTATCCCCTAATACAGTGATAAAGGCAGCGCGCTGACAAATCGAACCGGACATGGAGAAAAACGTCCAAAGATCGTGTTCTGATAACAGAGCTGGCACTGTGTTGAAATACTGTATAGTGAATTGTTCAGGAATTAAATTAATTTTGGTTTCGTTACGATATTCAGACGTAATAAAATGGGTAGAAATGTTTCAAAAATTTAGAAACAAAAAACATTTTGAAATAATATACAATAAAATATGATTAGTTGGTTGGAAATCTATTTTGTAATAAACCTTTTAGAATTTAAATTTCTTTAAACTTTTAAGGGCTGATTAAAATTATTTTTGTATTCTGTAACATTTTTTTGAATTTGAAAGGATATCTAAATTTCAGAGTTTAAGATTGACATTTTGTCAACCATCACGTGCTAAATCGCATTGCCTGCATAATATTTGTGTGTCGAGTCAATCAAATTTCTATTATCCCTTATTATTTTCTAAAATAGCATTATGAGTTTCTAAGTTCAACGTTTCGATTTTTCGCCGAGACCACCGTAAAGTTGATTTTTTTTTCAAATACAGACCTGAATGCGTTATTTCAAATTTCGAAAGTGCTTGTCCTTCTAAGAACACTTGTTATGTAATTGAACGTTACGATAAACTAAACTGTGTCAGCGAAACTGATCCGCTTATATAGGTTTTTAGGGTTCTAGAAGTTTTCGGCGGTCTCGAGATTCAAATAGAATGTGGCCGAGAATGTTCCAGAAAACGTCAAAATAAAGGCATCACAAAAATTATAAATTCTGACGTAAACAAGAACATAATAAACAAACTAAAAAGGTAGGTGAGCTTCCGTAACAACATTTTAACAAAATATTATTTTTTAACAATCTAACATTTTCGCATGTACAGCGATAGGATATGATATCCAGGGGTCCCAGATGGTTTGAAGAGGAATTCGTGATGTAGATCGTAAAAAATCGTTAAATTTCATAGAATTCATAGTTTTTTTGTTTTTAAATACCGAAATTATTCGATCATCCTATGAATTATTATATTGAAGGGCAAGGGGGAGGGGGGAAGAATCAATACGACATGGTACAAATCTTTAGTTTCAATGGATATCAATCAATATACCAAATTCAACACACTAATCGTGAGATCGTGCGATTCACTGCGAAATCGTAAGATACACGATAAATCGTAAAGTCTAGGACCTCAGAGAATGTCGGTGTCGGCCATAATATATTTCTATTGGGTCGGATACTGTGCGAATCGCCTCTATTTAAAAAATATACTTCTAATTTAATTCAATCCGATACCAGCACCGACATCGGTAATATTGTCCTGTGCGAACCCCCGCTAAGAACGATTGCTTTAAATAATGTCGCGGTCACAGGCGTCGTAAAAGTTTTCGTCTTTATTAAAACGCGGCGCAGCCGGTGATTAGATTCACTTAAGGGCTGACAGTTTTACTGCCGAGACGCTTCCCGATAAATATTTCACGCGGCCGTAAAACTACTAAAAATATGCCACGGCGACGGTTAATAGAAACATCGCCGACGACTCTGAATTGGTAAAAATCGGGCGTATCGCCATAAAAGTCAGAGCGCGCGGCCACGGTTGCTTAGGTTTATGATTTATTTCTCAAAGACGGCCCAGGAAGCATATATCAAGAGGCGTATTCTTTGCTGACAGCGTGGAATGTAAAACAGTGGCATCGGTTTTGACGCGCGGGACGCTGCACTTCTTGCTTTGGGCGATAAATAAATAAAGAAGAAAACAAATGTCAGAAACAGTAAATAAGAAATTGGAAATAAGAGAAATGGATTAGATTGACCTGTAGATTTAGGGAAATAAACCAAAGACTATTGCGCATCCCACCAACTTCTCACTTCTTTCACCCACCAATCACAGACATCAATTTGAATAAAGCCATATTACCTCTTGCTTGATCGTTTGCTAACATTGTTGGTTGGTGTAGTTTGAGATTTCATAACACGTGTCCATACCACATGCCGTATTTAATATAATGTTCTTGTTCACTACTACTTTTGGTACAATTCAAAATGTACCTAATAATGATTAATTTATGGGTAACAAAATACTGTAATTGGGAATAAAACAAAATGTGATATTATTTACCAGAACTTGCAGCTTGCTTGCTGACGTTTCATTTAGAATTATACTTTTGGATATGAAGGACTTTTGGATAACTGCACTATATTTAAGGAAAGAGGATGTTTTTCAATATTCTAATGTGTGCCACTTTCATATAGGTACACGAAATAAACAAACAAAAATTAATGACAATCTATTATATACAGGGTGTCCAGAAACTCTACTTACAAACGAAGACCGGAGATTCCTCAGATAATTTTAAGACAATTTAACCCAATTCACCTAGTCCAAAAATGCTTCCTAAGGGAACTAGAGCTCTTTGAAGATGGCGCCTTGTAAATAATTTTGTTTAAATACCTCCAGAACGTTTCTACTTAGAAAAACATGGTATGGTATGCTTGTTTAGCCTTCAGAGATGAATCGATTCCATCAATTGCGTATGTTTTACTTTTGTTGGCAGTTCAGAGCCAACTAGTGCAAAAATATAAATTGAACTTTAATGACGAAAAACGTAAAATTTTCAAATCCATTTTCTAGAAAACGGTGTATCCTAATGACTTAAAGTAAGAGTACCTTTTACTACTAGTATAACTGAAAATTTAATAATCTAGTGTCACAAATGCTTAAAAGTTAAATACAAAGAAGTTATGCGTTAAAATAACCGTTGACCTACCCAAAACGGACGCCTATGACCGGTACTAGAAATTCGCAATTGATGGAATCGATTCATCTCTGAAGGCTAAACAAGCGTACCAGTTTTTGTTTTTCTAAGTAGAAGCGTTCTGGAGGTATTTAAACAAAACTATTTACAATGCGCCATCTTCAAAGAGCTCTAGTTCCCGTAGGAAGCAATTTCGGACTAGGTGAATTGGGTTAAATTGTCTTAAAATTATCTGAGGAATCTCCGGTCTTCGTTTGTCAGGAGAGATTCTGGACACCCTGTATACAGGGTGTCCCAAAATAGAAGGCCATACCATTAACCACATATTCTTTGGATAAAAATAATGCGATTTTGCTTATGCCATTTTTTATTTGGACGCCCCTGTTTCAATATACAGGGTGTTAAAGTTGCATTTAAAAAAACTATTTTTGTTAATAATTCCATTGTTTTGTAAGATACAGACTTGAAATTTTACACGTACTTTTATTTCAGCATACTTATCATGTAATTTTGGTGAAAAAAATCGAACGGCGAATGGAGGTAACTGTGGAATGCAGTACCCTTTATCCCCTCCAATTGTTTCTAAGTACGCCTATGCAGCTTTTTCTATAATATCAAACGTAGAATTTTCTTCTGATCATTTTATTTCTTTTGTATTTTTTTGTTTAAATGCTCCGTTCTGGAGAAAAACACCATGTATTGATGGGTAATCCTTATCCCAACAGATCACATCCTAAAAGAAAGGTTTCCTTAAATTTGGATTGGAATCTTCGTGAAACCGGAAAGTTTATGGATCAGAAGTTCGGAATTTGCGGCCTACATAGAAAATTAAGCCCTTGACAAATCTTAGTACTGGTAGAAGATGAAAATGGTTTTCTATTTTGGGACACCCTGTATATATAAAATTCTCATGTCACAGTGTTAGATGCCATACTCCTCGGAAAAGGCTTGACCGATTTTTATGAAATTTTATATGTATATTTGGTAGGTCTGAGAATCGGTCGTAATCTATTTTTCATACCCCTAAGTGATAAGGCTGGTCCACCCTAAACATTTTTTTTTTATTTTTTGGACAAAATTTTTTATTTTTATTTTTTTATGATGTGGCATTAAAAAATACATACAACCCTAAATTTTCACCCTTCCATCACAAACCCCTATTTTTTAATAGCCATTTTAGTAATTTAATCATTTTTAACCTTGGTCGATAACTGATCAATGTATTTGCAATGACATAGGATACAACATCTATAATGTTTAAATATTAGATGTGAACACAAATCTCCAAATTTACCTTATAAATACTTGATCTTCTTATATTCAGGATTCAGAATTTATTATACCCTTAAATTTGCTAATAGGGAAATAAAATCTCAGTTTTAAAAAATAAAATACTATATTAAAATTTTTACTTACAATTAAAACATGTAATTACAGAATTGTTCTGGATATTATTTGTAAAATATCCAAATTAAATTTTAATTTATAAGTAAATTTATACAGGGTCTTCGGAATATGAGCGCCAGTAGTTAAAAGACCTGTATGTCTGACCAAAAGCAACAGAAAAACTTTTCGAAAAAAGTCAAGTATGAATAGTTTTTCTACAAATACATTTAAAAAATAAAAAATAAAAATACAACTACAATAAAATGTAAAACTGTGTTACAAAATTGGAAGCTATGGTACAATTAAAATTTAAAAAAATCCGTTTCAAAGTAATTTGTTTTTTGTATCTGTATTAATGAAGTAAACAGTAGAAGTTTTCTTAAAAATCCTTCAAATTGTAATGCGCTACAAGTAGCAACACTGCAATCCATTGCCTGTTATTGTTAACCTCAAACTGTAGATCAAAATATGTGTGCATCGTACGTACTTCTTATTATGACTAGTGGTTTTTTAAGTCATATGCATGTAGAAGGTATTTAACATCAAGGCAATATCATAGAGTATGAACAGAGATGTTAAACAACAAGGGATCCAAAATTTAACCCTGTGGAACCCAGAATAATGCACTAAGCCATCAATTGTGTCAAGAAGAATATCGTGGTGGAGACGATCGAAAGCTTTGGCCATGCCAGTATAATTGACATTAACTTGACCCTGATCATCATCTTCCTGATAATACACAGATTATCTTAGCAAAACTTTCTTATTGGTCGATTTGCCTTAAGTACAATTTCCAATCGTGAAAATTGGAAAAATTGAAGCGTAAATGATTTTGGTTTTACCGTTATGGAAATAAGACCTACACACAGCATTTCTCATGCAGCATATTGTAACACATGTGCCTACAGCGTTATTTATATTAAAATAAACCGTCGCTTTTTATATATCCCTCCACTTTCCGGTCCATTAGCAAATTTCAGCGCAGGCCTGCTCTCGCCTCATTAACCCCATTACATTAAACGACAAATATTAATTTTGTGGTTCGGCTATTCTAATTTCACCATGGGCACTAAAATGGAATTCGCCCGCTTGCAAGTACATTTTCCGAAAGGCGTCTTTCGGACCGATCTAACGAGGCTATCTGCAGCGGTGACCACCAGTAATTAGGGACATAATTGAGAATAGTGTGTCTCCGTACTTTGCCAAACGCCCCCAACCTACGGTCGTAATCTGGTTATAGGCGATGGCACGAAAAACCTCATGTAGACGGTATGGGGAGGTTCATTATATATATATCACGAAAATATAATATATATAATAGATTTATTCAGCTTACTCAAAATAATATTAATAATAATTCGAAACATTTTTGGAAATATATTAATTCTAAGAGAAAAACCACATACATTCCAAACGTTATGTACTTCAATAACCGCTCACTACAATCCAGTCTCGATATATGTAATGCTTTTGCAGATTTTTTTTCTTCAGTTTATACTGTCCCTGATAATAGACCTCGTGCATTTATTAGTAACTATCAAAGCTTAAACACACTGTCTTACATTAATATTAATTCTGACATGGTTTTCAATAAATTAATAAATCTTAAAGAAAGTTTTAATATGGGCCCAGATGGAATTCCACCATACTTTTTAAAACTTTGTAGTCCATCTCTAGCTTGGCCATTGTCAATACTATTCCAAATTTCAATTAATACGGGCTATTTTCCAGATGTATGGAAATCTAGTTACGTATTCCTGTTGTTTAAATCTGGTGATAAGTCTGATATTTGTAACTATAGGCTAATTTGTTGTTTAGCGGGAAAAGTATTTGAATCCATAGTGGCTGATTCTCTACGTTTAAATGTTAATGGCTTAATTTCACCCTATCAACATGGTTTTTACCCCGGTCGGAGCACAGAAACTAATTTATTACTTTTTAGTAACTACATTGTTGAAAGTATTGAAGATGGTTACCAAGTTGATGCAATATATACTGATTTTCGTAAAGCGTTCGATCGAGTTAACCATAAATTATTGTTAAGTATATTGGAATCATATGGGTTAATCGGGAATTTGTTATTATGGATGAAATCTTACTTATTAAATAGAACTCAAACAGTCAAAATTAAAGAATTTTCTTCACGCGAAATAAAAGTAACTTCTGGTGTTCCTCAAGGTAGTCACCTGGGACCAATTCTGTTTTCTATTTTTATTAATGATATCTCTTGCAATTTAATATCATGTAGATATCTAATGTTTGCAGATGACTTAAAATTATTTCTATGTGTTAAGGATTCTAAGGATAGTGGTGCAATTCAAAGTGATTTAAATTTATTAGTTAAGTGGTGCGAATCCCATGATATGCAGTTAAACCATAGTAAATGTAAAGTCATTACATTTACCCGTAGGAAAAAATATTTATGTGACTGATTACTTTATTGAAAGCATTCAACTAGAAAGAGTAAAGGCAGTGAAAGATTTGGGTGTAAAATTTGATTGTGAACTTAAATTCACCCTTCACATTGAGGATATTTTGAGCAAATGTTTTAGAATGTGTGGTTTCATTAAACGGCAAACTCGAGATTTCTCTAATATATTCTTCTTTTATATAATCCTCTAGTGCGTTCAACTTTAGAATACTGTTGCATTGTTTGCAACCCATATTTTGTTAGTTATATAGATAGTTTGGCATGTGTTCAAATAAATATGTAATTTTATACTCTTTAAACTGAATATTAATAAAAATAGTTATGTTTATAATGAAAGGCTGCAACTACTAAGTATTCAATCTCTAAAATATAGAAGACATTGTTCCTATTTAAAATTTGCCCATAAACTCTTTAATAATAAAATAAATTGTAGTGAATTACTTTCATTATTTAATATAAGAGTTCCGAACTATACCACCAGAATAGATGAATTTTTCTATTTACGTCAATCTCATTACAAATGTTGGATTATATTCTCCTATAAATGAAGTTAGTAAGGCGATTAATGCGTTGCCTCGAAATTTTGATATTTTGAGGCATCGTGGAGTCAACTTACTAAATTTATGAAGCAAATTAGTTAGTACTTAAGATGTGGAATTTATGTTTAATTTATTTATATTGATTATAATATTATTTAATTTATTGTATATGTTGAATTTATATTTTGGAGCAACTGTTATCTTTTTCGATTGTATCATTTGGGTTAACCTGTAGATACAAAATAAGAATTAAATAAATAAATAAATAAATAAATAAAAAACAGCGCGGACCTAATACAGAGCATTCAGAAATGATTACAAACCACATGACCAGTAATTTTGTTTGAAACGGTTATTTTATTTCCTTGGTGTTGGCAATTAAACTCTGCTAACTTTATAAGTTACTAAAAGAATAAGACCAAGGTGACATTAAAACACAATATTACGCGGCTGTGATTGGTGCAATTTATTCTTGACATTTTATTCAACCAATCGGCGATCGCGCTATCTCGCGCGTGACACAACCGTTTCGCATTGTTCATTGTAAACGAATCATTAGGACGTGTGACGCAAAATTGGCATTTCTGTATCTTTCAGTAGCGTTCGTCTTCCCACTATTTCCCGCGCCGTTGTTGATTTATTTTTTATTTTATCCTTGCGATTTTCTAGTGTCTTATTGTTTTCCTTAGCCTCATTAACAAATCATACATATTTCAAACTAATCAGTTGTTTTCATAGCTAAACTTTTGGTACTTCGTTGTATTACTGGTAAGTTTTAACAAAAACAAAATTTTGAGATTAATAATATTCATATTTCAGTTCAGGACAGTATGCCTTTTACTGTTGAGCAAGATGCCTTTATTTTAATGGCTCATTTTCGGAGTGGGACTAGAAATGAAGACGGGTTGTGGACATAATCCTTACAATCTTGCATTGAGCAATTTATGACCAAGTTCCTAATCGCAAACATTGACTATGACACATTCTCATACCCAAAGGGTACTATCGTCAAACGATTGGAAAATAAACAATGCATTTGCAGAGGAAAATCTACAGGCAGGCCTACTGTACTGACAGAAGATGTCGTTGATAATATACAGCAACGAATAATCCTACAATATCTGTATCAAAATTGTTTCATCAGATAGGTAATTTTTGTTATTAAGTTGACGTAAATATTCACAAATTCATTTAGATTGCATGTCTAAAATATATGAAATTTTTATTTTTAGGACCTTCAGTTGGAACATGTCACAAGGCTGTAAAAAAGCGGTTGCATTTACACCTATACAAGGAATTACTTCCCACTGACTATCGAAGACGATTACACTATTGTGAATAGTTTCAACAACATGAACATGAATCGTAACTTATTGAACTTATCATTTTTCACTGACGAAGCATGTTTTCACTTATCTGGTTATGTAAATGATAGGGCACTCCAACGAACTGTCAAATAAATAAATAAAAAATGGCGGCTGTAGGACAAACAAACCAACTTGACATATTACAAACAAGCAGAAATTTGTGCTTTTGTGAAGAACTGTGTGTTTTGCTCAGCTTTTAAACCTAATTCGGATAACTCAGACTATTATAATGGTTTTGTTTTGTTGTGTTTTCAATTGTGGGAGTAGAGGACAGCGAGATCAAGTTAGATTTTTTAGGATTCCTGCTGCATTGAATTATAAACATAGAACTGATCTCAATAAACTCTCATATAAAACGGCAAATGTCCCGCGCTTAGTGCAATAAAATCCTTGCAAGATTGTTTTCCTAATTAAGAAAAATATTTCAAATACAGTGTCGTTTGATCAACACAATTTGTATCGGGTTAGTTAATACACAGCTATAGACAACATTTTATACTCAGATATTTAAGGCATACTGGCTGCTTTTACAGATACCTTACATCTTGATTGGATTCCTACAATGCACTCCAATCCAATCAAGATGTAAGTTATCTGTTAAAGCAGCCAGTTTACCTGAAATATCTGCTTTAAACATTGACTATACACTTTTATTAACTAACCCGATACAAATTGTTTTGATCAAACAACACTGCATTTAATTTTTCTTGAATTAGGTTTAGCATATTTTATTGCACTAAGTCCTACATTTGCCCTTGTCTCATATGAGAATTTATTGAGATCAGTTCTATGTTTATAATTCAATGCAGCAGGAATCTAAAAATCTAACTTGATCTTGCTGTCCTCTACTCACAATTGAAAACACACAAAACAAAACCATTATAATAGTCTGAATTATCCGAATTAGGTTTAAAACGATGAGCAATTGTAACATTCTTCAAAGCACAAATTTGCTTGTCATATCAAGTTGGTTTGTTTGTCTTACAGCCGCCATTTTTTACTGATCTGGTTATGTAAATAGCTAAATATTGACAGAGAACTCTTGCTGAAAATATACTTCTCTTGACAGATGACGATTTTTTAGTTCCCAAGAATGACTATTTCTCTAATTAAAAATACCTCCTCGGGTGAATGTGGCATCGTTCGTAAATAATATTTTATTATAAAATGTTGGGTCATCAATTTGTTGTTGGTGAAGAAACTGTGCAAAATGTAACTTAGATAGAGGGTCTTGTGGCGTTAAATGTTGAACTGGAGTAAAATGATAAGGATACAATTTTTCTTTGTGGAGTATTATGCAACCCGGAATACTGACTGATGCCAGTAGCTGTAGAAATTTTTCAGCAGTGTTTTCAGCAATTCGTACTACAACATAATCTTCTTGGTCAGCTGTTAGTATTTTCGGCCTTCCAACGTCTCTTTTCGGGCGAAATGGTCGTGCTTCATATAATCTGTCATACAATCTCTTAAATAGTCTATGATTGGGTTGTCTGTTATCTAAATATAATTCCAAGTACCTCGCTGCTGCACGAAAGCCACAATATTCTTGGGCATGTACACATATCATGTTTCTCATTTAGATGTTAAAAAAATTATTATGATGGGGTATTTTAAATATTAAAAATAACAATAAAAACACTATTGCCTAATCTATGAATTGAGTGGCATTGACAGAAGCAATATGATACTGTAGTGACAGCTGCCTACTTATTATTATTTGCACGTCTACTATTTTGGAAAAAATTGTAATCCCGCCGAATGTCAAAAATTTAAATCGTCTGTTTCTCGAAAATGGAATTTATCGATTTGTAACAGGCATACCTTTTCTATTTAGAATTGAAGGTAGTTGAACAGTTTCTTATTAAAGATCTTAAAATTCAATTTGGTAGAGTGCAGGCACTATTGTGTGAGGGTGAAAACCGTATTATTCATGCAATTCTTGCGCTTCCTTTTGTACTAGTTTTCTTCCTTTGTTTCAGTACTGTATAAAAGTGTAACAGAAATACACTTTAATAAGAGTCCAATTTTAATAATGTTGTATTATCTTTAATGAAAAAATAACAAAATATTGTGGGTCAAAGAAGCTGAGCTTAAAGTACCTATTTACAGTACAGCTAGCGCCCCCTAGTCATGAACACATTTGCATATTCGTAATTGCCATCTCAAAAATCATAAGACTACAAATTTTCAAAACAATCGGTCCATACGTTCTTAAAATATAGCAAAAAATCGAAAACATTTTTTCAACTTTAACACCCTGTAGAATGAAAAGAAGTAACAATTGAATACGAGATGTTGGGCTCAACCGCTTTATTTTGACGTTAACAATCTGCCCTTAAGCTATGTACCATTAATGACTCACTCTGTATATACAGAAAAAGAATTTGAAGTTTTTAGTGTGCATTCGGATTGAAGTGTTGGTATCGTTATAAACTTGAAATAGGTACTTTGAGCTCAGCTTCTTTGACCCACAATATTTGTTATTTTTCCATTAAAGATATGTAATACAACATTATTAAAATTGGACTCTTATTAAAGTGTATTTCTGTTACACTTTTATACAGTACTGAAATAAAGGAAGAAAACTAGTACAAAAGGAAGCGCAAGAATTGCATGAATAATACGGTTTTCACCCTCACACAATAGTGCCTGCACTCTACCAAATTGAATTTTAAGATCTTTCCTCAGGACTTCTCATCGCGTCACAACCGTGCATTTCCCAGCCGTCGCCCGCTTCTCACCTTCACTTTCACATGTGCATTAAAGGCCGCCGTTTTTCTTTCATTAGGTAATTGAAGGGCGAACCGTCGACAGCGTGGGCACCCTAACAGGTGCGAACGGCCCTTGCCGGATGATTTAATTCCCTCCTGCGGGACCCTACTCGAATACAAGCAGTCTCATTCACGATCGAGCGAAAGAAATTGGTCAGGTGAAAGGGATAGGCCCGGTACGCGTCGCTGGTGTATAAAAAACATCTTTCCAAAACGATATTGCGTGCCATCGAACGGTCAAACGCTAAGCCGAGGACTTACCTTAATTCGAAACATCGGTAAATATGTTCCTTATCTTCTTTAGTAGTAATGAGATGTTTAGCACAGTAGAATGTATTAATATTAATGTCATCCATTGTAAAATAACGTTAAGCCGCGGACTTACCTGAATTCGAAACATCAGCAAATATTTTCCTTATTTTATTTAGCAGTATTTTTGCTCGCGTTGATGAGTTGTCTGGTCTAATAGAAAGTAATATTAACATTAATGTCATCCATTTTGAAGCAGTAACAAAATAAGAAGTACTTAATAAAATAGACAAACTTAAAAACAAAATGACATTTGGTGTAATAATGTACTATCAATTATTGTGAAAATTGGAGAGCGTGTTTGTTTCTCTACAGTTGTTTTATTCCACTTAACTGTAATATGAAATAATGCTAAGCCGTAGACTTACCTGAATTCGGAACATCAGCAAATATTTTCCTTATTTTCTTTAGTAGTGTTTTTGCACACGCCGAGCAGCTCGGCAACTCCATTTATCTCAATCAAAAGTACTGAGAGCACTCAAATAAAATCATCGAAGGGCTTTCCATCTCCAACCAGTTCAAGGTTTGTTGCCAGGAGATGCTGAAAAACGTTTAAATTTTTGTAGATGGGTTTTAAATTCAACAGAAATTAATCCACAATTTCTGCATAAGGTTTTATGGACCGACGAATGTAATTTCACAAAAGCTGGAATTGTGAATTACCACAACATTCACGTTTGGAGTGAAGTCAATGTGTCAGACAATATTCATTTCAGCAACAGTTTAGTGTAAATGTGTGGATAGGTATTTTAAGTAATAACCTCTGTGGGCTGCATATTTTGCCTTCTCGTTTAAATGGGGATTTATTTCAAGAGTTTCTGCAAAACTCCTCTTAAATTTACGCCAAGGGAACTGGATGCAGTTGGATGGTGCCCCTGCACATTACGGAAGGCAAGTACGGCAGTGGTTGGATGAGAATTATCCTCGTCGATGGATTGAACGGCAACCCAACAACCACCCAAATATGTGGATTCCTTGCGAAGGACCAGTGGCTTGGCCTCTGCGCTCGCCAGATCTGAATCCTCTGGATTATTTCGTTTGGGACCATCTAAAAGCAATTGTGTATGATACGCCAGTACATACCCGTGAGGAATTGATCCAAAAGATAAGACATGCTTGTGATGACATAAAAAACAATCCTGTTCAAATAGCAGCTGCGGTTAATACACTAGTTCGTCGATGCCAAAATTGTATTGAGGCTGGAGGAATGCACTTTGAACAAATATTGTAATTTTTTTAGTAGTTGATAAGTTTGTTGTAAATCTTGTAATAAGCAGTTGTTACTAAATTTATGTTTGAGGTTATTGGCATATTTTCTTAACACTCAGAACATTCTTTAAATAATACTTTTGACAATGATTTTCACAAACGTCAGTTTTTTTTTGAGAGCCGTCCGACAGTGTGCCCGGAAGCACCGCAGCCTACAGACTTATTGTGCATCTCTCGACGAGCACAAACATCCATGATACCACAGTGGGATTTGAACCCACACCGAAATAGCCGATCCAGACTGGTTCCACGAGCAGTCGTCTCCCAGCCACTTCGGCTATCGCGGCGCCCAAAATGTCAGTTTACACCATAGACCTTATAAATCATGGACGCGCCCAAAACCGTTTTCTCCCTATACAAATCGTTGATGCTCAGATATGTGCGACAGAGATAGAGCTACTCCGGGCAAAAACCCACAGATCATTGGCCGAAAAAAACAAAAACCATAAATGACAGACGTATGACATTTACGGTGACAGACCGACTCCACTATGGTTTATGAGTTTTTAAAAACTATTGCTAATAAACACTCTACACCCAACTAAATCACAAAAGGCTCACAAATCATTAACAATATTAACAGGAAAGGTTTTGTCAGGTTATATTTATATATTTTTCTGTCATAGAACATGTTTTTTCCCGGACTAGCTTCATCCCTCTTGTACACATCAGGACACCGGACCTCTCTTTCTAGGGCCGGTCCATGATGTATAAGGTCTATGGTATACACAAATCACTGAGTTTCGTTTTCACGAGTTGCTATAACGTTAAATGAAATTTACGGGGGTGGTGCGCTACACTGTCACCAATTCCTTTGAATATCTCTGAAACAAGACCAAACGTCGAAAAAAAAAAACAGGAGACGAAAAAGTTTCGAAATTAATCAGGTCAAAGTGGTGTGTAGATGTTTTATTGAAATAATTTTTTTTTGTAGTTTTCAAATAAAGTAAGAGGGTGGTTGCATACAAAATACACTTCTTCTTCTAAGAGGGGTAGGTAGTTCAAACTTAAGAAGCTTATGTAAGATCGTAAGGAGTGTTTGTGTTTCAAATTTCACTTAAATCGGATAAGTGGTTTAAGAGTTATGAGGGAAAAACGAGAAAAAAATTCCTCCTTCAACGCCCTCTATCTCGGAAACGATGCGTTTTAGAAAATAAGTTTATATCACATATGAACACTATTTTAACCTGTTCTATCCATTCCTGAAGTTATCAAGATTAAACCTGAATCACCCTGTATATGCTTTAATAGTTCTACTAATATTTACTACTTTGCAATTTAATCTTTTGTTTGGTAATAAAATAATTATTATTTTATCCTTAATTATTTAGGATTTTAGTTGATAGTTCTTCAAGGTAACATAAGTCAATAAAGTTTAGACGTAAATAAGCATAAAATATATTATAATATCTTCCATACGTAAGCTTTATGAAGTATCTTAAATTCCGATTCTTCAAAAATCCCAGATTCTTCTTAAAGGCCATAAAGCCGCCACCGCGAACATACTGCCAACGAGGGCACATTATAAAAACCGCTTCGTTGCTACGTAAGACGTTAATTTCGCGAAAATATCGGGAGGATCCGTTCTGAGGGCAATTTTTCTGCGGTCCTGCACAATGGAGCGAGTCGCAGGACCATTGAGAGCCGCGGATAACCCGACTTTCAGCTCGTCGTTTCGGTTTATGGGCATCGGGCAATTTCCCGTCAGCACATCAGCCGTCGTGGGGTTATTTCGTTAAGAATTAAGACCCAGAACAGGGCCGCATCCAGCCCGAAGTTCTTTTGCTTTCATCATTACATTATACAGGGTTAATTATGATTAAGTACAAAAATTTTAACCACGTCCTCAGAGAGGCGTAAAAGACAATAAAAAAAATTGTCTGAAGCTATTTATTTGTGGCATAATTTTAGTTGTTCTTTAAACTGTCCAACTTGACATTCGTTTAATATTTTTACTACGATTTTGAGAACGAAAACAGAGAGTTTTTCGAAACGTCAATAATACGGAAGTGCGCAATTGTGATGTGATTTTTGTTATTTTTTACTTATCTGCTTTTTTCAGTGTGAGATTTTTTGGTTAGGCAAACTTAGTTTCAAAAATAACCCTTGACTGTTCCGTTTGGCGCAAGGGCTTATTTAATTAATCTTTATTATCTTTTCAGAAGTGTGGCAAAAACCCAATAAAACTAAAGAAAAAATAAAAAAAAATATTCCAGAATTTTAGATAGTTATTTAAAAAATGGGGCAAAACCCTTTTTTCCTTCGGAAATTCGGCGCCTATGATAAGCGTCGACTGAGATGGCTTAGATCCATATTAGTTACATCTGGCAAGAATGTCAACTACTATGCGGTTGTTTTTTTTTGCAGCGTTTCTAAATGCGGAAATTAACATTTTTATTAATAATAATACCTGATAGATAGGTAACAGTTAATCCCGTTAGCTCTAGTATTTTGCATTCGTTTTTCATTATTAGAAAAACAAACCAGCGAACTACAGAGTGACAACAGAAAGTGGGAACACGCTGTAACTTTTTTATGACTACTGATAAAAATTTGAAAAGGGTGGGTTTATATTAGATGGTGCCATGAATTCTCAGAGGTCATTTTGGATTTCATGACATTTCCCGTTTGACCGGAAATGACCGTAAATTTATATTTTTAAATAGGACACCCTGTATTTTTTTGACATTTTTGGAATCAGCGGATCATTTTACATATGGCAGGACCAATTTTCTGACACATTTTCTGGATTAAGTTTTTTTTTGAATTTTTAAAAACTAGAAGGTAGCGACTGGCAGAAATTGTTTTCTTTTTTGTTTGTAATTATGGGAAAAATTCTAAATTTGAATATTTTTGTACATTTTTTTTAGTTATTACCACTAAAAATTTCAATTTATTGTATTTTCTTAATTTTTTTGAAATGTAAAGGGAGTGGGCCGCATTGATTTTTTAATAAAGGATTTTTTTCTGAATTTTATGGTACAACAATTTTTAAGATCCGTCAAGAAAAGAAAAAAAGGTAACTCTACGGAAAACAGTTGTGTAGCACTGAAATGAGTCTTCCATTGGCAAAACCGGCCCTGGAGAGTATTTAGCTAATCACCTACACGAACCTTATGGTTATCAATTTAACGCCCGTCTGATGGGTCGAACGCCAGTTTGTAATTTGAATGTAATATTTTAGGTAATGCCCCGTAAGTGATGCACGTACAAGAGTGGTCAGGTACTCGTTAAACGCAGACATCTGCTTCACTTGCCTCATAAAGTTCAACTCGCGTTAAGCCCGTAATGCATTGTAATACTCAGACTGGACTGGTCTATTCTACAAGTGCGAAAAGCGTCATTAACGTCACATTCTTATCAATAAACAGTGTCTTTAACAATGTCGAAGACCCATGTGATTACAAAAGTAGGCAACCAAACTTCCTTTTTGATTTGAAGTTTCTCTAGACTTAGCTTTACACAATAAGCAAGACAAGAGACTAAACTAAACTAAAACTTCCTATATTCAGATTTTTAACCGAATGACCTTCATTCACAAATAAATTTGTTCATTCAATTTAATCACTACAATATTTCTTCAGATATTTTACAGTTTCTAGAGTATGTGCTGTGGCTGTTTTGTTTTAATTTCCATATTCTATTTCTTCGTCATGCATTGCTTCTAAATTTTGTTGTATCTTCCAATTGATTTGATTTTTAGAAGTGTCATATGAAATATGTCAACGAAATGCTCGACAGAGTAACTTCCATATGGATTTTCTCACTTTGCACAAGAGGTTTGTATTTTCCCGGGTAAAGAGTTAATGAGAAACTGTTGCCTAGCAATAAGAGGAGAAATATTGACGACTTGACTTGTACAACGTATAATAAAACATAGGTACTGTCTCTCTCTGACTCTATACAACTAACTAACTGAACTCATTTCCCAGAGGAGCCACTAATACCTAGCATTGCCAACCTTAATAAAAATATGTATTCAAAAAATTTCTTACCCTAAGGGCCGGTACTTTCATTTGGAAATTAATCAAACGATTCATTAACAGTGTTGTTAAACTAATCAAGTAATTTAATCATGATTAAGAATTGCTGTGTACTTTATTCCTATTTTAACAACTTGTTTGTAAATCGTTGGTTAACCTTTGTTGGCAACAATGAATATTTAAAAAATAGTTCTAATGTACCATGTACTAAAATATAAGAAATAGTTCTCTGGATTGTTCATTTGAGGTTATGTAACCTTGTTTTCTTTTTATTTTGCTCGGTGTTCAAACGCAAAATAAACCAGAATTTTTTGAAAAAGTATAATTTGTTAGATGTTGGATGTGCAATAGTTGTGGTGACAGGGTACAGGACGAGCTTTTCTGCATTATTTAAAGATGAATAAAGAAAACAATAGAATAGCATTTGTAATTCTTTTTATTATTCGACCTGCTGTAGTCTTGTGGACACCGATAAAATCCCCAACTGTAATATAAAAACTTCCGGTGCTGTAAAATCTCAACGTCAATAAAAGTTGACTTCTAATGGAGACTTCATGATATCTACGATAAATATGATATGCTTCAAGTTCTACTATTTATGAGCGAGTTTGGAAAACTTACTGTGTACTCATTATGTAAATGTGGTTCTAATTCACGTAACAAGTTATTCACAGTGTCTTTTTTTAATCGAAACCTACGGAAAAACTCTTTATCATCCAAATCAACAAAATAATCTTTTCTCTCTTGAACTGTGTATGTCCTCATATTCATTACAAAATCTATGATATCTTCATCATTATCATCGAATATTTCATTCAACTCTTCGAGATCCATTTCACAATTTCAATTAAAAATGAAAGTAGAATGACAAAGAAACCAAAATGTCAGGTTACGAAGCCTTGATTTGTGCATTAATCGGGGGTCTATAGGTCTGTTAACTTTAACAGACCACGCCCACATTTTAATCATGATTAATCATAATTAATGCCGAAAGTACTCAAAAGATCTCTGTTAAATTTGATCAACTGTTAAAGTACGTTAATCATGGTTAAATTTGACTGAAAGTACCGGTCCTAAGACGTACAATTATTAAACACGCAGTTATTGAAATCCATACGAGTAATATCAATGTATTGGATGAAATGAATAATGCTCAAATGATACTCTTTGTCAACTTCTAAGTACGGTTTTATTGATGATGAATTGTTGTGTCCTGTTATTTTTATTAGAGCCGGTTCTTCAATTCCGCTTTTACTTAATTCGCTAACTGCTGCTGATTTGAGTGATTTGCAATTTTGACACATTTGACATCTATACCAATGCGTTGTGCAAGAGCATTTAGTCAATTTGGAAATTTCATTAATCTCAATCAACCTTTTTCCAAAGGGGATTTGGTGTAAGAAATACTCTGTCCAATGTTATAGAAGTCCATTTGTCGTTGTAAATGTTGCAGATAACTTTTGCCGCTGTCAAAGTGACACACTGTGGAATGTGGGTAATATATAAATTGAATTGTCACTCAAAAATGTGCTATTAAATTAATTAAATTTATTAAATTCGCTCGTGAACACTGTGGAAGGCTCTGTTCCTTCCTTGTTTATTTTGTCCCCTAAAGAAAGCTATCCAACTAAATAGACCCCGCTGCCAAACTAAATGAAAAATCAACTGCAACCCCGGCAACCCCCGGGCAGAAGAGAGAACTATTCACGTTTCTTCCAGAGCAAACACATTCTTGATCCTTACCGTATGAATAATGGTCCTTATTCGGGACATAATAGAAAGTCATCGTGTCAACCGTTTGATCGTTTGTCATCCTTTTACCCCACCGCAAAAGATATTAAATATACTTCCAGGATAATTCCCGGCCCTTATTGTCTAGATGACACTATTATAGTTCTGTCCCTATTGTGCGCGTACCGTTGACCCCGATCTCCGCCAATATTTACACTCGGCGGATGATTTATATTCGCGTTATGAATGCGAAATTGGATTCTGGCCAGTAAACTGATGAGAAAATGGCATTCGGAGGTTAAAAGTGGAGTTTCATTTCAATTTCCTCCTCGCCAGTACGCCTTTGGTTCGACGTATCTGCGCCTAGATGATTTATTTTGATTAAATTGTACAAGACGGATAGTGTTCTGGTGTTCAGCATTGTATTTCTTACATATATTTGGAAATTAGTGATGGTTGAGACAAGAAATTTTGCAAAATTTGAAAGTCTTTCAAAACAGGATAAGACTTTCTTTGAAGTCTTGTTCTTGCTTAATCTTGCAAGATCATATCTCGTATTGTTTTAATTATTATTAAAATATTATTTACTGTATTGAATTATATGATAAACCTTCAAGATCTGATGATTTTGACCGACAAGTTCATGGAATAATCCCCATATTATTTAATAGAAACAACTGTACCATCGTTGATATACCTGTTGGTACTGATACAACCTTTATACAATTATTTATAGCACCACCTAAGATGCCTTACTGTTATGAAAAGAGCTGGACTGTTGTTCAGCAAGCCATTGGTGTAGACAAGATGTGGCTGCCATTCATGATTGACAAAACTATATAATAACTTTTCGTGCTATTCACAACTGCATATGATTATAAGTAATCAGACTTAAAATTACTCACACTATTTTTTATAACCCGTCAACTATTTGTATATATTTGTGTGTATCAAATATGGTTCCCATGATTTATTAGAATTTCCATTTTATTCTGTGTTGTCTCCGTAGTTTGTTTACCAGATAACCATACCCAGCAAACACATAAAGTGCGGCACTTAAATAGGTCATATGTGGTACATCATAAATTATTTGCCTGTTAACCATCATTCGGTGATACTCTGATTTGCCACATAAAGCCCAAAAATGGACAATCATTGCTCGACCATAAATTATTATCCTTCCTATTATATTAAATAAACTTGCTCATGCGCATTATTTGCCGTTTAGTGTTTTGCGTCAAATCTGCATCTCTTTCACCATTACTGATCTTTATATCCGCCATTCGCCGCCATATTGTCAATGTCAATTGTCATATATATATATCAGCGTTCCAAACTTGTTTTATGTAATGTATTAAATATAATTTAGTTTTTTTAAATCTATAGTTACTCTCAGATAATTTTTATAAAAATAACGAAACTATTCAGTTAATTATATGTATATTCATAGCCGACAGGTGGCGCCACTTATATCTCACTGATACTGTGTAATCGAATGTTGGTAAGTTATCTACAAGATTTGGGAATTGGGCATTGCCAAATGGCAATTGGCACCACGGGCAAAGGAATAATCTAATTTATGTTTGGTCAGTGCTACACTGGCAGATCAGAGCAGAGGAAAACCTCGTCGAAGAAGTTTATCATCCTGGGAGGTGTGGAGAGAACTACTATATATTTCGCAAATTAATTGGTCGAAATATTTCTAATAGTTTGAAACCACCAATCAATCCTCTCCTGACTTGTAAATACAAGACGTATTTTAAAATATTTAATGCAAATGACAATATGTATTGGTAATTTCTTAATTAACTTTGTTAATATACTCTCCTGGTCATTAGCTGGTGAGCCATTAATGTACCTATGCCATTATATTAGTAATGTTCAGTCAATGGCATCAGGATTGGCTCTTTGATGGTCCATATAAGCAAATTGGCGGCTACCTGTCTGGCGGCCGGCTACAGGCCGGTGGGACATTTCGCTTGTGGTACATTTCTGGCATACCATTAAAGTACCTTTATGTTACGGCTGGTCACTGTATATATAACTATAAATGGGCCAACAGTCCGTGTTTGCTGGGTAATAGTTTCCCACACAATTCACTTCGTGTATTAACATGATGAAAATGATGTTGAATTGTCGTCTAGTCGGAATGCTTGAAAATGATGGATGTATTCAGTAGGTACATACCTATTTAAAAATTTCAGAAATTCAGCATTTCTCTATTATTTATATATGACATATAATGAACTATTCCTTTGTTCGTATGCCGTATTCCGTCTGAATTCTTGCCGTAACTATAACTTTCCACGCAACGTTTGAAAACGTTGAGCATGTTTAGCTGTGAATCGCACGGAAAGTCATTGCCAAACCGTGTCCACGCCAATGTAGTCGGAAACGTTTAGCCCCAATGACGAATCGTGACAACTCTTTAATTTCCTCGTTCAGTTGCACCACGATAACTTCTATATACTCAAATGTAGTTTAATCGTCAGTAAACTGCCTCCCTGCACCGACATCTTTCATTTTCCCAAGTACCCCCCGCGCCAATCGATAGTTTTAATTAAAAACCGCTGCCCGCGATCCGTCGACAATTAGGAAGACAAACGGAAAGTTTAAGTGGAACCCTGTTTGCTAATATCACAGTACAACTTGGCTAATTAAAATTGTTCAGCTAATTACGATTTCTTGCCTTGGAAATTCTCGATCCGGACGCCCCGAAGTTTCCTTATAAATTTATTTAATGAACGAGACGCCGTGGGTTGAGTGTGTGCCCGACGATTATCGCTGGCTAGCCGTTTTCCAGAATCGTAATAGTCCGACGAATTTCTATTAGTGAGAGACAATTACTTTGTATAATTTGGAGCATTTCATTTTCCTCCGTTTCAGTATAAAAATATTATAAATATACCTACTTTTTTACTTTTTTTGGGATTTTGTTTATTGTACAGTTACACAACACTACATTTACTCACCATATTTGAATTTTCAAAATACATATATTTTTGTGTGGAATAAAAGTCTATTCATTAAATTTAAATAAATATGTTGATAATAATATTGAATAATTTTATTTGAATTACTAAAAACCCTCTTAACCCGGTTATGGTGCTTTAAGTAGCCTCATGTTTTGAAATGCTGTTTTTATATTGTTTACTTATAAGAGAAATGGACCGAGAAATTGAGACAAAGACGGATTGAATTTTAGCTACCTGCTACAATTTAGTACAACCCGGTCACACAAAGTTTTTTTAAAAGTACACCTCATCTATACCGATAATACATATTATAAATATATTGAATATAAGCACCATTACTACATGTGTTTACGATTTGCATACGTAATAAGCTTTTATTACTCGCTTTCATTTCTAAACAGACTATAGACTCAAATAAAATAAACTTATAACTGTAGATATTTCAAGGTAGACTATGGTATTAGTATATGAATTTATTTTTCATTGGTAGCAGAAAATAGATAGGACGACACTGAATTATTCTTTATAACATAAAATAATTATCAGAAACATTGAAAGATATTACTACTGGGTTGACAGCTTTTCGAGTCAAATTGCTAAAGGAAACAGTATAGAATTTCAACATCTGTATCAATGCAAACATCAACTGCAATTCAGTAGGACAATTTAATGAATAACAAATTTAGAAACATATCAATGCAAACTTTATTTATGAAATACTAAGAATAAATACATTTTTCTACACCCGTATTATAACAATGCACTTATATGCCCATAATCCGTTTCATAATGATACCCGTTACAATACAGATTTTTCTTTATGATACAGATTTTTAAATCCGTTGTGTATAATGATACCCATTACGATACAGATTTTTCATTACGATACAGATTTTTAATCAATAGAAACCCATAATTTTTCAATCAAGCATGCTGTGCATTTGACGTTTATCCTAGGTTCCTATGTAATTATTTTGGATGTCAAAATCAGTACGTATTAAATTTTCGTGGATACCTAGCTAAACTTCCATAATTTAATACGAATAATTACTGTTACCTATTGTGTTCAATAAAAATATAAAATTTTTGGTTTTTGATTATTTATCGGGTGTAGAAAAAATAGCGTATGCAACTCTCATGTAATGGTTATTAATAACATGATCGTTGCATAATATACTATTTTATTTGAGCGTACAATTATTAAACACGCAATTATTAAAATTGTCTGCATGCATTTGGAAATTTCCAAATAAACTAAATTTTCCAAAATCCATTTAATACCAATCGGCACATTTTTGTACCAACCTTTAGAATTTTTCTTCTTCCAAAAGTGATTTGGTGTAACAAACACTTTGTCCAATGTTATAGAAGTGACTCGTTTTTCTATCAACATTTTAAATAAGTGTACTGGGCATATAACTTCCTGTAAGATATTAGGCGTAATCCATTTGTTGGCACATAATTTATTGTCGTTTTCAAAAATAAAGGATTATACTCGATACCTCCAGTTATTTTCCATTATTTTCAATATCAGATACAAATAAGTGGTTTTGCAGTAAGTTGCTTCTCCTCCGCGCCAAGCTAATTCAAATGCCAAAATGTGATATAATATCTATTTGAAGTCCCTCCGATTCATTTTCGTCATACAATCTGTCCATTGCAAATATTACACATTTATTAAGAGTTGATGCACTGGATTTTCTCTTTTCGGGTTGTGCTTGTAGGATTTTACGTTTAGCATTACGTACAGCTCGTGGTGAATTAAACTGTACGTTTTTGAAAAAGTTAACTACAGTACTATTTACTTTGTAGCATTTTAGCAGTGGTGTTCCAAATTGTTTTAACTACCGCGTTTTTTCGTCTCATTTTTGCATATTAAAAGCCCAATCTTGCAATATTACATTCAATTTGTCGATGGAAGAATCTGACAGCTCAAATTTATATCCTTTCGCATCGCAAAAAGTAGAAAATTGTCGCCAGATTGATGATTGAGACAACTGTATTAGCAGGCACACAGGTATTAACAATTTGACTAATTTCGTTGTTCGTAGACTCACTGAATCTACTCATTGTTAGTGTTTAATAATTCAATAAGTTGTTGAGTTAATCTCGAAATTGAAGAGTAGTAAAATTTTCTAAACAAAATTCTACATATGGCGTCATAAAAAATCGTGCATAATTGTAAGTCAGAAAAAAGTGAGGGAATGAATAACCCCTTCCTCCAGTTTCTACGTTTGTTTTCTGGGCGCCCAACTTCCAACATGTCCACCAAATTAATCAGAAAGATCTGAGCATTCATACAGTGCAATGAAAAAAATGGTTGCTATAAAAAAAACAACTCCCACCGCCACTGTTTATATTTTTGAAAATTTAAATTCACCAAAGTTCATGCCCAAAAAACAAAGTTGACCTGACCTAGCAATTTTTCAAAAAAAAAACTGTTTTTTTTCGGTTTCTCTGCAAAATGTTTCCTATCAAAATCTCAGCATGTTGAACACGAAATTAATCAGAAAGATATACGTAAAGTTTTTTGAGGCACACTGTATAGTGAAGGTACGCAAAATTATGTGAGTCTAGAACAACATTTATTAGAACGAAAATTGATGAAAATGAGACCAAAATTATTATCCAACAGAAAGCTCACTATTTAAATTACAACTTGCGTTCTTCGTCTGTCTGAGATATCTGCTTTCTCCACCTCTGAAATAAGCTGTAATAGTCAGACAATTTCTACTATTTAACAGCTCTCCTCCAACAGAGGCAATTATTTCTGTCTATACGCTAAATTGTCTTGAGGAATATAAATGACAGCAGCGTTCTAGGAGGATCTTAGACTTCCATAACTTGGGCTAATTTGATGGAGATTCTTTTGTTGCCTGCACGACGGAATTGTATAAATTTATTCATTGCTATAATTTTAGGACGGCTCGACGACAGTTCTATCGAATAACTTTTAAATTAGTCAGGCATTTAAATATTTATAAGAAGAAATATATAATGTAAACTCTTATATGCTGCAAGTGGGATGAAAAGCTTTTAGTGACATTGAAGAAGTGAATTATCGCTATAGCGTTGAAAACTATACTCACTTTGCGAACAGTAATATAATTCTTATGTCAATCTAAATTGGAAACGTATTTTGTTTGAAAAAGTTTGTTTTATAGCTCTATCATAATCGATTTTTTTTTGGAAATTTTAATAAGAACAATAATTGTTCCATCTATTGTTTAAAAAGGTACTATATTATTTTTTTTTTAGTTAAGCAAATTACATTTTATTATTCAGCTAACTAAAATGTAGGTATAACCCTCCCCTTCTATCAATACATTTCCTTTTGAACAAATCTGTCTTTAAAATAATAAGAGAATGATTAGTTTTATTATTTTGGTAATAAAATGAGACAAATTGTCTATACAGGGTGTCTACTTTTATTTGTGTACAAATCGGTAAAATCTTTATTCCTCAAGATAATTACAATTTTTATTTTTATTTTAAATGACTTAGAAAACCGCTTACTCTGACCCTACCACGGAATTTAAGATGGTGATCCAACACCTGCTATGATTTTTTTATACCCCTGAAATTCAGTAAAAACGTTTCGAGATATTTTTATTTAAAATCTGATGTGGTGTTAATTAGGACCCCTCAAAACCCCTATGTGTGAATTTTTAATAAAAACTATACAGAGTGCTTTCTTCTATATGTTCTTAAAGTTTCATTATTGTAAAAATTAGTAAACCCTTTATTTTTCAAAAAAAACGCAACAAATATTTTTTTGATTTAAATGTCATCGAAAACCGTTGGGTCCCTCAATACTCCTATGTGTGAAATTTGGATAAAAGCTATACAGTGTTTTGCTCTACACGTTCTCAAAGTTTTATGTGTGTACAAATTCGTAAAACTTTGTTCTTCTAGATAATCCAAATTTTTTTTTTGTGTTTTAAATGGCATCGAAAACTGCTTGTTCTGATCCTACTATGGCGGTCCTAGGCCTGTTAATATAAATGTTTAGCGAATATTTGATTAAAATCTGACAAGGTGAGGATAATCACAACCCTTCTCAAAACAAAATACTGAATTTGAAGGGCACTAGATGAACCAAGTGTTGAGCCATGGAATTATGTCAAAAGGTTTTTGGTGCCATTTAAAACATAAATGTTCCGTTATTTTGGAAAATAGAGTTTTAACTAATTTTTACAAAAATGAAACTTTAAGAACGAACATATAAAAGAAAACACTGTACACTTTTTGTTAAAATTTCATACATATGGGTTTGAGGGGTTCTGATTAACACCACCTTATCAGATTTTAAATAAAAAAGTCGCTAAACATTTTTATTGAATTTCTGGGGTATAAAAAAATCATAGCAGGTCTTGGGTCGCCATCTTAAATGCCGTGGCAGGGTCAGAGGAAGTGGTTTTCGATGTCATTTAAAATTTTAAAAAAATTTTAGATTATCTTGAAGAATAAAGCTTATACATATTTGTACACAAATAAAAGTAGACACCTTGTACATGATAATTAAAAAATGGAGACAATCAAATAACTAAAAACCACTGAAATTTTAGGATTATTACAAAATCACTAACATATTTTATAGCATTTACTAATTTTTTTCATATAGATGTAATAAAAATATTTAAAATATTCGACTTCAACTGGATATAGGACAGTATAACATGATATATTTTTTTCACAGCCGTTTCCAACATTTTTATCATAGCAGGCGACGATTAGATTAAAATATTATTTCCTATGCCGTAAAATTATGACAAAACTTTGTTCAATTTATTATTATTATCCCAAAAATATCACCGGTTTGTTTTTAGAAATAAATATCTGGTGATACGGGTACTAACATAATCAAAGCAAAATATTACCCAGCTAGTGCTATTATATTAAAATATTATTCAACCAATGCATTTAAATATATTATAAATTCAAACCAACAATATAAATAGCTGTTGAATATAAAGTTACATAAATATTTACTTTATACGCTCAATAATAACGTGAAACAAAGCCCATTAGCATATGTATTATTAATGTGCCTAAATCGTGTCCGTTCGTTTCATAAATTGTACAAATGATAGCTTCGAACGAGTCTCCAGTGGAAACGTTGGATTGGAATAAACAAGAAATAGTTTACTTTTTTGATACTCGCAGATGTATAATCGATACAAAATTATGCTTGCTCGCCAGCACCTGCTGGAACTTACAAAAATAACATTTCATAGATGTCAATATTGAGATTGTTATCATTTATATTATGTTACTTGTTCATTTCTTACTTTTCACATTCGTTGTCTGTTAGACAGTGTATTCGAATTGATATTAAAACATTTTTTCGAAAGCTGTTATCAAAAGTCGATATTTTCTTTAAATTTTCGGTTGACAAAGATCATTTTCATTGTAGAACATAAAACAAATGTCAAAATTTGTCAATTTTTAGAAATTTATTTATGATTTTATTAATTAAGCAATATACATTTTATGTAATATAACATTTCAATACAAAGTAATAACTATTATAAATAGGACGATTACAGTGAGTTTTTATGTTAGATCCAGTGCTGTCAGTTATCGTATCTTTTAGTTCTGGGTGTTCAATGAGACTGGTGCTGTACGCGCACGTTAAATTATTGGCAAGATCCGTAGACTCTGCTGAAGATGGTAATAATTTAGTTACTATTGAAATTCTATTTTGTACAGGGTGTTCCTAATAAGTGTCGCAACGGAAAACTGTAAATTCCTCTTAAAAAAAGAAACAATTTTTTCCTCTTCCATTTTTTTCTCCGGGCTCTCGTTTTCAAGATACACGATGTCAAATCTTTAATTTTTTTTTTAGTTTTTTTTTACAATATCTTAGGAATCGTTTCAACTACAGACTGAGCTTTTGTAACACATTACCACTATTAATAGCTACTTTTTCGCACCATTCTCGAACTTATTGGACGTGCCAGTGGTGGAGATTTTAAGGTATCGGAAGGGTTTTTCCCCCTATAACTTTCACGCCACTGGAAAAATTGACATTTGACAACAAATTCGAAAGCGCCAATGAATTTTACACGAAAATAGTCCTCTTGGTTCATTGCTCTAAAGTCAACCGTTTTAATAAAAATCACTTTCTATGAACAAAAACAAACATTTTGCTAACGTTTCGAAAATCTGTTGTATTTCTTATTCTCTCTAAGAACCAAGCGATAGACTTGCTGGCTGTTCCCATTATTTCAATAGGTAGTATAATTCTGATGTGCTCAGCATTTTTCTAATGCTTATAAATACTATTGACACTAGGCTAATGTCAGCCAGTCCATGGCCGAAGGACGGGGGTCAGCCGTTGGCTGGCTCTGGTGTCTAGAAGACACTCTCCCCAGCGCAAAGGTCTCCTTATTGTAAATATGGTTGTTATGGTTTTAATAAATTTGTATTTGTATTAGAAGTTCAATTGTCTTTAACTCTAGCACCAGTTTGGTGGAGGACTTTTTGTGACATTTGGTGGAAGCCTCAGACTTCAATTCTATAGGGTCGCCCCTTTTCGTGACAATATTGTTTAATGGTGGTAATATTGGCTCCTGCGTCAGCTAGCAGAGTACCGAAAGAACGTCTAAAGCAGTGTCTTGTATAAGTTTCCGGAGATAAATTGAGATAAGTTGCTATTTCTTTACAGAATAGCTCGGTATCGAAAATTGTTATAATAATAATTAAATCTTTGTCTTCTATATCATCGATCGTTGTCTGTACTAGCTCGTCTTAAAGCTCCACAGACACCAATTATTAAAATGACCTGAAAAGTTGTCCAAAATTAGTTAAATTGTCTTAGTTTCAATAACCTTTTCTAGCAGAAATCTATTACCAGGTACTTTTTGTAAAAATATTTCAATTTCCCCTTTTGTTAGAATTCTGGACTTTTTCGGATGGTATCCAACTGATTGGCTTTTCAAGATGATATTAGTGTTGGAAATTTTCTGATATATATATTTTCTTTGGCATTCAGTGCACATGGAATATAGTGATCACACCGTCAAAGGTTGAATTTTTAATTTTCATCGAACTACACCATCCTCTGAATTAGTTGTAAGCAATTTCGTACTGTCTCGACAATTTTTTTGGAGATTAATTGTGAAATAGACTTTGTGCCACTTCCAATACTTTTCCTGGTAAAGGCCAGTCTTCACTTTCCGAGCTCATTTTTAATTAAATATTATTAGAAATGAATTATTACAATATGTAATTCTGACATTAGTTTTTCCAACAACTATTTTTATTGTTTATGAGGTTGTTATCGATATGATGGTCACCTCGTCTAAACCGTCTTGATTCAAACGCGATTTAAACGATTTCCAATATAAATTAAATTGTTGTACATAACACAATTCTGTTATTTTATTGCAGTTTTCGAAAAAATATTGTTTGTCTCTCGAACGCCAAATGCTTTTGAGTTCTGGAATGATATCATTTCGCATTCTAGATACAAAAATAACTATTGTACTTAGCTGTTGAGCATTCTTGTCCATAGTATCCCAATAATTTAATACCTTGCCCTCTGAATTTGGAAAGACCAATTATGACTTCGTCTTATCCACTTTATATGCAAATTCGCTTCGAGGCGTTGACTCGTACGGTGGTCCTTGGAAAAAATGAAACATTAGAATAGAAATTGCCTAGATTTGAGCATATAAACGTATATTTATGTAACGTTAAACTGTCTTTTCGGTATTAATCGGATACATTTCTTCTGAAATATCACCTGTTTGCCAATAAAGAAGATAGATAAATTTGGTATCGTCGTTTATTGATAATAAAGATCGGTAATTCACCAGTATTTACGTTGTGAAAACTAGGTATCGATTTTTTAAAATAAATAATTCATAAATAACTTTGATACTTGCATAAAATGAAAATAATAGCGGTTTTGATAGCAAGTAGAAGAAACAAACATTCGTAGAAACGTACTAAAAATCAGATGAATGTCAAACAAATTAGCTAAAATACATTAACTGTCAGATTTAAGATACGACGTATTAAAAGTAGGGGTTTAACTTAACTATTTTGTATTAATAGTTTCTAAATTTTCATACACGGCGAATAAAATACATATTTTAACATTAAAGAACATAATTCTGTGTTAATTGAGGTCCATACGAGATTCTGTACACGGCAAAGAATTTGTCGCAAAATTTCAGGCAATTGTGAACGACATAACAGGCAATTTGCATGAATAGGTCAGATCTCATCTATTGTGGTTGAATTTTCGAGTTCCTACAGTTTAAAAAGTGAACTTAGATATTTATAGAATATTTCCATTAAACCAGGTTAGTAAATTTAGCTAGATTAATGTTTATTTTAGATAATTATTGAATAAAGCTTTGTCTGTGGAATTGTTCATTAGCATACCTAGATGTTTGGTATCAAATTCATTGTTAGCAATTGTAGGAGATTTGATTTATATTAGCTTAAAATACATTACCAATACAGTAAAAAATGTTACAAAAGCTAATAATAAAGAATATATGGGTAGATATTGTGGGTATAATTTAACGCTGGTCGGAGCTCTAGTCCGCAGAGTAGTTAGTTTCACACAATATTGTTAATACCTAATAACATATAAAGAAATTTGCATAAGATTTCTAAATGCTTAAAATTGTTTTTTTATTTGTCATAATTAATTATTGTATATAGCAATTTATTTATTATTATTATTCAAATATAATCACATGCTCGGAAACAACATTCTGATTGGTCCATGTCACAGTATATGGAAACGTCCATAGTGACACATGCCAAATTGTCAAATCGACGTAGGTTTAGTTAGGTCGGTTAGCAAACTCGTTCTGTAATCTGTGGTTAGCGTCGAACTTTGTGGTCTTTGTGTGTTGCCCGGTGTCCAGCGTTATAACATAAGTTTTGGATTGCCGAAGGGGATGGAACCGATAAAACACAAATTTTATAAGTATTGTGTGGTACCAAAGTGCAAAAACACTACGATAACCACTCCGGAAAAAATATTTTTCTCAGTTCCTAAAAATGAGTAAGAAATGGTGCATTTCAATGAATAGAGACGAAAAAGAGAATACAACACTACCGAACACAACGGCGTTATATTGCTGCGAGAATAATTTCACCGTAAGTCATTTTTCACTTTATTCAGTGATTATAAAGGTGTGTGGTTTAAAATTAATACTTATTACCCACAAATGGACCAAGGTAAGTTTCGCATAATCGCATTATTTTGATGTAAGGAATCTACTCTTGCCCTGTGGCCTATTAATTCGAGACACCCTGTATAAATTTCTTGGAAAACAACCTTTTTTCATTTTATTAATCATGTAGGGCTTAATATTGTTCAAAACATGTGGTGTCAGCACGACGGTGCACCACCACACAGAGGGACAAGTAACTGCTTGATCGGATTTCCCGAACAAGTGCATACGTCAACAAACAAACAAATAAGTCAGTATTAGAGCAAAATCAGTGATTTACGTAAATGGGAGAGATTATAATTTTTGGAACTTATTGAATTAGCGCTCAAAAATGACAAATTCAGACTGCATTTCTTCTCGATTTATGCTCTATCGATCAGATCCTTACGCTCCTATCCTCTCGACGATATATTAACTCGATAAAACTCCTATAACGCAATTTTTTGCTAGACACAATGTTTACCAGTCCCAGGATTTATGGTCGCCTTAACCATCGGCAATATCCGATCCATATAAACAGCTTCAATCTATATATATTGATCCACTTTGGCCGATAATGTTCCACTGCCTTGCAGATTCTTTCTCTGAGGCCATTCGTCTATTTTAACAGTCTATTATGTCGTTTTCTATCCTCCGCGCTGTTTCTACGGCAGATCCATTAAGGAGATTGAGATAGCATTTGTTTTTACATTAGGAGACACTATTGATAAATGATATTTCCACTCGTATTTATCGAGAGTGCTCTGTCAGAAACAAAAGAACATCTCGGTGGACCCAACAATGCGCTAAGCGAAATTTGCGGGCAATTTACGGACGACGCGATTTTTACGTTTATGTACAGGATGTTGATGAACTCTTGCCAAAATGTGCGGCTGAAAAGGTGTCAAAATTGAGTAAGTCTGTGAACTTGTATAATAAGCAAGCAAATGTTGCCTCGGTCAAAATGATAAGATCGTTCTTGAGATAAATGTTAATAATAATGATTCTAAATAAAATGCTATAAATCGAAGCGTGGTGTTATAAATTCTAATCCACTAGTGTATTAAAAGGCCTTTAATCCACGGGAAACAGGCACATTAAACCTTTTCAATATAGTGGTCGTGAATAAATATATGATTAAATATAGGACAAGCTATTATTCACACTAATTAAAATTATTAATATTTTGTAATAAATATCATACTGTAAAATTTAAAATGAGGATATAGTGCAATATTTATAGATGATATACTTACATTTATTTACTACAAATTGCATTAAAGTTGTCTGTACAAGTTGACCGCCAGGTTCAGCACGCCGCTTTCAAATTGCAGTTCCACTCAACTCTGGAAGCAGCCTTAGGCAAGGCGCGCACTGAAGTAGGAAGTGACGTGGCAGTGGCGTGGTGACCAAGTGGCAGGTGGAACCATTAAAACCTATGTAAACATATTAGTCCATTGAAGTTAAGAAAAATAGCGGAAATTTTTAGGCACAGCAGATATCGAGATGCGGTTTTCTGCATTGTGTTCAGGAAGGTCCCAGGAAAAAAGTTTATATCGTCTGGTTTAGCCATTTTTTAAAAAATGCCTTATGGGCCGGAAAATGCACCGGAAATTACACCATTATAGGAACGACTGGAAACTCGGAAAAATCGCTCGGAGATTGTTACTCGGGGGTTTTCGAGGCTGCCGAACTCGATTCTGGCATTAGAATTACCCGGAGATGCACGGGGCTGGCTCTGTGGGGGTGCGCGGGGGAGAAATGGCAGCGTGCATGAAAATCGCTCCAAACTCGTTACTCGGGGTTTTTGGGGATGCCAAATTCAATTCTGGCATTGGAATTATCCGGGGCGCTCGGGGCGGCTCTGCAGGGTATCCGGGGGTCATTCTGGGAATTGCATAGTCCATGGGAAGCGCTCCAAACTCGTTACTCGGGGGTTTTCGGAGATGCCGAATTCAATTCTGGCATTAGACTCCCCGGGGGCGCTCAGGGGTGGCTCTGTGGGAAATGGTAAAGGAGAAAGTGAAAATCACAAATTATGAAAATAATACTTTATTCAAATAACAAATATTTCTCCCAATCACCCCCAGACAACCCCACAGAGCCATCCCCGAGCGCCCCGGAAAATCTAATGCTAGAATTGAATTCGGCATCCCCAAAAACTCCTGAGTAACGAGTTTGGAGCGCTTCCATGGACTATGCAATTTCCAGAATGACCCCGGATACCCCGCAGAGCCGCCCCGAGCGCCACCAGGTAATTCCAATGCCAGAATTGAATTCGGCATCCCTGAAAACCCCGAGTAACAAATTTGGAGCGAATTTTATGCACGCTTCCATTTCTCCCCCAATTCACCCCCCCGCGCATCCCCACAGAGCCACCCCCGTGCATCCCCGGGTAATTCTAATGCCAGAATCAAGTTCGACAGCCCCGAAAACCTCCGAGTAACGATTTCCGAGCGATTTTTCCGAGTTTCCAGTCGTTCCTATAACGGTGTAATGCATTTTCCGGCCCAGAAGGCATTTTTCAAAAATGGGTAAACCAGACTATATAGACTTTTTCCTGGGACCTTCCTGAACACAATGGAGAAAACCGCATCTCGATATCTGCTGTGCCTAAAAATTGCTAAAAATCAGGAGAATAATAAAAAACACTATTGGGTTCATCTTCTCAGGAAAAAAAATAAAAATTTTTAAATTTTTAACGTTTATAAAAAGGATTTGTACTTAGATGACCAAAAATTTAAATTTTTCTATCAAATGAAGAAAGTGACATTTTGCAGGTTACTGACAAAACTACGACCTATGCTTCAAAAAAGGATACAAACTTCAGGAATTTATGGTAAATTCGTGGCCGTCTCGCATGTCTTTAGTTTTAAAATTCACAAGAAATATGCAGTTGCAATGCACAATGCCACGTCGTCACCGGTCGCTTGCCACTCGAAAATTAAACTTGTTCGAGATTAGTGGCACCAGACTGGCATCACACCACCTGCAAAATACCACGCCACCACTACTCCGTTCTGATACTCGCGTCTTCATATGTTTACATAGGCTTGTTTTTGCAGCAGTTCAAACGGTTTGGAAACTGACAGAAATATTCGACCAGTTAAGTTGAGAACGCGTTACCATTGAATTTGACGCAATAAATAGTTGGACGGACATTTCTGATAGTGCTGCTGCTAAAACAAACCTAATGATTCCACCTGCCACTTGGTCACCACGTCACTGCCACGCCACTTGCTGACCACTTCAGTGCGCGCCTTGCCTTAAGTAACTGAAAACTCAGCAGTTCCAAAAAGGTAGTTCAATGCAATATACGTACGTTACACATACGTTGTGCAGGTACGTTACATTTTAATATTATATCTAGTCAACAAAAACCCGTGGACTGACATCGACACAGCACCCCGTATTATGATTTTTTCACTAAATAAACGCGGCGTGACGTAAACGAAATTATTCCGGATACGAGAACGCTTCATTTGATTCAATATAACGAGCGGCTGTATCTGATATTTTAACAGGTATGTAAACAAAAACAAACGGCAAACAGGTTTGGCGGCCAACTTGCAAAATCAGTTAAAACAAATGCGCAGCGGTTCGGCTTTTATGAAAGTGCAGATTTCAATTAAATCGCGGCGTCGCCGTTGTTTGAACAACAAATGCAGTGTTGGTAACGTTCGAACCGGGGATATGTTAGTTCTGTGATGTAAAATTATAACATAAAAAAAGTGAATTGCTGTTTGGGTTTTATTTAAACACATAATATTTATAGTAACCAGTGACGGCTCGTGACCTTTCAAACTACAAGCAGGCTGGGACTGTTTCAAATACGAACTACAGAATTAAAATTTTTTGAAAACTCTTTTCTTAATCATTATTTATAGGTAAATCAGAAAATATAAATATAGGATTATTGAAATTCCTCAACTTTGTTAGGCGAATAAATTAATTCTAGTAAGAAATTTTTAACTCTTCGACGATTTTTCTGATTTCTCATGATTTTTTATTTTTATTTTATGCTTATCTTTCAATTCTGTTGTAATATTTTATGTATACTTATTGATGTTAATTTGCAGTTTTAAAAATGCAATGAGTAATTTTATTATGAAATATTAATAAATCTTCCAACAATTTTTTAAATCGCAATATCCATTTTTGCCAATGTTGAAAAAGCGCGCTTATTTATTGAATAATTAATAATATCGTTAGCATATTCTTCACGTTTTCCTGTTCTTAGGTGGTATATGAGACCCTGAGTATTGCCATTTTAGATTACACAGATACAGTACACACATCTGAAACTTAACTAAAATGAATCAGAAACGACAATAAAATTTGAATTAAAGTGTACTGAAATTTTAAATACAGAGTCTTCATTAATGATTACAAGCCACGTGACCTACTCGCATATGTAACCAACATTATTCTGTTGGCAGCACTTTATAGAAAATTCCTAAACATCAGTGGTGTGGTTGAAGGGATTACTCATGCAAATAAATTTGTTTTTGAAATTGAGTACATAACCTAATAAATTGCTGGAGTACTGAAATTTAATACATAAAATTTAATATTACATAGTTATTGATGAAAAGAATATTTATTTGTCTCGTGTGAAATGTTTTTAACTTTATTAGAACTATAAAACTACCAATCTTCTCTTGTTAATGAACAAATTGAAATTTTTATGAAAACAAAGAGTATATAATGTGAACACAACTGATTTTTGTATTGTATTGACGGGTAAAAGAAACATTCTACTGTATTAAGATTTATTTACAATATTTACATTACATATTGTAGTGCTTAATAGAATTTATTTGTAGCATTTCTTAGTTATTTATATTTGCCACTTGAATAAAAATGAACGAATTAAAATAATTACATGTTGTGTTCAAAATGGTGCCCTTCACTTGCTGTGCATAAATTTACGCTTCTGAGCATATTTTCAAATACATTTTGCAGCTGTTCTTCTGTGATGTGATTTCTCGAATAATTTCCACTTCTAATTCTTCGATAGTGTGTATCGCTGTCTTAAATATAGTGTTTTTCAAATGTCCAAACAAAAAATAATCCGGAGACCTGGCTAGCCACAAATCTGCACTAATCAGTCGATTGCCATAAAATTGATTTAGATCAATTTTCAATTCAATTTTTAGAAATTGAATTGTTACTCTTGCAGTGTGTGCAGTTGCTCCATCTTGCTGAAAGTAACCTACTTGCAGCTCGTCATCATGTAACTGTTCTAAAAATGGTTATAAAAAGTACTGTACCTAAAATTAAAACTATTGCGGCCTTATTTCTAGTAATAATAGTAATAAAACATATTTTTGAGGTTCTGATAGATCTTTTCGTTTAAGAACCTAACTCCTTTAATAATATGAAAATAGGAGGAGTACAAATAAAAGTAATTTGTTTATTTTGAAACACGTATTATATGTAGATCTACTTAATATGATCTCAGAGGTGACACGACTGGATCTGTTCTGGTTCCATTTTGACGGCGATGTCAATTGCACGCCTCTCCTTCCAACAGTTCAAAATTACAAGCTTCGCCCCAGTTCTGCTTATGCTGCTTTACCAGCTCCTTCTTGAGAGCGTTTGGTATTTGGTACTGTAATAGATATCGTGACTTCACACAATCCTTCAAGTTCCTCTCTTCCTCTTTCTGTGCCCAAAACTCTTCGCAGATTACGAATAAAAGACTGCAAAACGGAAAACAAAACCCACATCCCAACAACTTCTCCTAGTAACTGCATATTATAAGATAAAAGGGAGCACGAGAAGAATTCCTTCTTAGGATGTTATTATCCCTTCTTGTTGATACTAGAAAATTTCTGTAATCAAAAAGTCTCTAACACCATAAAACAGAACTAAATGAACTAAGATATGTCGATCAAAAAGTCTATCACTGAGAAACTTCATAGTTTTCTAGCCTTCTAATAGGCATGTTAAGCCAAGAGGAAGCTGTGAAGCAGAAAGGCATACACCCAATAACCACATCACTTGGAGGACTCTTCAAAGCTATCAGGCAGACTGTCTACAGATTCGGAAATTGCGGATCTTTACAGAGAAAGTAGAAATTGCCGCTTCATCCCAGGGAAGATACGAACTTTAAGAGGTGCGGGGACGTGCATTGGTCTAGCATTCCCCACTACTACGGTAATCGGTTCCGTATCGCCAACGCCAATTCGCCATTGCAAATCTAACTGTCCGGTCAACTGATGCCAGTGTTGTCAGGTCTCATGCTTTTGCATGAGATCTCATTACAAAATCTCATGCTTTTTAATAGACACAAAAAGAAATAATAAAATTATTAAAATTACTCTTTGAAATCTACCAAAACAAAGACCTAACGAGAAATAAAGGCAAAATCGAGGGCAAGATTGAATAGATAGAGGTAGGTATCTACAATATTTGGGTACTTAAAATGTCTTTTATTGTTGTTCTGTTGTTGTTGTTATTCTACTGTTCTCTTAATAATTAGCAATGAATACATAAACGGGTATGACAGTCTACGGATATGCGATGTGTGTGCTGTATTCACGCTGTAACAACAGATTTTACGACCCGTGAGTCACCCTGCGTCACGTCAACTGCGTCTCAACGTTCGCCCGGCCTAACAATAAAATAAATTAGAAAGGTTACGTGGTTAATAACTTTTAAGTAAGTACCTGTACGTACCTACTTACAATATAGTATTATGATAAAATAGCAATCCATAATACTTTTTAATGAAATAAAAATGGCATTACAAAAGTAATTAAAAATTAAGCTGTGTCAAGAGGTGTTTTTTGATAAATTAAGCCATCTCATGCTTTTTTCTCCAAACCTCATGCTTCTTTGAAATTATTCTCATGCACTGAATTTTTCCCACCTGGCAACACTATTTGATGCGAACACGCTGTGGTCGAAGTATGCGTGTAGCATGACACAAATACACGCAAGCGGCAAAATACAATTCACCATCAAGATCCTCACTTTCCAAATCTGTATAACCACATAACCTGAAAGGAGAAAACCTTCACAACAGACTCCCAATAATCACGTAACTCTAAGGACAATTTGACAATGACTCGAGCACGTAAATGACCATATACCGGCCAATTCTTCAAAGGAATAATTCATCATATTATTTACTTATTTTGTAAAAACACTTTGTGTTATCTTTTTTTTGCTTAAGTCTGTCATGGAATTTATGACCTAGACAATAAATAACCTACAATCCAATGTGTAATATCACAAATAATTGGTATCAATGAGCGTGAAAATACATAGAAAGCGCCTGGTCTTATCCATGGACTGAAATATTTTTCTTTGTGGGCCTTATTTTATTGGTAAAATATAATATTGCAAGTAGCACGTTGGTTGTGGGTGAAAAAATATGTGATCCTTTCCTGATCATTTTATTTTCTCATAATACCCTCTCCACATGAAATCAATCTAGGGTGGGCGGTTGCTTGTATTGTTTTGAGTTCCACGTGTACATTAATAATGTGATATTAAACAAAATCTCTGTTATTTGAAAAATAAAACTGTTTTATTTACGTATATCAGCTTATTTCCACTCACTTTTGATTGATACAACAATTCAATCATATCCTAATTTCCATTTCCTGTAAAATCGCGTGTTATTAAAAACATGTAATGATATGGAATAAAGCGAATATACAGAGTGAGCTACAGGAATTGTGAAATATTCATAATGGTTTATATGTAATAAACACAATTTTTTAGACTGTAAAACGGATGCCGTAACAACTTAATTTGTTATGAGCTCTGCCGCCCCTGACTTGATTAATAAAAATAATGCAGATACAATATTGCAATATCCTGTGTTAAATAAATCGTTACTATGCAAAAAAAGTTGGAACGTAAATGAGACTCTCGATGTGTAAAATTTCTGTGTTAATAGTTTTACACACTGTTGCTTTCTTATACGTTTTACACAAAATGTGTTAAAGTTACTAGTATTATAATGAAATATACTGAATTTGTATAATATTTACCAGTCATGTGTTAAAAGTACACCATTTAACTAACACCTCCGTTTTCTATATCTCTGCTCCTGACTGGTTCAGCACAACTCCACAGCTGCAGTATATCAGCTATTTGAACACGTCACTACGCCATGTTGGACATCTCGTTCATTGTGTTCAAATGAAAAACATTTAAAAAATTGAGGTGTGATCAAATAAAATGGTAACTTATACTTGTAACTTTAGAGAAACAAAATGATATGTTCAGATCACCACCAGTTAGTTTTTGTAAACTTTTATAATGTAGAGCTTAAATACATATTTGTTTAATGTTTCTTGTTTCGTTGTTTATGATTTATTAGAACATCATTAGTTTATAAGTCCTTTATTAGAATATATACTGCTACTAATAAACAAAACTTGATTGTTGTTCATTTAAACTGAATTACATACCTTTAATAAAATCATAAAAAGTAAAATATATTTTATTTTATTACGGTGACACCATAATTCTGAAAATATTGGTACTATATAATTCAAAAACGAAATTGAAATTGGTGGTACAAATTAGCAACAAAATAACTAGCACTTGTATTTGGCGGCTGCTGATTTCTAAGATAATAGACGCCATAAGCTAACATAGTATACGCTTTTTTCTAAGTCACCAACGTTTTCTCCCTCAGCAATATTCAAGTTTTGACACGGGCTATGATAATAGGAGAGCTGTGTCGGTAGACAGGTAAGAAAACAAACGGCCAACGTTGAGTTTTTACCTTTACAAACCATATCGTAGTCTTTTGGGCGGACCACCGTGTACAAAATTTCCACCCAGCTTTTTCATAAAGGGTCTGCGTGTTCAAGGTACCAGAAAAGGTTTATATTTCGCCAATAATCCTCTAATATGCATAATTTAATATCGGGACTCACCGCGCGGAAAACTCCGGGCCTATCCGAGAGAGAGGTTCACGGTCAATTTATTTTTAATATATAAAAACATTCCCAGTAAATCCGCAGCCGGTGGGATCGATCGATCGAGCGCAAAACGACGCGTTTGTTGCTTTGTAGATTTAATAAATTCGCCTAGAAACTATCAATTTATCAGAGAGAAGGAAGCATGGGCGCAACAAGCATTTAATTTTTGTGGGGGACTAAAGGTCAAAGTTGTCTAGGTTTACACCAAAAAAAGGAATAGTAACGCTTATACAATTGTAGATCTATGTACTCTAATTTGTTGTAATTATATCCAAACACAACGTGCAGTATTATTTCATATACTATTATGCTTACAATTTTATAGCAATAATCTACAATACTATTTTACTACAACACAAATGTTACTTTCGGTGCGATATACTTCATTTTTAAATATTCATAGACAAAGAAGTCCAAAGGATTTAAGTCAGGAGATTGTGGTGGCCGTGGTACCGGCCTTTCTCGTCCAATCCATCGTACCACTTGAACTTCATTAAATGTACAACCGTTTGCAATAATAATGGCACTCATTGCCTCAAGATTTGGAGAAGAGAATGTATGCTTGCAGTTTGGAGAGATGCTATGATTATACCAAGGGAAATGAAACAGACTGCAGAAACTATAGCGGTATATCATTGCTAAATATAGGGTATAAAATCATGGCAACGTTAATAAAACAGAGAATAGAACCTACAGCAGAACTACAGATAGGGGAGTATTAAGCACGTTTTAGAAAGGGGAGGTCAACAACGGACCAAATTCATGGTGAAGGAAATCCTTACTACATCCTATGAATATAATTAAAACTATGGTCTTATTTGTAGAATAAACTAAGTAAAATATTGAAACAGTTCAGTTTGGGATACCAACCAAACTGATTAGGCTATTGAAAATGACCTTAGAAAATACAATACTCATAAAAGGTGAATGTTTAGAATGTTTTACTATTGCTACAGGACTGAGACAAGGAGACCCACTCTCAACGTTCTCTTTAATTTCGTACTAGAAAAGGTGATAAGAGATAGTCAGCTGAACAGAGAAGGACACATATTGTTTAAGTCACCAAATAGTAAGTTATGTAGATGACGTCGCCATAACTGCAAGAGATAGTAGGGAACTAAACAAAGTAATGAGATTTGTGGAGGAAGCACGTAAAGTGGGATTGCAGATTAAATCAAGAGAAAAGTTAAGCTTTCGAGAATGGGACAACAAAAAAAATATACCAATTTCAAATTGAGAACGCATCACAGAGAGATGGAATTTGAAGAAGTTCAGGAATATATGTATTTGGGGGCGCTGCTAACAGCTAAGTGTGATGTGGAATAAGAAATTAATAGAAGAATAATAGAAGCAAACAATAGTTCGGCAGCAATCAACAACTTAATGCAATCAAAAAATTTGTTCAGAGTAAAAATTATAATGTACAAAACAATTTTGAGGCCGACAGCGCTGTATGGCAGTGAAACCTGGATCCTCAATAAGAAGTCAAGAGAAAACCTTTTAAGGTGGGAAAAGAAGGATCTTAAGAGGAATTCTAGGGGGAAAGAAGACGGTGGAAGGTCATGTAAGGAGTAATAATGAGGAAATATAAGCAATGTACCAGACACCAAAAATAGAATAGAATAAAAGTTGTAAAACCCAGAATAGTGCAGTGACTAGAGTATCTAGAACGGATGGAATATGAAAGGACAGTTAAAAGAATTATAGGGAGTAAACGTAACTACAAGAAAAAAGAAGGAGACCGAGGAAGCGATGGAGAGAGGCAATAGACCTAAAGGAGAAAAATGTAACGAATTGGAAAAGAAAGGCGAAAAACAGAACGGAGTGGAAAATAACGCAGTTCTGAGCCTAAAAGGCATGTAAACAGCTTTATATAGTTATATTAGTTGGTTCATTCACCAATGGAGATTTAATGAAATTTGTACTCAGAACTTCAAGACGTTCAAAAACTATTTTGAGAGAGTGTAATTATTTATAGCAAAAGCATGTATCTTAATGATAATCCACATATATTTTCCACACATCATGTAATCCCATTAGGTTTGACATCCTGCCATACATAACTTAACTAACAGTATTCAAATATATGTGTTGATGGAAAATATTACATTTTTAACACCATATGACATGTTCCGTATCTTGAGAGGTTTCCAAGAACACGTGATACAGAACTCCCTTTGTAGCCGACGATATTAAACATATTCATACACAAATTAGATCAAAGAGTCAGATAAAGCGGTCTTTATGCGTAAAAGTATCAATTACACTGAAAGCCCTGTTCGTTTCCACACACGCCCGATAAAGACGTTACAATCGAACCGCTTAAATGGGCCCGATTCATCTAATTGAAGACTCGAAATATGATAAACATATGCCAGTCATCCCGGATCCTGCCCGAAATAGACTGAGAGAGGAGGAGGGCGGCTGTCAGCCGGTCCACCCCCATTATTAATAATATCGTTAAGTTGTTTTCGATGGAATCATAGCTTTTTTCTCATAGGCGTAACGGGGGGAAATCTGAGGCTGCTAAATACCCTCAAAATTGAAATTAGTATCCACAAAATTAAAATTAACACCCATTAAAATGCTTTTTCGCATAGCAGCCACAAATTAAATAATTTCCTATAACTTAAAAAACTGGTAGCCCGTTGAAGTGCACGGTGATTTTCTCTTATGAGTGCTGCGTAATTGACAATCCGATGAAATAATGCCTGTTATGTTCACTTTGTTGCATATACTAATGATTTAAACCGTCCCCAAAGGCAGTAATCAAGAGGATTCAAATCTGGTGACCTTGGTGGCCAATTTTGGAAACCACCTCGTCCAATCCAGCGTTGTGGAAAATGATTGCTGAGATGATTGATCACAACACGACTAAAATGAGCAGGGGCGCCACCATGCTGAAAATACATGTTTTGCCTAATATCCAATGAAACATCGTCCGGTAGAACTGTCAAATTATTTTCTATTTTACATGTCTAGCTCCAGCAAGGCGACCATCTAGCACAACTGGGTCAAGTAATTGATTATTAATAATACTACACCACGCGTTAATGTTGAACCGATGATAAATGCGTCAGTTATAAAATAAGCGTTTAAATCACAAACGTCAAAATAAATGTGACAATTCTACCTCTATGCATGATCTACTCGAAATAAAACATCAAATAATAACATCTTTCGCAAAGATAGCAATAAAAATAGTTTCATTGCTATCTCAGTAACCGTTGATATTCGACCATATGTTTATTAGGCTTTTTTGTACACTTTTGCCCCCTAAACACCCATTTCGTATATTTGGGGTTTCCCCCCAACCACCCTGTATATTATTATATTTTGATAAGCTCTGTAACTAAAAATTTCAATAACGCAAGAGACACAATTATCTTATTAATTCAGGCTGTGTGGCAAAATTTTTGTCTTTAAATAAGCCCACAGAAAAAGTTATTATGCCAATATAATTGCGTTACTATGATAATCTATGGATTAATGCAGATTTTAATATAATGCAATGTGTACAGAAATAGTCGAAGAACAAATAAAATAGCTTTGACAAAATGTGGAAAATGACAGGGAGCGCCATTGTGCAAAAACCGCATTTGCAGTCGTACAGCTAAGAGCATATCGTCCAGAAATTCAGGCAAATCATTTCGAAATCGAGATACCTATTGAGCCCCATCCGTTCTGTTTGGTAATATAAATGGTCCAATCGATCAACCTTGCCCAAACATTTAAAGAAAAGCGTCGTCGGAAATAATCCCGTTGCTTCGCGCACACATCGGCTGTAAATATGGGTTTTTGAGCATTTTGTTGCAGCAACCATTCACAAAATTCAATTATGGGAGGGATAATCCCTTGGTATTAATGCTTGGTCATGCTGTACATAGAACGGATATAATTGAGCATCGTGTATAATATACCATACTGTTGACTGGGATATTCCTTGTACATATTTAGCGATTTGCCTGGTACTGATTCAGGGATTTTCTTCACCAATCTCTAGAATGTGTTCCTCAGCTACTGCAATACGTCGTGGACTCCCTGAACCTTCTTCTCTTCCACAATTCGGTTGGAAATTTTCCGTGTCACGCCCAGGTTTCACTACAGCGGTAAAATTAAATGATAATTATGCTAAAGACTACAGTATCACAGCGATGTAGAGATTAAAAACACTACAACTTCAATCATTTTTTTCTCGGAAACTTTAACAGCCGGATTCATGAAACGGGCGTAGCGCTAGTCAGACTAACCAGTTTACGCCCATGTAAAGCGCGTTAGTCGGCCTAACCAGCTTTGCGCTCATTCACGAAACATGCGTTGCTAGGTAGCGAAGCATGCGTTGCTAGGTAGGCTGTTTATTTACGTCCATATTTGCGCCAAAAGTTAGACCCAGTTGTCTAAAAATCGCGTAACTTCGGCCTCTAGTTCCTTGCGTTTTCCATTGTATATTTAGTATTTATATTCAAAAACAGTACTTTTCAGTGCTACGGATTAGTTAACATATCATAAAGTAAGTATTATACATAGTAATGAATAGGAGTATGGCTTTTATTTAAATTGGTGCAACAGAGGCGTAAATTTTTCGCGTAACCTCCGCTAGTCTGACTAACGTTACGCCTTGTTGATGAATCTGTATGTAAGGATTTTACAAATATTTTTTTATGATATTGACTGTGACGATCTAATTCACAAATTTCATGAAAACAAATTGATCATTGAAGAAACTGTGTATCGGCGTAATATCTCCCACAAAATATCAGCGCGAGTCTGCACATTGTAACGGCGCGTCCCAACATTAATTGCAGTGGTAAGAGACAGGCACTTTGTCATGTATAGATATTGATACTACCAAAATAACCGTATATCTCCCGGGATCCCGAACATAAACCGCCGTCTGGTAAGAAAGTGTCGCCTTACGCCGGGCCATAACTTATAGTTTTATCCCGGCAAGTTTTAAAATATGTCGCTATTAGTGTCGTAAACAGCGACAAGTGAGCATAATTAATTTCGAATTAATATCGGGGATACGTCATAAAGCGTATGATAAACGCGAAGGAGACGTAATAATATATAAAGCGACTCCGGAGCCACAATACCTCCGGTCTAATTCTCTTTTAATTATGACTTGCCTCTTCCCTGTTTATTTAGAATCGGATGCCTTCCTCGTGGAGTTAATTCAAAAATAATTCTTGTACTTAGCGACTGAATAGCAGGTTTAGCAGAAGAGAAAATGGTAATAAGGAATTTGTTTTTTGCCAATAAGTTGAGGATTTGATTCAGGATGTTATTATATAAAAATGATGGTCTCAATGAAGGTCCTTAGGGTACTCCACATGTGATATTTCTGAACTGTTATTGGTTTATTTTAAATGTCCCTCCCGTGTCATCCTCTCCACAAATTAGAATGCCGTCCTCCACCGTCCGCCCGCCACCACCCACTTACACCTATCTGATGCGCACTCCGCGAATATCACACTTTAACACTTAAGCCTTGTTATCATGGAATTCATATTTGCGCTAATTTTGCAACTTTTGTTTTAATTATTTATGGTGGACAAATCTCAAGTTTTGAAAAACTCAAATTCAATTAACACAACAACTGAAGCGTAATGTTGTTGTGTTAATTAAATTTTGTAAGCATGGAGATACAGATCTTTAGTGAGTATACGCTGTAGAGACCTTCTTGAAATTTGCAATTCTTGTTCACGACGCTGAATTGAGGTTCCTGGATGTCACCGACACTCTCACGGACTGCTTCGATATTGACATTTGAACGGATTCAGTCCTTCTGAATCATTCAATTAATCTATTCACAGCTGACGAAGTTAAAACACTATTCCGACCATTTTTTGTATGAAATTTTCGAACTGCGGCCGCGAAGGTTTCATTATTTTTGAAATATTGTTCAATAATGAAGACACGTTGTTCTATCGTGTAACGCTCCATTTTTACTAACCCTAAACTGTTAGCTGTCGAATTGTTTTTTTTAGGGTTGCCAACACTTTACCGCACAAATGGCGGCAAATTCAAATCCTGCGTTAATTTTGGGACACCTTTTACAAGTAGGTATGCCACTGAAGTCTCAGATATCTCAGCAATTTTCTGAGATACTAAAAAACTCTTAAAAGTAGTTTTTTTTTAATTTCCACCTGTATCTCTATGAATTTTCTGATTGCGGCATCTTAAAGTTTCTCGAAAAAGTAATCTAGTATTGAGTAATACTCCACAGTTACAACAAAATTTAAACACCCTGTACATTCTATTATTAAGGAAAATATTTTTCATATAGTCACGACAAGAATTCATACTTACATCATGCGAACAAATGAATAATTATGTAATTTGTTCATTTCAAATTTGCAACAGAGAATATTGAAACTATACAAGGTGTCCCGAATATGAGTGCCATAATTTTAAGAGCTGCTATATCTGAACAAAAGCAATAAAAAAACTCTTATTAAAAAAATGTCTAAAACGAATAGTTTGTCAAATTGTACAAATACATTTCAAAAACAAAAATACCTACAACTACAATAATATGCAAAACTATGTTACAAAATTACAAGCTAAGGTACAATTAAGGTTAAGTAAAAGTGCCTGTAACATAATTTGTTCGTAATTTAATGTTTGAATCAGTATTAATGAAGCAAACAATTGAAGTTTCCGAGGAAACTCGTTAACACTGTAACGTACTGTAACAACGTTACAGTCTCAGGCTGCTGAGGAAAACCTAAAAATATTAGTCATACTGGTGCGTATAGCTAATATGTTTCATTTTTCTCTAGTTTTTCTCTGATGTTTGCGATTGCACAGAAACAAAAATTGAACAATTTATAGTAACCATAATCAGTTGCATGACATGTTAATTTACGGAGAATCTAGGCAAAACTCTCTGGCTACAAGTCGTTTGTACGGTAAACGCTTTTTGCCAGGAACATAACTCATTTAAATAATTGTAACTATTGTTCTGTGTTGTAAAAAGAGCTCTAAGAAAACTGTCGAAGCGGTTGAGTGGAATGAATCGTTCTATTTGGACCACATAACTGCAATTATTTATTGATAAAACAAGAATTGTTATAAATGACTAATACAGAAATATAATATATCGAAAGAACCAACTAACTGGGTGGTCGGTCGATCCTCGGTGCACTCCGTACTTGCAGATCAAAACTGTCCCTTCGGTTGTTAATTACTTTATTACTCTTTGGAATGTTGTGGAATGTTACCTGTAGTCTATGCAGTATAGTTAATATTCAACCAAAACCATTCACAGTAAGTACCTATGTTTAGGTGCATCTATTTGTAATTATTATGTATAAATACATAATTCTAAGATAGAATATGAGCGACGCTGTCACATATCCAAGACATGTTTGCTGTCATAATTCTGTTACCGTTGGTCAGAGAAAAAAAATGTCAAATATGTTTTGTTTGGTTCAACTTATCATATGGCAAAATTAAGGCATATTCCGGAAACCCTGTATACTACACTAACTACACTAAATATTTGCACTTATTGACAAAAAATGATTGCTTTTAACGCGACAAACTATCGAAAATTATTATGCTGACAATTGCGTAACTTCAGCCGTGACGTAAGTTGTCTGAATTCTTGCCGCAAAAATAGTTCAAAAGTATTCTTGTTCGCTTCCTTCAACATCACGCGTATCGCGTTACCGACGCTTTGAAAAACTAAATACCAATCGCTTTCTTTTCGCTCAAATGAAATAAAAACCCTTCGCTCGGCAACAAAGGTAGCTCACGGCTAGTGCAGGCGAAACTGTAAACTTTTGCTGTAAATAACCAACGAGCATTTTTCGGTTTGTATCTCTTCGTGAATGATGCAATTACACACCGGTAGTTTTACGGCGTCGTTTGCAACACGAATACAAGAAATAACAGTAATTCGGCCAGTGGGATTCTAGCCGTAATTGGATTCTAAAGCAGAATAAATAGAGCGTGCCGGCGCAAATTGTTTTCGGTAGTATTTTTATCAATATTTTTGTTGTTGATGTGCGGTGCATCCGACAAAACGAAAAATATGGGTCGTAAAGAGGTGCTTGAGATATATGTAACTGTACAAAAAGAAATTGCACAGAGACGTGGACTAAGATATATATAAGTCGTTCAAAAATATAATTACAAATTTCTCGTTTTGTTGTCCTGAATACATTGTAAAATAGTTTATGGTCCCAAGCAGTAATTAATTTAAAGTTTTTATTGTGGATTTTATTTTTACCGAAACTATGAGATGAGACAAAAAAATAATTTTTTCTCCAATCGTCACAAGACTATGACAATTTTTGACTGTCATGATTCCTTAAGGTTGACATTGAGAAAAAGATGGTATCTTAGCAACAAAAGTATTCACTTTTAACCCTAAGAGCTAAAGATTACTCTTTTAATCCTTAGATTAAAAATGTTAATTAAGTTTATTGAACAATATTAACAATAAATTTTGTTTATCCATATTGATATTAAATACACATTTTGAATTTTAAAATTAAATGAACACTGAAACTGTCAATATGCTCATTTTTGGAGCAATTCTAAAAGCAGTGCAATACGTTCTCGTAATAGTTATATTATATTCAGATGTTGTGAAATCAGAAATGACAAAGGCGCTTGGTTTATCATTACCACTATCAACTTTCAGTATTCCTCTCGCATTATTTTCTTTATTCAAAAGTGAGTATTCAGTGTAGCCTTCCACCACAGCACTCGATCATCATCTTCCGTGTCTTTTAAGACAAGTGAGTCCCGCAGCCGTTAACTAAAAGGGTAGCACACGTTCTTCGTAATGCGTATGCACTATACTCTTTCCAGTTGTCCAGCTTCAAAAATGTTGCCACTTCTTGCGAGATGGCACTGATTTTATGAATAGCGACCACCATTCGATGACACTTTCCACTAACATAACTGAGAAATAATCGACGTTCTACCAATCCGGGTGGACGTAAAGCAACATATTTTCGATAAGAACTTAAGAGTCCGTCGCGCGCTTGAAAGAATCCGATTTTTAACGCTCGGCCCATAACACTTATTTAGACAACGAATAAACATAGAGGTCCAAATAAAAAAATAATCGAAAGACAAAGTTGTTTCCTAAGGCTGCTGTGTAATATTTTTTTCTAAATTAGTTTTTAATTATTTAAATTTAAAGAGTAAACTGTGCAAGAAATCGTCATATTTACAATTAATGACTTAAAAATAAAGGTTTAAATCGAAAATTGGTTACACGAGGGAGGTAAGACTGTCTTTTAGCTTTGCAACGATTCCAAAATTATATCGAATTGATAAAAAATACTCAAAACGCTAAATGCCAAACGTCTACAACTTCAGAAACGAATATATTTTAAATGCTGCAACCACGTGTGTTTTACTCAGTGGGATGGGCTTAAAGATTGGTAAATGCAGGCAGGACCGGAGTTCAAACAAATACATAGTCACTTATAATCTATACGTTCTCAGTTGAGACAGTATTGAATTAATCGATCTTATGGAGTTTGATGTTTTTATTTTCATTGACAGAAAATTTTTGCAACCCATGAGGCAATATTATAAGAAATTGATATAAGTTAAGTTAATATTGAGAAAAACAGTGCGGTACAGCCAGGCAATGTTATTTCTTGTAGCGGAAACTTATGAAAATAAATGTTGTAGTAAATGTTTTTAATGCACTGTTCGGAATTATTAGCTTTCGATATCGGTGAAGACAATGAAATTTAATAATACAATTTTAATTAATTTGACTATGGTACAACATTTTAGCATTTCTATCTGCGCCCATGTTTAATAAAGGATATGCCGACGCTAAACCTAGTTTTCGTTTTTATACTGCTTTTATTTATTGGTGTACCGTGAGAAGTACTGTAGTTTTTTTATATAAGCTGTAAAAACTACAAACATAAGTAAAATTGTTGATTTACAAGCGCGATGTAACAAAAAACGTAATAATTGTCAAATAATGTCCCAAGCATCGATAATTTGATTTTATTTTTATAAAATGCGGCCCTACTAAAAAAAGTTGTACATGTCCATTTTGGATACTTAAAATGTCCTTCTACAAGATGGTTATATTTTCTTAAAAACAAAACGGCATAATTGCTAGCCGATTTTACTCCACTAAATCTAAATATTCTAAATACGTCCCCCGTAAAGTCATTGTAGTGGGAGAGCGATAATCTCCGCCTCCAGCCGTAACGCCCGTGCACCCGACCCCGGAGCGCTACCCAAGGAGTGTACAGAGAACGGACTCTTAAATAATTGGCTCCCAGCATAGTAAACGAACGTGATATCTTGGTTTTGTTATTAGAATTTTTTATAATTAAAGCGGATTTCACATCTTCAACATTATCAATTGTTAAACTGACTAATTTATCACAACGGAATGCACCTGCAACCCCCAATAATATTAGGACGACCTATAAAGAAGCTTTTTAAAAATGTTGTTTTCATATTATTAAAGCGTATCCCTTCATCATCAAATATAAATTATCAGGTGCACTATTCAAAAAGCAATCAAATTGCTTCGTAAATACCAGCGATTTTTTCGGTACGTATATTTGCGGAATGTATTCAGGTAGGTATAAATGAGTGGTGGTAGGTCATCGCCGTCTAAGACGACAGCATTCTAGAGGTATACACTCGTATACACTTTTTAAAGTAAACTATTCACTCAAGGTCAACTTATTTTTAGTAATTTTGTGTTCTCTGAACCCTTCTTAAGTGGCACGCCTATGAAACCATAATCATTTCATAATTTAAACGAGGTCTTTCCGAAATCACTACATATAATGAATGTAATTATTCTGTATAATGTATCATATTCAAGTATACGCATGTATGTAATCACTTATTGCGTCATCACGCCTACTCCTCCTAGAGAACCCTTTTGCTGATGTAGAATGTTTTGTCCTTCATTCCACTAAATGTACCATCCAAAGTGTCAACCTCACTCACAATGGAATTATAGTAAGGATATTACATGTATTATGGGAAAAAAGTTAGGATGTTAGGTTTTGGTAACGAATAAGTAACCTTGTAACTAGTTAAAACGTGACATGCGGGTAAACTGGACATTAGGATGTGTTGAGTAATCAATTATGCATTAATTTATAATATAGAAATTAAGTAAAGTGTTCTATGCCAGGATATTGTGGAGAAAAATTGAAGAGCTGTTCTAAGAGTATCTATAGTGAAATAGCTATTTACGCGATAAGTGGGATATAGACATTATTACCGTACGCATGTGAAGTTTGTAATCACATAAGTGCGGTAATAATGTAGTATCCCACGTGATGCGTATAACGTTTTATCTACAACTGTCGAGGTTATTAATAGTAATAATTAGTATTATTATATATCATTTATATTTTAGTACGGACATAATGTAAAAATCGTCTATTAAAAAGAAATTGCCATAGAAACGGGCATACCTAAATATTGTTGTAATTGAATTGTTTCTCGTAATTATTGTCAGTGTAAATATGAGTTGAAGCGATGGTTTGTCATTAGATATTGATAATGAATCTTCCAGTGCTGTTTCCAATCTCGTGCCAGAGAATTCACGGAAGAAATACGAACAAGCATTTGGCCGCTATGGAAAATGGTGCAGAGGAAAAATATATTTAACATAACTAACGAAAAGGATTATTACTACGAAAAAAAGTGAGGAGCTTTTTTCTGTTGTAAATTGAACAAGGATTATAGAAATAGTTTTTGTTTCTAAAAAAACATTGGCATACCATTTTTTTCATTAAAATTTCTGTCCGTACTCACGCCATTGGTGGAAGAAAAATAATATTTTTTAAGTAAAAATATGTATCTAAATTATCTATTCAAAAGTTTCAAATTTGATTTAAGTAAAGTAGTTTTAGAAATATTAATAAATTTTGAACTTTAGGTAAAAATTTTGACCCCCTGTATCTTTGTAACAAAGCATTTTTCGAATATAGTTTATAATACAAACTGATATTATTTTGTGGTTCTCTGTCGGCCTCTAAAGTTTCCGCTTTCGAAAGTGGACCATCCTGTATAGTGCAAGCATTGTCAGTTTCAGTTTCTTAAATATTTTTTATGAAAGTATAATGAATTATTCATTTTTTCGCATGACGTAAGTCGTGGTCTTTTGCTGCAACCATAAAAGGCTTGTTATCAAAATCTTCAGTACTTTCATTTTCTGAAGAAAATTGTGCAATCGAGCACTTTTCCTGTTTTTATTTTTTTTTATTTTGCCGCGTTAACAGCAAACCTTGTATATTTACATTGGTAGAATTTATTAAGAAGTAAAATTATTTTCAGTTTCAAATTCATTTTCAAAAATTGAGACCGACTGAAGTTAATGCTTTTTGACCGTGGAAACCACCTTGCGTCGCGACGCTCACCCCTTTATTGTCTTACTCCTGCGGCGTGGCATCGGTGGCGGTGAATCCAGGTAGGCCGCGACCATAAATTACCGGGCGCAGTCCCCGCTCACTTCGATTGAGTCGGAATCCCTTAATGGCCCTAAATAGCCGCATTTGCAATTGTCCCAGATGGCGCTGGCTCGGGGTCTCGACCTCGCGTTGCGATCTCCAACTTCAAATAGATTTAGCTTTGGCGTTTAGCATCGACGACATTTGAGAAGAATTGCTGTTATTTGGTAATGTGGCTTTTGTATAAAAAAAATATGCGTCATCCTGTAAAATATTATAGTTGTTATGGCGCTGAAGTAAAACTTATCCTAAGTATAAACTGTGTTAATACTATACAAATATACACGATTGAGACAGACAAATGGGCAGACAGAGACACTTCATTTTTAAATATCCCTGTAAAAAGAAGTCCAAATAATTTAAGTCAGGAGAACGTAGCGGCCATGGCACTGATCCTCCTCGTCCAAGCCAACGTACCCCTTCGATTTCATTAATGTTCCCGAACATTTTGTCGAAAATGAGGGAAAGCACCATCGTGCAAGAACCTCATTCGGAGTTGGACTGCTAAGAGTACATCTTCCAGATGTCCAGGCAAATCATTTGGAAGGAACTCGAGATACTGATCCTCATCCATTCGATTTGGTAATGGAATGGTTCAACCAAGAGGTCATTCAAAATCTCTGCCCAAGCATTTAAGGAAAAGCGTTGTTGGAAAAGATCCCGTTTAATCGCGAGCAGATTTACTATGAATGTGATACTGTCTAAAAATAGCTTTATCTGTAATTAACTCGTCAGCTGTAAATCTGGGACTTTGAGCATTTTGTTGCAGCAACCATTCACAAAATTTAATTTGTACATGGTACACGCTGTACATGGTACAAATAGCCTCGTGAGCCTCGTTCATTGGGACGTTGCTTGTAGTTGTTTAACAATTTGCTTGGTACTTATTTGAGAATTTTCTTCAACAATCTCTAAAATGTGTTCCTCAATTTACAATTTACAATTTTTTTGCGATATTGACTTCATATTTCATGACGCATCTATTTTTTTTGATAAAGTAGGTATGAATCATCCTGTATTGCTAAATTAATACCTATTTAAAGGATCCTCTAGCAGGACTTACGACTCTGTACAGAAGTACTTCTGGAACCAGCAGGAGAGCAGTCTGTACGTTACAGAAAACATATATGGTATGCATGGTGAGATGTACAAGAAAACTACTCATCAAATCAGTTTTAATTTTCGATTCAAAATAGAATAACTAAATTTTGAAAAGCTTTTCTAATTTTTGTATATACAGAGTGAGTCAGAAAGAATGGGTCAACAGTAATACTAGATACTAGATACCAAAATATTATGCTTGATCATTTGCCTTATACGAATGCCGCTGGTTTAAGAAATACAGGGTGTTCAAGGTTTAAATTTTGTGCACTTTCCCATTATGCAACACCTGTCCGTGCTTATTTAGATGAACTGTTCCTGAATCGTTAGATAGGGAGAAGGGGGCCGATTGAGTGAACAGCCAGATCGCCTGATTTGACACCCCTAGATTATTTCTTGTGGGGATACTTAAAAAGCAAAGTATACGTTACTAGACCGGTTAATTTATAAGATTTAAAGAATTCGTCACGACATAGTATTGTGAAAATTAAATTTTAAAATCTTCAAACATTATTTTCTTGAAATTTTCGTTATCTAACACCATAATTTTTCATAATGTATGTATGTAGAATGACACGCTTTTTCAAATGGCATGGTCAAAATTGGGGGTTGCTATTTAAAAAAATTGTCGATGACGTCATATCTCGAACAGCAATGACGTCACAAATGTGGGTCGTATTTCAAAAAGCGCCTCTTTTGAAAACAAAATCGACGTGCCAGGGGTCAGGGGATTTTTTCGAAAACTTCTCAATTTCAAAAATAATGAATTTAATCGTTACTTTTCGAAAGCACTGTATACGGTACCTAACACAAGACACAGTACACGACATATTTGGCAAAGGAGCATTACTTACATTTGATTCAATTTTATTTACACATAGAAAAGTGTACATTACGTTACGTGTCTGTTTCAATATGCTGCAGTTTGCAACGACCTAGTTAAAGTTTTGCCTGCATCCCAGCAAGCTGTGCTGCCGACAAAACAACCCCCAACACGCAGTGGCTCTCTGTTGCACTAAAAATCACAGTAGGTGTGCCCGGCGGGCGACAACCCTTGAAAAAACAACTGCAACCCAGTTGACATGTTTATAACCTGGCTAGGGGGCGGTGGTGTGGAATGGCTCTGGGACCGGGTGCAGTAAATTCTCGGGGTTGGGCTTTGTTAACTTAATAACATCTTGATTCGGCCATCGAGGTGGTAATAACGTAGGTTTAAGGAAAAAGGCATGCGGGTGTGCTACGGGCAGGTGTCGTATTATTCCGGAGTCAAAATATTTTTTTTGGGCGGTTATCTGGTAGATTTATAGAAGTGGACTGCCGCATAGGTACTTAATTGGGGATAAGGGGTCGTATATCAAGCATTTTATTATGCAAATAGGTATTAGTGAGCGAAAGATGCGTCGATCTGCATAATAGGAGAGCGGAAAAGGGTGTGGCAGTTCTAATAATTTATTTGTTGCCTACGGCATTGTTATATGAGGAAAAAAAATGTGTAAATAAACTATAACTATATTGTAGAGAGCATAATCTCGCTTTAATACTACTTTATTATCAACACAACCTCTAAATTTATAGCTTACCTTTTAAATTTCGACGTGTTTGGATAAATTTATTTTGTTTTTTATATACAGGGTGATTTGCCCCCTGAACACCCCTTTCGCATATTGGGGCTCCCCCCAATCACCCTGTATATAACGTGTGTATGACATTTTAATTTTTATAATTTTATTAAAAAATTATAATTTGATTCAAATAAAAAATAATAAAGAGTTTTCTAACAAAATTAGTTTTAAAATAAAATATTTGGTGTTTTCGAAAGACACAATACTTATCATTTTTTATGATTGTAAAACATATAGTTTCCGAAATATAAAAGATTCATGAAAATGTTGTTAATTTGTAAATTTCTCATAGGCGTTTTTTTTCCAAAATTCCTCCTTAGCAAATGTCTGTCATAAAAACAATGGACCTTCTAAATGTCACATCTTTAACAGTACCTTTGGTATGGCGCCAATGAAATTATACAGTGCTTTCGAAAAGTAACGAATAAATTCATTATTTTTGAAATTAAGAAGTTTTCGAAAAAATCCCCTGGCACGTCGATTTTGTTTTTAAAAAAGGCACTTTTCGACATACGACTTATATTTGTGACGTTATCGTTGTTCGAGAGATGACGTCATCGACAAATTTTTTTATATAGCAGCCCCCAAATTTGACCATGCCATGTGTCATTAATTCATTAATTTTCACAATACTGAAAATGATAATGATTATGTAAAAAATCGACTAAATTAAATGTTCAAATTGTGCACCGTTGGCTGCCTGACTGTAGCCAAGACGATTAATAAATTCCATTATCTATAACTTCAGGAGGTATACGATGTATCTCGTGACGAATTCTTGCTTTTAAATCTTCTAAATTAACCGGTATAGTAACGTATACTTTGCTTTTTAAGTATCCCCACAAGAAATAATCTAGGGGTGTCAAATCAGGCGATCTGGCTGGCCACTCAATCGGCCCCCTTCTCCCTATCCAACGATTCGGGTACAGCTCATCTAAATAAGCCCGGACAGGTGTTGCATAATGGGGAGGTTCACAGTATTGTGAAAATTAAATTTTAAAATCTTCAAACATTATTTTCTTGATTTTTTTTTATGTAACACCACAATTTTTCATGATGTATGTATGTAGAATGACACTCTCTTTCAAACTGGGGGTTGTTATAAAAAAAATATAAAAAAAATTGACGATGACGTCATCTATCGAACAACGATGACGTCATAAATATGGGTCGTATGTCAAAAAGTGCCTTATTTAAAAACAAAACCGACGTGCCAGGGGATTTTTTTGAAAACTTCTCAATTTAAAAAATAATGAATTTATTCGTTACTTTTCGAAAGCACTGTATGGCTGAACATAATTTTGAACAATTTTTGTAAAATTATTATCAATTTATAGTAGGTAGTTTATTCATATTATTTTAAAATTAACTTCAGTCCCAGCGATGTGTCAACAATTTCTAACCAAAAAAAAATGTTTAAAAGTAGACACAGGTTAAAAACGTTGCGATGCAAGCCTGACGTAATACGTATGTGGTATTGACGTAACAACGCCATTTTGTTACAAAGCTCGAACGATATAATAGTTTTGTCATCAAAAAAATTGTTCCGTACCTGGACCTGGATAATTTGCGTTTCTTTTGAAAAGGCTAGTAAACTTCTTCAAATATCTGTCTACTAGATTTTCCGAATACGTAGTTAAAATTAATAACACTTTGACTGAATCTCATTATAGATTATTTACATTTGTGGTCCAACTGGGGTACCCTGTGGAACCTCTTCGAAAACAAGTCGTTACTATTACAGTATTAGTAATGTTATCCCTTCGTTGATGAAGTTATGAAACACCCAACGGTTCCCCTACCCGCCCAAAAGACTGACATCATCCTCGGATCCTTTCCAGTGCCCGGAGACGGGGGTATAATCAACAATATAGCGGGTCCGTCCCGCAGCGCGCACACACACACACAATGCGATGTCACAGGCCCATCGTAAATCACGGGGACAATTAAATCAGTTAGACTATGGTTAAACGCTGTCAGCTTTGCCGGGGTCACCTGGACCACCGCCGTCATATATAAGGGACAAGGGGGAGCGGCGGTTGTTACACTTACATGTCGGGTCTAATGATAACATTGGGGCCCAGTGGCGGAGGGCAGGAACTTACGGGGCAAAGTTTAGAAGTCGGACAAGGTTTCAGCACCATACGGGCTATACAGGATGGTCCGGAAGTGATGATCTATGGAGACTAGATGTTTCACTTCCAAATACATACTATGATTTAAACCTTAATAAAATGTTGATAATAAAGAAGATATAAGGTGTCAAAGTTGGAATTTAAAAAAATGATGGTGTGTGAATGTACCAACTTAAAAATTTGGGAATAGATGTTTTTGATTAGATCGCTGTGGGTTCGACCCATGCAGCCGGTAGACCGTATATAAGCTATATTCGTGGAAAGGATTGGCACCCTCTCTGCGGGTATGGTAGGGTGGAATAATGTTAGCTTGGGTCAATGTGAGAGATTGATACCGGTTGATATTTGACTACCCCCCTAATTAATGAGGTTTTCCAGGTTACCTCATTCCTGCACTGAATGATGGTTAGGGCCTACCAACGTATGACGTTTCTGGGCGCAAATGCGGCCTACTTAATAATAATATGCCGTTCTCTCTCCCGCACAAATCTTCGGCTTCTGGGCTAATCCTCGTGATTAGAATGAGGGGTAGAGATATTATTATTTATATACAGTAGAAATAATATCGGCACAAATACTGAACCTTGTGCAATTCCTATATCTACTCTCATCTTTTGTTCTCATTTTCTTCTGTTTTGTGTGGATTTGGATCTGGATAACCAAATAAACGTTTTGTAGTGTATACAAATAATCACTTTTTATCCGTTCACGTCCCTGCACGAGTAGGACGGGCGCTTTAATGTAAATGACGGCTCTATGAACGCGCTTTCGACATTCCCGGCTTATTGACAATCCCGGTTTATCCTCCGTCACGCGATTACCACGAGAGGTAGTGGCCTGATGGCTGGTATTTAATTTGCAAGAATCGTTAAAATAATAGTCGACGATATAATGCATTTGTCGTGTTTATTGAGTGACCAGCGCTTATCTGAATTGTGTGTATCCAATTTTCGTGTGTACAATGTGTGTCTGATGCGCTGTTGATAGAGAGCCTGGATAGTCAACGGCTTCGTTTGTACATAGACTTGAATAAAGGTCCGAGTTGAAAACGTTATACCTCGTCAAGCTCTGCTCTAGTTTGGAGGCTGCCACAGGTTAAAAAACTGTTTTATTTTGTTATTTATTTATTTTATTTATTGAATACATCAACTTACAGCCAGAAGGCCAAATACAAGTTGAGGGGACAGCACAAATGCATAATATCAATTAGATATAACAAAGAACATATTATATACATATATAAAAACAAACAAAAATCTAACATCTATTATAATACATCATGTGTAATGAACACAGATAAAACACAAACTATATAAATACATTTCTTATGTCTTTCTCAGAACAATTGAATATGTCGAGGCTATTCTGCACAGTGTTATAGTTGGTACACATAACATACAAAGGAGATGACTTCATTAGGTTCGTACGCGGCTTGTAAAGATAAAACGTATTACAATATCTTGCCTCGATTCTAGGTACATGAAAATTTAAATACGATTTTCTGGACAATCATATACATTATGAATTACTTTAAATAGAAATATTAACGAATGCGGTTTCCGACGATCCGACAAACTAAGCAAAGAAAATCTACTAAGAAGATTATGCGGTGTCCCAAGTGGAGGATATACTCGATCTAATTTAAAACAAACCAATTTTAAAAACCTCCTTTGTATATTTTCAATGTACAGGGTATGATTAATATATCCGGGATTCCAGATCAAACTCGCATATTCAATTTTTGACTTCAAAAAAGAATTACATAATGCAAATAATACCTGTTGATCCGTAAAATTGTGTGCGTTTCTTATAACAAAATCTAGATTTTTAGAAGCAGCAGATAAAATGTTTTTAATATGTTTCACGTATGTCAATTTGTGATCAAACGTAACGACCAAGTCACAAAAATAACGGACGGCTTAGAATCGTGTCATTTAATTTATAGTCAAATTCAAGCGTCAGTACTTGAATCGAGATGACTAGATCGGAGTTGGTTCGCGCCCAGCTGCCGGTAGACCGTATATAAGCTATATTCGTGGAGGGGCTTGGCACCCTCTCTGCGGGTATGGTAGGGTGGAATAATGTTAGCTTGGGTCAATGTGAGAGATTGATACCGGTTGATATTTGACTACCCCCTTAATTAATGAGGTCTTCCAGGTTTCCCTTATTTCTGCACTGAATAGTGGTTAGTGTCTACCAACGTAAGTTGTTCCTGGGCGCAAATGCGGCCTACTTAATAATAATATGCCGCCCCCTCTCCCGCACAAGTCTCCGACTTCTGGGCTAATCCCAGTGATTAGAATTAGAGGTAGATATATTATTATTATTATTATTGTTATTATTATTATTATTATTATTATTATTATTACACAACCTCAACTCTTAGTTGGGTCTTTTCACCAACACCCTGGAGTCCTTCGTCAGGGCGTGGCGCGGACTGCTGTTAATCCTTTGTAGTAGGTAAGTTTAGGTTGGAATCGTTACTCTCACCTAACGCAATCCATGCATTTAAGGTAAGGTAAGTGTAAATGTAGAGGGTAGTTCTTATATTGTGTTCTCTTTTCAGGTTTACGACAATACCTTCCGCAGTATGTGAGCAGTGCCTAATATTGCCGTTTGCTGGATCTGCTCTGGGCGATGTTCTCCAGGAGTTGCTCGACGCATATTTTAAATTCTTGGCTAACATATCCCGTAGCCCCAATTATGACAGGTACTATAATTACTTTAGTCCGCCACATTCGCTGGATTTCGATTGCTAAACTCTTATATTTCATTCTTTTTTCAGCTTCTTTTTTGATAACATTCGTGTCTGCGGGGATGGCTACATCTATTAGGTAAGTTACTTTTTCAGCTCTTATAACAATGTCTGGTCTGTTTGCACCTCCTCCTTCGTTAGTTCCCGTCACTGTCCTGTCTGTTCTAATGGGGTGATCGTATAAAATTGTGACTCTTCCGTTGTTAGTGGTTACATTTTCTGGCTTGTGTTGATACCATTTTTGTACTGACAAGTGACAGTTATAGTTGCGACATACCTCGTAATGGATTAGAGAGCACACGCGGTTATGGCGATCTATATATTCGCGCTGTGCTAAAATAGAGCATGCAGTCATGATGTGAGCGACTGTTTCAGACTTCTCTTTGCACATTCTACACCTTTCATCCTCTCTGGTTTTCATAACACGGTGTTCAATGTATCTTGTTTTGAGGGCCTGGTCTTGTGCAGCAATCAACAAACTCTCAGTCTCAGATTTTAGATGACCATTTTTCAGCCATGCATAGGAAATGTTTCTATCTATATTCAGATTTTCAATGTCTCTTATTAGCTTACCATGCATTGGCTTTTCCTTCCACTTAGCTATCATTTGATTACTGATTTTTTGGATTATTATTTTTGGGAGAGGTAATTCATCTATGATAGGCTCAGGTTCCTCATCATTTCTTAACTCTTTTGCTGTTTTTAGAGCTTTTTTTGTTAACGAATATGCTATTTGTTTAGTATCACATTGCATAGCAACTTGAAGCAGGTAATCTTTATGAGCGTTATGTGTCATATAATAAGCTAAGCTATAAATTTCTCTACGTGCTGTTGCCTCTATTTGTTTTAGTCCTCTCCCTCCCTGTTTTCTTGGTACGTATAGTCGTGAGACATCAGCTTTTGGGTGCAGTGCTCCATGCATTGTTAATAATTTGCGCGTTTTTATGTCCAGCTGTTTAATTTCCTCTTGCCTCCAGTTTATTATACCAATGCTATAGTGTATCACAGGAACAGCCAGAGCTCCTATTGCTGCAAATTTATTTCGGGCGTTTAACTCAGTTCTTAGTATTTTTCGAATTCTACGCGTGTACTCTTGTTTCAACCTGTCTTTAGTTCCTTCATGGTCAACTCCGTCACCCTCTTTCACACCTAAGTATTTATAGAGCGCTCCCTGTTCCAACGCTTCAATTTGGCATTGATCGTCTAGAATGACATTTTCCATATCTTCAATTACCCCTTTCTTAAATGATACCACGGCACACTTTTCCAAGCCAAATTCCATTCTTATGTCTTCACTAAAGCTCTTGGTAACTGCAAGAAGCCTTTTAGTTGAGCTTTACTTGATGCTATTAACTTCAAATCGTCCATATATAATAAATGGTTGATGGTCTCATTTGAGTTGTTTACTTTATATCCGGTATGTGTATTTTTTAGACGTTTGGTAAGCGGTATTAGTGCAATACAAAATAGCAGAGGTGACAATGAGTCACCTTGGTATATTCCTCTGTTGATTGTTATTGTGTTTGTTGTAATCGTAGCACCTTTAGTTATTAAACACATCTTCGTTCTCCAGGTTTTTATTATTGCTCGGAAAAAATCTAAAATGGTATCATTTACTCCAATTAACTCGGCTGATTTAAGAAGCCAACTATGAGGGACACTATCAAAGGCTTTTTTATAGTCAATCCACCCCATGGCTAGGGATTTCTTGAAGTTCTTACAATCTTCCATTATTAACTTTGATAGTATCAGATGATCCTTACATCCCCTTGATCCTCGACTGCACCCTTTCTGTTCCATAGGGAGTAAATTGTTCATTGTTACATACTGGGTAACTTTTTCCGCTATAATACCAGCATATAATTATTATTATTATTATTATTATTATTATTATTATTATTATTATTATTATTATTATTATTATTATTATTATTATTATTATTATTATTATTATTATTATTATTTTTATTATTATTATTATTATTATTATTATTATTATTATTATTATTATTATTATTATTATTATTATTATTATTATTATTATTATTATTATTAATATTATTATTATTATTATTATTATTATTATTATTATTATTATTATTATTATTATTATTATTATTATTATTATTATTATTATTATTATTATTATTATTATTATTATTATTATTATTATTATTATTATTATTATTATTATTATTATTATTATTATTATTATTATTATTATTATTATTATTATTATTATTATTATTATTATTATTATTATTATTATTATTATTATTATTATTATTATTATTATTATTATTATTATTATTATTATTATTATTATTATTATTATTATTATTATTATTATTATTATTATTATTATTATTATTATTATTATTATTATTATTATTATTATTATTATTATTATTATTATTATTATTATTATTATTATTATTATTATTATTATTATTATTATTATTATTATTATTATTATTATTATTATTATTATTATTATTATTATTATTATTATTATTATTATTATTATTATTATTATTATTATTATTATTATTATTATTATTATTATTATTATTATTATTATTATTATTATTATTATTATTATTATTATTATTATTATTATTATTATTATTATTATTATTATTATTATTATTATTATTATTATTATTATTATTATTATTATTATTATTATTATTATTATTATTATTATTATTATTATTATTATTATTATTATTATTATTATTATTATTATTATTATTATTATTATTATTATTATTATTATTATTATTATTATTATTATTATTATTATTATTATTATTATTATTATTATTATTATTATTATTATTATTATTATTATTATTATTATTATTATTATTATTATTATTATTATTATTATTATTATTATTATTATTATTATTATTATTATTATTATTATTATTATTATTATTATTATTATTATTATTATTATTATTATTATTATTATTATTATTATTATTATTATTATTATTATTATTATATTATATATTATGTGCTTGTATCCACTTATTATTCTCTAGTGAGTAGTCATTTAAGCTACGGTATAGTCTTTTGGGGTAATTCTGTCAATGTAGGTAGAATCTTCAGCATGCAAAAAGCCGCAGTACGAATACTTAGTAATGTTCCACCTGGTACTCATTGTCGACAAATATTTAAAGATCTGAAGATTCTACCGTTACCATGTATGTATATTCTGGAAACATTATCTTGTATTCATCTCAATTTAAATACTTTTAGTACTCATTCTGGCAATCACAGATATAACACTAGGCATATGAATGACCTGATAACATCTTTTTGTAGAACTAGGACGATAAAAAAAAAATAGGTTAGATTTGAGACTCTACAATGTTCTGGTAAATCGTTTTACTCATTGTGATGTAAAAATGATGAATATAAATTCGTTCAAAACCTTCACCAAGAACTATTTGTTGGAACATTGTTTTTATAGTGTGGAAGAGTTCCTGCATGACTGAAATGTATCATGTTTAATCTGGATATTTTGTTACCAGACTTTCTGACATCACATGTACTGTTGTATATAAATGTTGTCAATAAACACCATGAGTATGAGTATGAGTATTATTATTATTATTATTATTATTATTATTATTATTATTATTATTATTATTATTATTATTATTATTATTATTATTATTATTATTATTATTATTATTATTATTATTATTATTATTATTATTATTATTATTATTATTATTATTATTATTATTATTATTATTATTATTATTATTATTATTATTATTATTATTATTATTATTATTATTATTATTATTATTATTATTATTATTATTATTATTATTATTATTATTATTATTATTATTATTATTATTATTATTATTATTATTATTATTATTATTATTATTATTATTATTATTATTATTATTATTATTATTATTATTATTATTATTATTATTATTATTATTATTATTATTATTATTATTATTATTATTATTATTATTATTATTATTATTATTATTATTATTATTATTATTATTATTATTATTATTATTATTATTATTATTATTATTATTATTATTATTATTATTATTATTATTATTATTATTATTATTATTATTATTATTATTATTATTATTATTATTATTATTATTATTATTATTATTATTATTATTATTATTATTATTATTATTATTATTATTATTATTATTATTATTATTATTATTATTATTATTATTATTATTATTATTATTATTATTATTATTATTATTATTATTATTATTATTATTATTATTATTATTATTATTATTATTATTATTATTATTATTATTATTATTATTATTATTATTATTATTATTATTATTATTATTATTATTATTATTATTATTATTATTATTATTATTATTATTATTATTATTATTATTATTATTATTATTATTATTATTATTATTATTATTATTATTATTATTATTATTATTATTATTATTATTATTATTATTATTATTATTATTATTATTATTATTATTATTATTATTATTATTATTATTATTATTATTATTATTATTATTATTATTATTATTATTATTATTATTATTATTATTATTATTATTATTATTATTATTATTATTATTATTATTATTATTATTATTATTATTATTATTATTATTATTATTATTATTATTATTATTATTATTATTATTATTATTATTATTATTATTATTATTATTATTATTATTATTATTATTATTATTATTATTATTATTATTATTATTATTATTATTATTATTATTATTATTATTATTATTATTATTATTATTATTATTATTATTATTATTATTATTATTATTATTATTATTATTATTATTATTATTATTATTATTATTATTATTATTATTATTATTATTATTATTATTATTATTATTATTATTATTATTATTATTATTATTATTATTATTATTATTATTATTATTATTATTATTATTATTATTATTATTATTATTATTATTATTATTATTATTATTATTATTATTATTATTATTATTATTATTATTATTATTATTATTATTATTATTATTATTATTATTATTATTATTATTATTATTATTATTATTATTATTATTATTATTATTATTATTATTATTATTATTATTATTATTATTATTATTATTATTATTATTATTATTATTATTATTATTATTATTATTATTATTATTATTATTATTATTATTATTATTATTATATCATCAGCATATAACAAAGAATGAATATCCAAATCGTTAACAATGTCATTTATAAATATTACAAACAGCATTGGGTCAAGTATAGAACCCTGTGGCACACCAGAAGTAGCTGATATTTCAAAGGACTTAGTTCCGCGAGTTCAACATATTGCTTCCTATTACTAAGATACGAACGAAAAAAATTAAGTAAGTTCGGGGACATACTAACATCACTCAGTTTTTTAATAAGAATTCCATGATCTAGTCTGTCGAACGCCTTTGAAAAATCGGTGTAGAGAACGTCAACTTGTGTGTTAATGTCCACATGGTTAGAAATGTATTGAGTAGACTGTTAAAGGAAAACAGGAAATGATCCGCAATGTACTCGTACATAAAAACATATAGATTCATCTAAAAACTGGTTACTAGAGTCGAGATTCAAAATAGTAAAAAGTGATTAATGTCATAAACACGCTCATGATTTATAAGAGTCAACACAAAAGTATTGAATTTTATGTTCCGCATATTTGACAGAGTACACCTAGTGTACGAGTGGGAAAATTGCGGAGATATTTTTCCTACAGTTTAATTGCGATTGTAATTAATTTATTAGTAATTTTGTGTTTATGTTTTTAAGAATGGAGACCAATTCAAGCTCTACAGCGTGTTGTCAAAATCGTAAACGCCTTAATCTAGCAAACAGGAATATCGGAAGATAAAGAACTTGTATGAAGCAATTAGAGTTCTAGACTAAAATATGAGTGTGTCTTTTAAAAATAAGCTTCCGACAATAAAAAAAATCACGTTCTATCTCCCAGGATAACAATTTGCCTCATATATAGAACCTTGTTTTTACAACTTATGCGTGACATTTAATTTTCATAAAACAAAATTAAAAGAGTATGCCGAGAGAAAAAGACGAAATAGTGACATGGCGAAGAAACTAGTTAAGATAAAGATTAGAATTTGGAAATATGAATTAAAGAATATACTGCATTGACGAAACATGAATAAGTGCCATGCTGTGTCAAAACTTTTGGTGCTGTGATTGTAAAGGAAAATGCACCCTCCAATAGTCTACAATAAGTGTTAATATATAACCGATATAGTGACACTGCTAGAACCAGTAGTGTATAGCGTGTATGTAAATAGTGTAGCAATATGAGTTAAAGTGTGTTATCCACGGAGTGCGCATCTTCTAGGTGTAAGTGGTTGGTGATAGGCCTCTGTCGTCTAAAAGAATGACATTCTACAGATGAGTATAAACTTTATGAAGTAAATTATTAAAGTGCTAGGTTAACCCAACGCCTACTTTGGTAATTTTGCGTTCTTTGAACCCTATTCTCAAGTGGTACGCCTATGAAATCTTGTCGTCGGCAACTGTTATCTCTCGTACTCATCTAAGTGCTGTAAAGTGTAAATTAATCACACTCTATTATGTTAAACTCATTTTTTTATATATACAGGGTGAGTCAGTCATAATGTCATTAATTTTAACCACGTATTCGGGAGGCCTAATAAAGGCAGAAAATCGAAAAAAAAAATTTTTACTCGACCTTTAAAAAATAAACAAATCACCCTATAAAAATCAGTAACACGACGCTCCTGGTACGCTACGAACTTTCTGATGGCGCACCCGACGAAAATCTATTGCCACAGACTTGCCGTATTAACCATGGATGCCACATTTACATACATAATATCGTCTAACACATCAGCGTGTTATTCAAATTTACCTCCATTTAGCACTCTGCATTTCCCGCATTTCTTCCCCCTCAAATTTGTAGATCATGCCACAGATTTGGAGGGGGGGGTGGAGAGAATACAAGTAGTAAGCAGTAGTTTGTTTATTTCGGTCTAACGTCACGTATTTAGCGTAAATTCACAACGCATAATTTTATTAATTCCGAATATTTGGAAATGGTAGTGTTATACGGAGAATGTTTACGAAATGCGACTGAATTTTATTAATAAAGTGCTATGGACGGATAAATGCAGTTTTACTTGAAATGTGGGCTGTAAACAGGTTAGTATCATACTACTTAAAAAACAATACATTTCTAGGCTAGATGTACGTAACTACAAATTGTACATCTGGTTATGTGTGCGGTTAATTGTACTTACGAGTAATACTAAAAATTCATATTTATTTGTAAAACGTAGTAAAAACGTAATATCAAAATTATTAAACTGTAATAACCTAACATTCTAAAACATTTATTTATTATCTACATTTTTTTTTATTAACAAATAAATCAATATTTAAGGAAAATTCATTCATGTATCTAGATTAAAAAAATAGTTTTACTCCTTGTCGTTAAATAACAGTACAAAAACTAGGTAACTAGGTTATTGACCTAATAATACGGTAGGTCAAGGTCAAGATTAACTCTCGATAACTTAGATTAGCGGCGTGCCATTTCGGTCTTGGACAGTTTTCTGTCGACAACACGATGGTTTTTTTATTAAGTACATGGTATTGAAACACGAAACACTTTTCAGCTTCTCAATAATTTACCCATTGGGTATAGGTTTTTTATGTAATGTACGTAAATGGTTTATTACTCAGTTTATTATTAGACACGTTGGAGTTTTGTTGCAGTCATAACAGCTACATTTGCTCAGAGAAAAATCGACACGCGAGTGTACGGGTATCGTTTGATTGGGCCGGATTTTCTACGGGAAAACCTAAGTGGACCGCGTTACTTGCAATTTTTAATAGAATTATTTAATTATTATTATTTGATTTTATTGGGTAACATTTTAAATTATTATTGGCTGAAGTTGAACTGAGCAAGAAAAAATGATATTCTAAAATAGTCAGTACAACCGTTTATTTGTGATGTTTAAAACCTAGGTGGGTAGGTACTATATAGAAAAATATTACAACTTGACAACATTGCATGATGTCGATATCGAGTTGAACTGTGAGCTGTAACAGACCAACGCTGTGACCGGTCAGTGACAGTCTGAAAAGGGGGTTAAATAATGATTTGAAAATATTTTTTTTCGGCGTAAATATGCATTTAGATTTTTTTTAAATCACGTATTCGGATTATACTCATTATTCCCTATCTCCTCTTAAAATTAATGACAGTATGACTGACTCACCCTGTAGACATAATACCAAAATGAGTTTTGAGTAAAGCATTGTACAATTGCATGATGAAGGAGATATAGGCTTTCAAATATTACATAAAAAGTACTACATGCTCCTACAGAAATATGTTAAGTTTTTTAATAATGCTTTATCAAGCAATTTAGCAGATGTTGAAGAACACAATGGATTTAAGAAATATTTGTGCATATTCAAAGAATGAAATGTGTGCAAAGAAAATTGTGAATTCATAATATGTTTGAACATTTTAAGGTTTCTCGAGAAGTTGTATTAAATTTGAGTGAAGAATTTGAAAATAGCGACTTGTGATAAAAAAAAAATATAAATTCATAAATAAAAAATGCATATGTATCATCCACAGCCAATTTAATAAAACAGAGTAATATTATTATTACGAAAGGCGTTTCGGTTTTGTAGGAGTTCTGAATCGATTCAAAATATAATACGCAGTTCTGTGTTAGCTGAGAATTAATTTCAGATAGTCGCGGTAACTGCCGCTAGGCCGCCACTGGCGTTCGTGACAACTGAAACCGAGCGGTGCATCGGCGGTGCAGGCCATCCTGTGGCGATGGTTCGGCGGGACGTCGCACTTACCCTCGCGGCAGCTGTCGCGGTGGCCACGGAGGGTCGACACTCTCCTCGCTCGACGTGTCGGACGTATCGAGCTTGGTTTCAGGGGTGGATCTTGCGGTTGACTGCATTTGCGAGTAGGATAGTGCCAGATTGCATTTTTTATAGAATCTTCGCTTCCCATCCATTCTTTAAATACCCTAATATTTGTAGATACAAAATAAACTACACAAATAGTTATTTGTATGTAGGGTTAACTATGATTTAGTACAAATATTTTAAGGGAAAAATAAGAATTAACGGAATCACCCTTCAAAAAAATGTCAAACTTATTTATAAAGCCAAATTTTTTTTTTCAAAACTATATTAAATCCTTATTTATCGCCGTCACGGACCTTCTGCCAGTCGCGAGGTTAGGAAGCACAGAAAGGCTGCACCTACCTTACTAATATTTATTTCCAAGATTAATATTTGAAGAGATTTTAAGAATCTTGAATCACCTTCTGTTTTCTTACTTGTTTAAATTAAAACCTGGCGTTCAGGACCAGGTCAATTACTTACTTACGTCGGGAGAAAACACAAAGGATAACAACAAAATACCTACAAGTAAATGTACACAAATATATAAAACACTGCCACACGTTTACCGCCATGGCATTATTAACAGTTGTTCAATGTGGTTCAAAAAGTATTGACTATAATATTTTGTGCACTCGGAAAAACATCTGTGACGCTGCCACATGATAATATGCACTTGTCACACTCCCATAAATCAGCGCCGTATCCGTCATCTAAGCATTTGAATATCACATGTTTGTAAATACACAAAAAATTTGCGAAAAGGAAATTATTTCAAACTAATCAGAGTACGTTATTTAACACCTACAGATGATATGTGACGATAGCTGTAGACTACTAATGCAAGGTGCACTTCACGGCGATACATTTTTAAACTTCTTGTGTTGCTGTGGAATTAAATTCTGTTAATACTAATAATAGCAACAATATTAACAGTAATCGACGATGTTTGCATAAAATAGTTAGTAATATTTTAAACTCTAATATTTTATAATGTTTACAATGTTCTGTAAAAATGCTTCTTAAACCCTTAGAAATAACTAACGGCACATGTTCTTTGAGGTTTGAAGACTATGCCACTAGCAATGAAGTATTCTAGGTTATGTTATTTTAAAACAGTTACGTGAATTTTAAATGTGTTGTAGTAATTAAATGAAGTATTTTATGTCGGATATGTTAATTGATAATTATGATGAATCTGCGGGAGTAAAAATGTAGTTTTGGCAGTGTGCAACGAAAGAACGAATTAATGTACATTAACAGTAGTTAACCACGTTTTATATCGCTCCTGCTTTTTGTGCTTTTTATTGGTGAATTTTATGGTTGAAATTGAAACTTTTTGTGCTACTGTGTGGGTTACTGATTAGTGGTCACATATACTTACATCTTACTGAATGTTTCTACATTCTATGATAGCTAATTAGAGACAATGTCTAATTTGTGTGGTTCATGTGAGTTGACAATTGATAGACGTAAATCGCCCGGTGTTTCTTGCTCCGGTTTTTGCGGAAATTCTTATCATATATCATGCTGTGGGATTCCTACCGAAGTCTTAAAATAATTGAAAACAACTGGTTTTTACTTAAAAAAAATTGTGATAAAATTAAATGCAATTTTGAAAATATTATTAAGACTCATGTTGAATCTAAACTACAGGATGTCGTGGTTAGTGTTAATAAATTATTTGAAGACACTAGAGATGAAATTTTGAAAATTGCAACAGATAAGATATCCCAGCTATCTTCAGTTTCGAATGTTAAAGAATCTGTTCCTTTGTACTCCCAAGTGGTTGACAATAAGTTAATGACTATTATTAAACACAAAAACTCTGATCAGCCGAATGCTCAGACTAAATGTGATTTAATGAATTCAATTAATCCTGTTGATATGAATATTCAGGTGGCTAAAGTTAAAAATTTAAGCCAAGGTGGCATTTTAATTGGTTGCAATGACTCCAAAGATGCTAGTAAATTTAAACAAATGGCTAAACAAAAGTTATCTACTAACTATGAAATAAAGGAGCCTAGAAAGGGTTATTTTAAAATAAAAATTGTAGGCATGATAGAGAAATACTCAAATGATGATTTGGTGAAATTTATTAGGCATCAGAATGAATTATTTTCGGAGAGTAATGAAGTTTCTGTTTCGAAGATTTGGTCAACTAAAAGCAACAAAAATTTGTACCAAGCTATTCTAAATGTGGATGCTGAATCCTACTGCAACATTTTGAATCAAGGATATATATTTGTCAATTATGATGTTTGCATAGTATATGATGCCATAGAACTAAAAATTTGCTACAAGTGCAGTGGCTTCAACCATTATGAGAAAACATGTGCCAGTAAGAAATTGGTGTGCCCCAAATGTTCTGGTTTGCACAATGTGAGAGATTGTCCTGAGGATGCAGTTCCCAAATGCATAAACTGTGTTAATGCGAGAGTAACAGACTGTAACCATCATGTATGAGACAAGGTGAATTGTACCGTTTATAAGAAAAAATTGTTACATTATAAGGACTCATTATTTGGTAATAAGTAGCAATTAACCCAGGGTGAATTTGAACGTTCCAGTATCTTTCATATTTATTACCAAAATGTTCGTGGCTTAAGGTCAAAGACTCATGAATTATTGAATACTAGTTCTGCTTCCTCATATGATTTGATTGCCTTAACTGAAACTTGGCTTGACTCGGATATATTCAACTCTGAACTATTTTCTAATGATTTTTCTATTTTTAGAAAAGATCGCAATTTTGATCTAACTGGTTTGAATAGAGGAGGGGGTGTTTTATTGGCATTAAAAAAATCGTTTCCTGCAATTTCTATTGATATGAGTTCAATTAATGATGCCTTTCCTAATATTGATATTATTGGAGTTAAAGTTAATTTGGGATCTTTTGATCTAACTATTGTTCTATTATACATTCCTCCTACTGTGAATGTAGAAACATATTATCTGTTTTTTGATGCATTATCAACGGTTTCTTATTTTTTAAATAGCGATGATCTGATTGTTGTGGGCGACTTTAATCTCCCTCTTTACGTAAATTATGCTATTTCTCGTGAAATTACTAACGGGTCTGTTACTTCCTTAATAAATTTTTGCGATTTTTTTGGACTTACTCAGTATAATAATATTTTGAATAGAATCAATAGACTTTTAGATTTGGTATTAAGTACTTCAGTTTCAGTTTCTATTAGTAAATCGGAACATTATTTACTTGCAGAGGATTCTTATCATCCTCCCTTGGACTTGTGTATGAAATATAAAGACAGGCATAAATCATATAATTGTCAATCTAAGCCATCATTTAATTTCAAAAAAGCTGATTTTAACTCCTTGTATTTCAACTTGTCAAATATAGATTGGTCTTATTTGTCTGAATGTCCTGATGTTAACGAAGTATGTTCCTTATTTTATGAAAAATTACATTCAGTATTTTCTCAGAGTGTCCCGCAAACTATCAGTAAGAAATCATCGTATCCTCCTTGGCTTAGGATCCAAAATCACGATTGTGGTGTCAATTTAGAATTACTGGTGATAGATCTATTGTTGACGAGTTTCGATCATTGCGTTCGCAAATAAAGAGGGATATTGATGCAGCTCATTGTGATTACATTAAGCAAGCCGAATCACATATCAAATTAAATTCTACTAACTTTTGGTCATTTTTAAATAGACTCAGGAATACGACCAGTATGCCTAATTCGATGAATTACCAAGGCACGTCGATTAACGACACACAGGATATTGTGGATTGTTTTGCACGCTATTTTCAATCAGCATTTAATCAGTCATCAAACCCGCATATCACCGCCTTTAACAACATACCATTACTTGATGTTCCAGAAATATCCGACCAAGATGTTTGCAGTGCATTAAAGAAATTTAAGAATAAGTTAACAACTGGTGCCGACGGAATTCCTGCTTTCCTATTGAGAGACTGTGCACCAATCCTTGCTTTACCACTCAGTATTATATCCCACTTGTGATTAAAATGTGTGATATATGCAGAAACTAAAATTTGTTCAATTTTTAAGAGGGGGGGACAAATTAAATATCGAAAATTACAGGCCTATAGTCATTCTCTCGAATTTTGGCAAATTATTTGAAGTTATCCTTTATAATATCCTTTCTTTCTGTTGAGAATTCCCCTCAACAAAGATAGGTGTTTGATTGCACAACTGTTGTGCGCCAACCACCTTGATTGGGTCGGCGAAATGAGGGATCCAACGATACTTGTGACGAGTGGACTGTATTTGGTTTTTATTGGCTGGTTCCTTTTCTTTTGGTGTTGAAATAAACTGTACAAGCTTGAGTATGTACAATTTATTTACACTATGTACATGAAGGAATGAATTGAGTACAATGGCAATTACAAGAAAATAATGCGTGCTGTGCGCATCTAAGATCTTAACTGCACTCGTGTCTGTGTTGTACTGTCTTGTCGTTTGTAGGGGTACTTGTGAGACCCTCTTGTCCTTAAAACTAACGCCCAAAGTCACGTGATAGGGCACTCACTAACAACCGCATGCAAACGCTCCAACATGCCCCCCGCCTTGAAAGACTCGCTTTCAACACCTCACTATCACTAATGGGCAGCGGACACATTTTCACATTTCACGATATCACTTGTCTTGATGTTTGCGGCCGTTGCTGCTTGGTCCTGTCCTGGAAGGTTTTGGATGACGCCTGATGCATTGGCAATACATTTCCAATCCTGATCTGGTAAAGTATTGAGCTGGCTGCTGATTAAGAGTGAGCTGGAGTGATAGGGTTGAGGTTTTGGGAGTTGGATGAAATGAATACAATGAGTGAGAATTGAAAATTGCCTCTGTTTGTGTTAAAAGAGTAGAAAATTCCTTGCATGCGAGGTGAACCTTGTCTACTACTTTCTTTAAGTGACGTTTACTAATAAAACTGAGGGAAATTTTCAATGACACCTTGATTGTGTCTCTACAAATGTGGAGAATTGCGCTTGATTTGAATTTGTTCAAGTTCATTGCTCTAGTAGTGAAGCATTCGAACAAACATGCCCAATATTTTGTTACATTGCACCTCTGCCTCCTTCGGTACATGATATTGAAGAGGCCGGTGCTGCTAATTTGCTTTTCGATTTGACGCGATTATTTTTGTGCAATAATCTGAATGTTTCCTCAATTTATGCAATGGTTAGTGCACCTGATTTATTAGTGCATGAACTCGTCAATTATTAATAAATCTTGAGGTGTACACCACTGACATTGTTAAATGATTGTAATTGAAACATCTGTTGAAGGCGTCATTTGAAGTGTGGCCCTACTTGGGTTATTGCGGTTAAACTTGTAGTTTTTAATTGTGGTAATGCCTCTGTTGAGAGCTTGTTTATGATGGGTCATTGTGTTTCGACGTGTTGTAAATAAAAGGGCCCGCGCCACCATAAACTTGAGATAAGGTTTGAGCCTGGACTGACGTTAACGTGAAATCCGGTCAGCCGGGTTATCCCTTGAAGTACTTGTCTACATATATTTTGAATTTCTGCAACGTTATGATTTACGAATATTTTGTATAACTTAAGTGATGTTCTCGATCAATCCTGAATTATAATCAAGTTACATCACAGAGCAATTGTGTCAATTCTAATGAAGTAAGCGCCCTGTGTATGAATTGCGCACTTTCTCATTTTTGTAGTATTTTTGATATTTGCTTACAAATTTTGGACGCCCCCTGTATTGCGTCCGACCCTGTGATTTGGATAAAACTTGACTAAAGTTACATTGAACTTCATTAGAAATGTTACTGTCTAGCATGCCGGCGACAATCCAACCCAGACGTGTTTTTTGTAAAATAGGTTTACCAGTTCCCAATGAAATGCGACCGACGCAAAGTAAATCCCAAAACAAATCGGCTCCTATTAACACGTCAACTTTAGAAGGCTCGTAAAAGGTTGGATTGGCCAATTTTATGTTAGGGGGTATTTTTAATTGAGATAAATTTATTCTTGCCCCCGGTATGTTTGTTGTTATTTCGGGTAAAACTAAAAATGATAAATCTGTATTAAATGAATTATTTAATGATTGAATTTTTGCGAAACATCTTTGATTTAACTGCGAAATGCCTTGATTTATTCCTGTAACCTGTATGTTTACCCGTTCTTTGCGCAATTTTAGTTTATTGACAACCCTTTCTGAAATGAAACTTGACTGAGATCCACTGTCTAAAAGTGCCTGTAATGTATGTGGATTACCTGCTGCATCTGTAATTTGTAACAATGCCGTAGACAATAACGCTTGTGTTCCTTCCGCATTGGATGAGGATGATAATGATACGACATTTGTGTTATTTTCGTTTGTGTTATTGTCTACCTCATCTGACGGTTCTGAATTGTCGTTGATATGTAACAGGGTGTTGTGTTTAGCTTGACAGACCTTGCATGCCCCGTATTTGCATTCTTTCCCGAAATGCCCTGACTTTAGACAATTTGTACATAACCTTAATCTTTTGATTGTATCTATTCTTTGCCTGATATTTGATTTTAAAAATTCTGAACAATGAAATATGCTGTGATTGCCTTTACAAAGAGTGCAAATGACTTTATTTACATGAAATCCCCGTGTTCTTTCTGGATACTTAAACTCTTTAGTTTTAAATATTGATTTTGTAATTTGTGTGTTTCTGAATCCTCTAATATTTCTAAAAGGTCTGAACGTTTTTTCATGAATTTCTTTAACAATTCTAAGTTAGGAACATCTGTACATGATCTGAATTGTTCCCATTCTTTGTATGTTTCCTTGTCCAATTTTGAAATGACTAAATTTATGACTAAAATTTCGCCTAAATCGAATTGATTGTCTTTGTTTTTTAATTGTTCTAATGCAAATAAATGTTTTGAAATGTTGTCGTTTAATTGTCTAAGCTTCTCTGATGAAGCCTCTTGCATGTGTTCTAATTTGAATAATGCTTTAACATGATTGTTTACTATTAATCTTGTATTGTTATATCTACTGTTTAAGATATCATAAGCTGCTTGATAATTCGTGGCTGTGAATTCTAGCGCTTTAATAATTTGACCTGCTTGACCAACTAAAGACGCTCTTAAGTAATGGAATTTCTGAATCGTGCTTATATTTTCATTTGTATGAATTAGTGACTCGAAAGTTTCCCTAAATTCAAACCAGTTTTCGTATGAGCCGTCAAAAGTCGGTAATTGAATTGTTGGTAGCTTGATGTTTTGAAAGGTATTGCATGAATGATTCGAATTGCGTTCACTACCATCGCTTGAATGTATTGCTGCATCGCGACTATTTGCCGCTACTAGGCTGTCTGCCTGAGATAATAATTGTGTAAATTCTTGCTCAAATTTATCCCTTGCATCATATTGTTCATCTGAGTTTTCCACTAATTGTTCTATTTCGTTTTGAACCTGATCAAACTCTGTAAGTACCTTTTGAAACCGCGAAATTTTGAACTGTAGCTCGCGACTTTCAACATCACTCAAAGAGATTTCGACGCTTTGTTCACCTTGTATTTTGTGTATGTATCTTTTGAAATGAGTTAGTCTAGCCTTTAATGAAGCCCTCTTTTTGATTAATGATGTGAGATCCATGATGTGTATTTAAACTAAATTTTTCAAGAAATGTATGTCGTAAATTTTAAGATAAAACAAATGTGCACAAAAAGAGGCAATTATGATTTTGTAAAATGGATAGTGAAGTGTGTTATGGTTAAGAAAGGAAAAGGCTCACCCTTGTTAAGTAGGTAGGCACTTGATGTCTGTTGCTTGTATTGGCCCAATTTACTTGTGATGATGTCGCCAATGCTGTTTGTTGGATGTGGAATGGTTTCGACAGCCTACAACTTAACTGGACGACTGTATTGTTTTGTAGGAACTGATGCCTGGTCTCCTTTCTGCCGAAGGTTCACTGCGATGATTGTTGCCAGATGTTGCTTTCCTGGTATTTCTGACCTGGTTGTGCTGCCTTGATGCGTCCCCTGAATGCACTTTGGTAACTACTACTATGTTTTGTCTTGATAAGATCACAATGATGCACAATTTTTAATCCTTCTTGATTGGACACTACACTGATGATTGATCTTGATCCGGCTCGAAGGACCACTATGTTTGATTGCACAACTGTTGTGCGCCAATCACCTTGATTGGGTTAGCGAAATGAGGGACCCAACGATACTTGCTGAGTGGACTGTATTGTGGTTTTTATTGGCTGGTTCCCTTTTCTTTTTGGTGTTGAAATAAACTGCACAAGCTTGAGTATGTACAATTTATTTACACTATGTACATGAAGGAATGAATTGAGTACAATGGCAATTACAAGAAAATAATGCGTGCTGTGCGCATCTAAGATCTTAACTGCACTCGTGTCTGTGTTGTACTGTCTTGTCGTTTGTAGGAGACCCTCTTGTCCTTAAAACTAACGCCCAAAGTCACGTGATAGGGCACTCGCTAACAACCGCATGCAAACGCTCCAACAATAGGTTATAAAGGTTTATTCACCCTGTATATCAACTGTACCTTATTTTAGTTGTTTATGTAGATTTATATTTTTATTTAGTAATATCTGTCGTAAACATTTATATTAAGAGTTGTTTATTTATTATCTTACTACTTATACTTTATAGCATTGTAATTGTAAAAGAGGGCTTTGCTACGTCCTGCACCGATTTGGAATTCCCAAACTGCCTTTTCTACAAGGGAAAGTTGTGAATACCCAGAAAGAGGGTGGGAGATCGAGGACGAGGCAAAAACCCTCCTAATTAGGTACAAGAGGTTTCCTCAAAGTTTACAAAAATAAATTCACCATTCCAGATAAATCACTCGTCGCTATTGTAGCATAAGTTTGTTGTGCCTGTTGCACCGTGCCAACTTTAGTTTTAATTATATTTTGATATGGTCCTTCGACAATTGTTATAGTTTAGTGTCAGGATTAAACGTATAGTTAGAATATTGGACTTTCATTTTGGAAACAACGTCAATCCTACAACAAGCCACTGAACACATCACTCTGTTTGGGTACAAAGCAACGTTCCCCAACACTTTCCATTCAAAAACGCAAATTTCGTCTTCACAACATGGGTTTATTTCTGGTAGATCCACAACAACAAATCTCATTAATATTACGCACTTTATTTCAAATTCTTTAGATAAAGGTAGTCAGACGGATGTTATTTATACGGATCTATCTAAGACTTTTGATAGACTTGATATTGGCTTATTGTTGCTTAAATTATCTTCCGTAGGGTTATCATCACATTTTCTGACTTTTTTTTCTTCATATTTGTTCAATAGAATTTTAAATGTTCAACTTCGTTGTTTTAATTCATTTGATGTGGTGGCTACTTCTGGGGTTCCGCAGGGATCAGTTTTAGGTCCACTATTATTTATTTTATTTATTAATGATGCACTTATTGATATTCAAGCAAACGTTTTGTTATTTACATCAATTGAATCTATTTCAGACTTTTTACAGCAAGAGCTTTCCAAGATTAACCTGTGGTGTCAAAATAATAGATTGCCACTAAATTTATCGAAGTGTAATGTGATGAGTTTTACTAAGAAAATCTCCCCTATTGAGTACAATTATAGTATAGATAATGTTGCTTTAGGTAGATGTACTCAGTTTAAAGACTTGGGTGTAATATTCGATTCAAAATTAACCTTTGTTCCTCATATTAATCATGTAATATCAGCTGCTCATATAAATTTGGGTTATATCATAAGAAATGCGCAACATTTTGCTGATATATCTACGTTAACTTTACTCTATAACGCTTATGTTAGACCTAAATTAAAATATGCGACTGTAGTTTGGGACCCTCAATATGAAATCCATATTACTAACTTGGAAAATGTTCAGAGGAGGTTTGTTAAGTACTTAAGTTTTAGATTGGATGGTGTTTATCCACCTCGAGGCAGTCCACAGTCTGATCTATTAGCCAGATTTAATTTTAATGACTTAGCCTCTCGTCGAGTTTATTTTTCTGTTCTCTTTCTACATAAGGTTTTGTCTGCTATTGTGAATTGCCCGGACATTTTGAGTAATATTTATTTTAACATTCCTCAGGTTCAAACTCGCTCTTACTCATTGTTTTATTTGCCTGCTCCTAGAATAAACGTTCTTAGACACTCACCGATTCACAGTATGTGTTCCAATTATATGAAATAGCACTATCTACTGGATATTTTTAATTGTTCTGTTGATGCTATAAAACAATGTATATTGAACTGAACTTACAATTACTCTACACTGTTACATTATTGTTTTCTCTTATTTGATTTTCTCTTTTCAATTTCATATTTTAATGTATTTTGTATTTGTTCTACTGTTTCATTTTGTTTTCTTTATTTACTAGATACTTAATTTTTTTAACAATGCATATAATATGTTTGTATGTAATTCTTTTGTTTTCTGTATATTTATATTTATGTTTTTTTTTGTAATTCCTGCCCTGTTATTGGAATTTTTCTGTCTGGGCAGTTGTAATCCTAAAATAAAATAAAATAAAACCGTAGCTAACCGTATTAACTGTTATGTATCAGGTACTTACGCATTATTATTAATAATAAAATTGTTTATTTTCATTGTTTCTACACTTGACAATGCTGCAAAAATCGACAGCACGGTAATTGACATATCTAGCCATCACGGACGATGATTGATTGTCATAGGCGCCGACTTTCCGTGGAAAAAGAGGGTTTTGCTCCATTTTTTAAACATCGAGCTAGAATTCCGAAATAAATTTTTTATTGTATTTTAGACCTCCCTGAGCACGTGGTTAAAATTCTTGTACTTAGTCATAGTTAATCCTATATTTTTGTATAATCTAGTAAATTGCAGAAACGCATACGAAACTCATTAAAAATATTACTTCGCATTTTTTCTTAGCTTTCAAGACAACTGAACTAGAACCTGTCAGATGTGGCTGCATATAGAAAACCCAAAACGTTAAGTAATTAATTCGTTCTCGGCTATCACAGTTACACTTATCCTCTTTTACAACATACAGTGTAAAAATGTGCGCACTTAAAACACGTTTGCAAGTGTTTCTCTGAAAAATATACATTTTATTGAATAGATTGCAAATTATTAATTTTAGGTATACGATATATTAGATGTTTCTTTACTGTTTTTTTTAATGAACACATTAATTCGTTTCCATTTGAATTTACTAGGTTTTTAATATTTGAAATATCGAAATTCGAACACCCTCTATAAAAACTTTAAGGGGAAATTCAAATATGTAAAAATACAGGCTGTTATATAACCAGTGGCGTAGCCAGAAATTTGACATGGGGGGGGGGTCAGTGAAAAAAGTATTTCAGACTAGATTTTTTTAATAAAAAAATAAATAATTTGTAATAAATTGAAACAATAAAAAGTAAATAAAAAAAGTCTCATCATAAGCATGTAAATAATAAACAGGTACGAACAATATTTGTTACAAAAAAGACAAAAATAAAATTAGAACTTAGTTGCAGGCAGGGTTGCCACCTTTTGAATTTTAAGATATGGGACACATTATTTTTTTATTATATCATTTGAAGAGGGGAGGGAAGTTAGCGCCGCAGGCGAAAATTTTGAAATTTTCAAGGTCAAATTGCTTAAAATAAGTCTAATCGCGTAGGGGAGATCGGGGCAATCTAGCGTTTCGCGATACCACAGTCGTCGAATTGGGTGCGAGCGGGTCAAATTCTGTGACAATATTTTTTTTAGTAGTTCAGAATCTTTTATAATTTTTGGTAAAAGTTTGAGCACACAATCTAACGAATTGTAAGATTGACTATGCTTAACGCAGTGGTAGATCTGCCCAAGCTCTGCTGCAATAACATCGATAGTTTCTTGAATATTTTCTCTGTTCGCAAAAAAATTTGTTAAAACTTGAGAACATTTAGACATTTTCGCGTCTTCTATGCTCTTTTGTATTAGAGTGCTGTTTGACATCACTAAGGCCACCGTGACTAATTGAAAAATCCTTTTTGCATACTAGACATCTTGTAAAAAAATTGTTTGAACCCTTTATTAGCCAAATATACTCAGTCTGCCATGTTGGTCGATAGCTGCAGAGGCGCTTTGCTTTTTTTGGTGGCGAGATGGTCCTTTTCCGAGGTCTCCATTGTCCCTATTTTTGTCGTGTTTTTCAAAATATTTATCCATATCCGTTAATTTTTAAATGATTTAATGCAGATGAACCCTAATGTAAGGTTGCCGTAGGAGATCTAGTTCACTGACCGCGTTGCTAAATCTTGGCGAATAGAGTGATTGCAGGTTTGTAGTGAGACATTACCTATATGACCCAACCAACCCAACCCAACCCATGGGGGGGTTATAACCCCCCCCCCTCCGTGGCTACGCCACTGTATATAACACAACAATTCATTTTCGGCATGATTACGATTTAATTTACTGATTTTATTTCAATATTATTATTTCAATTCTTAGTCTATTTATTCAAATAGGATAAGTTAGATCATCATTTTCGCAGTTTCATTGATAAACATTGCTCAATAAAATAAAAAATAGTTTGTGTGTTAAATTTTTTAAGAGCAAATATATTATCAAAGGTAAATACGGGTTTTCACAAGCCATGATATTTTTCACTGAAAATGTCCAAATTATTAGTTTTACAGAATTTCCGCCCTGTAGAGAAATATCTTACCATTCAGTAAATGAACACCAAGTATATCTAATGCCGTTTTACAAAATATAGTCGCGGCAAGAATTCAAACGACGCAATTTTTTTTATTGTCAACATAATTTTTGACAATTTGTCGCGTTAAATACACAATTTTTTGTAATTTAGTGTAATATATAGTTTTATTATTCTCAGTTACAGTTTCTTAAATATTTTGATGAAAATATAAAAAAAATATTTATTTTTATCATAAAATTTTTAAAGACGCTGACTTACTTTTCTACAATGTCATTAGAGATAGTCAGTCTTTCTATTATGTATCAGTCCCTTAAAGGGCCATACCACGACCCTCGAAGTAGAAATACCCTGCCCCACGCACACAGGCCTAACCTTATCTCCCGTCTCATCTATTCTACTCCGGTCTCATCAGGACTACTGTGTTACTGAACGCAACAAATAAAAACAAAACATAAACAGTGTCATGCATTGTACGTCCCTTGCAGGGATACGCCACGGCTTGTTGGTTGCGAGATCGGGTGTAATTTCGAGCGATAACGAGCCATTCATATTTAAATTTTTATTATTTGGGAGGTTTTCCGTAACAACGCCGTAATTTATGGGGTGGTACGGGTCGCTGTTGCCGTTCCGAACTGTGAGTTTAAAATAAGTGCGTCTAATAAAGACTTCGATAATATACAGAGTGTAACATCATCCCTGTTACAAGCACGTATATTAGTAAATTACTGGGGCATTATACTATTAACAATGTATGGGACTGAAGAATTACATATCCGATTTGGTTGCTGAGAATAGTGAGGTGCCTCAAGGTTCCGTTTTAGGGCTCCTTCTTTTCATAATTTATATGAATGACTTTCCATTTCATTTGTCTCCAGAAAAATGTATTATTTACGCTGACGATACTTTTATTTGCAGTAAAAACAATATAATCTCTTTGAGATCAAAGGGATACTGAAATAAATCTAAAACCAACGGCTGATTTGTAAATAATAGGTCATAATCTTAAATATTATAATTAGTTGGAAACTGCTTTTATTTGATATAAGAGTACCTGCGTGGTACTACTGTGATTACTGGTATTTATAATTGTTGTCTTGATATTTAATACTATTGTTTTCTATTTTAATATAATGTTGTTTTGTTGTTTTAGTTTATACTGTAATCTACTTTTTCTCCCTAATAATTAATTACTATATGTATTATTATGTTATTGTGTATCTGATTTACTATATTGTATAAATAGTAGTTAAATACATTTTTGTATCTATCTATTAACCATATTTTTTAAATGACTCTAAATAAAGATATCTAATGGAGTTAAATCAGAAGATCTTAGGGGCCTCTTATTGTATAAGTGTTTTAAGTAGCATGTTTGTATCCACAGGTGTGAATAAAAGTCCGATTATAAGGTGACTGTATGGTGTATTGTTATGTAATTTAATATAATGTAGAGGCAAAATGAAAATTAGGCAAGGTGCCCAACTGGCCAAGCACTCACATTGAACAGAAATTTATACATGTGTTGGGTAGTTTTATTTGTAGTAGCAGTTAATCCCCAATCTATCCGATTCCACAACAGAATAGTGCCGCTCGCCCATCCATTCTTGTTTACCTTATGGGGGAAGGTAAACAAAAGACTTCGATGGAATCTACGGCCAAATATATCGCCTAGGCACTCTATGCAATATCGAAAAATAACATTTATCATAAATTCGACGGAAGAACCTGGTCAGTTACCGCTATCTCCAGCTTGCACTACCCATCTCGCAGAGCTCAACAATACAGGGTGGCTCAATGAAAGCTAGGGGTGCAGACGGAGTATACTGCTTACATGTTAATACAGGGCGTTAATGCAACTTAGAAGAAGAGTAGATACCTGACGACAAAATAATGCGATGTACCTTGGTAAAAAATATACAGGGTGTCAAAGTTAAAATTTTATTTTCGATATTTGCAAATTACTTAAAAAATCTAAATATATGCGTACATTTTGGAGTTCATGGTTTTTTGGGGGCGAGAAATTCAAATGTGTGTCTAATTTTGACGTCATTACTAGAGAGCGCCACTTATGGCACATCATGCCTTTTTAAATGACAACTTTTTTGCGGCTTGTATCGAAATTTAATAAGATTCTGAATAACTTTTTCAAGTCACTTTGCTGTATTTTCAGCGTAAAAGACTTTACTTGAAATCAAAACAGTTTTTACTCGATGACTGAATATTTCAAATAGGTAGGATTATTTCGAAAATTTCTAACGACTTTAACAAGGTATACCTTTTTTTATATATTAACAATATTGTGTGAAATTAACTACTCTGTGGACTAAAGTCCCAACCAGCGTTTAAATTCATTGACAGGTTTACTTTTGACATTGTCGATATTTATTTTCAAATAATTTTAATTTATTGGGATAATAATTTTAGTTAGATATTTGACTCAACTTAAAGGAGGCCACCTGAAGAAGCAATCCTAAAAATGCAGAAATAGGTCAGATCTCATCTATTGTCGTTGAATCTTCGAGTTCCCACATTTTCAAGAGTTAACTTAGATATTTATAGTGTTTTCATTACACCAGGTTAGTAAATTTAGCTAGATTAATTTTTTTAGATAATTATTGAATAGAGCTTTGCCTGTGGAATTGTTCCTTAGCATACCTATATGTTTGGTATCAGACTTCATTAATATGAATTGTAGGATATTTGATATATATTAGCTTAAAATACCTTTCTAATACAGTAAAAAAGGTGTACCCTTTTCAGATAAAAAAGATAGGAGAATCGATTGTTTCAATTGTCAGATGGATACACTAAGCCGCAAAAAGTTCAGAAATGTAGTAATAATAATATCTCTACCCCTCATTCTAATCATGAGGACTAGCCCAGACGTGGAATACTTGTGCGGGAGAGGGGACGGTATATCATTATTTACCATTTAGTGAAGGAATGAGGGAAACTTGGAAAACCTCATTTAATAGGGGGGTAGTCAAATGTCAACCGGTAGCAATCTTTCACATTGATACAAGCCAACATTATTCCATCATACCATACCCGCAGATAGGGTGCCAATCCTCTCCACGAATATAGCTAATATACGGTCTACCGGCTGCGGGGATCGAACACATCGATTCAAGTACTGACGCCTTAAACCGCGCGATCACTGTCCGATTTAAAAGAAGTATGATATGCGATAAGTGGCGCCTCCTACCAGTAACGTCAAAATTAGAAACAAATTTGAATTTTTCTTCTCCAAAAAACCCCGATCTCCAAAATGTATGTAAATATTTCGAATTTTTAAAAAGTTACCTATATCGAAAATAATAATTTCGTCGTCAGGCATCTAATCTTACTCTATGTTGCATTAATTCGAGACACCCTATACCAGGGGTCGGGAACCTTTTTCGGACGGCGGGCCATTTTCAAAATAAAATTTTTTATGCGGGCCGCACATTCAAATGTAACTTAAATAGTGCTTTTATATCATATACGAGTATAAATATTATTAAAAATAAATAATATTGGTGCTTTGGCGGGCCCCGCAAAAAGTTGCAAAGGGCCGCAGGTTGCCGACCCCTGCCCTATACAATCAAAAATTAAATGTGAACGGTATGTTTCACTAATTTTTCAGATACTATTTTAGCTGAATGTCCAACCTCGTTCAAAGGGAAACAGGATAAACTGAAAACTAAAATAATTCTAATAGGTTGAAGTTGTGATATATTCAGCTATTCCCGTTTCACTGAATTAATATTGACCGATTTTTTTAACTTCAAGACAAACAAATCAGAAAATCTTGTAAATCCAAATTCTTGTTATAGCTGCCTCTAAAAAACGTGTTTTCATTAAGAAACCGATCTGGAATGTTCTAGGTGGACCACCCTATATGGTGATGGGTAAATGGAGGGAATTGAATTCCCTCCGAAATATTTTGCTCTTTTTATCCCTCTTCGTTCTGTGTGCGAATCAATCGGGCTAGACGGCATGAAGTGAGGAATATAAAGCCTCGACGTTTTGACCGGTTCAGGTGTTGACTATCTAAATGTATTTCCTACCGTCGGCAGACTGCTGAATCAATTTGAGACCTTGTGATAATAGCGCCGGTTATACTGTGGAAGTAGGAGTGGGCGGAATTGGGAAAAAGAACGGAATGTAAAGGAGTTTCGAGCGGAAAATTTTATTGGAATCCTTTGACGAACTAAGCGAGCACTGAAAATGTTGCTCAGGGTCTGTAATGATTTGCAGAAGTAATTATTTATGAATTTTCTTTTATAAAAGTGTAGGTAGTTGTTATGCACATTTTTTTCGAAAAATATGAATTACTGATTTATATATAAATGTTTTGTTTTCTGTCTGCATTGTTTGTCTTGTCTTGCTAAACCAAGACAAGATCAAGAAAAAGCAAAACGAGGCTGCAAACACTATAAGGAACTCTAGAGAGTTATGCCCAGTTTACACGTGGCTAGTTTTACAAGCTAGGATAGCCAGCTAAGCTAGTATTTTCGTTTTTTACACTTTACACTTTAACACCCCGTATTTTTGTAACGGAACATTTTTGGACCATAGTTTATAAAGCAAACTATTACTAATTTTTGATGCAGAATCACCCCCTTAAATATTCGCATATCGTTAAGGAACAGCCTGTATTTCTCAATAGTTTTTAATCTTGATTCACTTATGTCAGTCAGTGGTCGCGCGGTTTAAGGCGTCAGTACTTGAATCGAGGTGACTAGATCGCTGTGGGTTCGACCCCTGCAGCCGGTAGAGCTTATATAAGCTTTATTCGTGGAGAGATTTTTACCCTCTCTGCGTGTATAGTAGGGTGAAAGAATGTTGGATTGGATCAATGTGAGAGATTGATATCGGTTGACATTTGACTACCCCTCTAATTAATGGGGTTTTCCAGGTTTCCCTCATTCCTGCACTGAATAGTGGTTAGGGTCTACCAACGTAAGTCGTTCCTGGGTGCAAATGAGGCCTGTTTAATAATAATATGCCGCCCCCTCTCCCGCACAAGTCTTCGACTTCTGGGCTATTCCTCGTGATTAGAATGAGGGGTAGAGATATTATTATTACCTGCTTTGGCGTGTACAAATTGATCACAAAAGCATTAGGAAATTAGTATCGATTCCTATCTGACTTTTCTTTAGATAAGACGCGATTTTCCCATCCTCGTGTCTGTTTCTTCTTCGCCGCGCTTATATTTATAAAGAGCGCCCGTCGCATAAATTTTAACTTTTTCGGTACTCCCATCTCTCCTTTTGCCGATTTGATTGACGGCTGTGCCTCTCTCGGTATTCAATCATATCAGAGCAGACGTGTTTCCGTACTCTCCGTGCGTTTTTTTTATTAAAAATGTCCATCAAATAAAATTTAGAACCCGCGCTTGAGGTAGGTATGCGGATACCTACGCAATCAATGAATCACTTATAAATCTGACAGGTGGGAAATAATATAGGGCGGAACGCGTCAATATCGGTCCGAGAACGATCGCCGTTTAACTCGCACGAATTGGCCTTCGATAGAACAATATACAGGGAGATTGATTAGGAAGGAAAATATTTTTATTGCTATTTTTGCGAAAGCTGTTATTATTTGATATTTTATTTTGAGTAGGTCATGCATTCTAAACCAATCTAACATTAGTGACTACTAATTGTCACATTTATTTTGAAATTTGTGATTTAAACACTTATTGTTTAGCTGTCGCATTTATTTTTACACGTGCGTTCGTTTAGTTGGTATTGTACACATATAATTTCGTAATGCCTGCCACATTTAGTCATCGAGAATAATATTATTTTTATTTATGGGTATTGTAACGATAGCGCTAATCGTGCAGTTGCTGAATATCGACGTTGCTTCCCGAACAGAAGAGTGCCAGATAGAAATGTATTCCAGACAGTTTTCAACAATGCACGTGAAGCTGGAATGTTTCCTAGTGTAAGAATTTCATTTGAGAGGCAAGCTGGTTCTGGTCTAGTAGTAGAAAAAGAAATTCTAAATATGGTAAAACGTAGAATGGGTGTAAGTACAAGGCGCATTGCAACCCGTCTCCAAACTAATCAAACTACGGCATACCAAGTCATTCAGAAAAGTGATTTAAAACCTTTCCATATTCAGGACGTCCAGAATCTTCAGTACGGTGATAGTGATTTGCGGTGGCATTTTTGCAATTGGATGAACGCAAACTATACACTTTACAAATACATTTTGGTCACTAATGAAGCTCAATTCACTCATGATGGAGGGAGCAACTGTCACACTGAACAGCGTTGGTCAGATGAAAATCCGTACGCCAGGGTGGAAAGTAACTTTCAGCATCGGTTCAGCATTAACGTGTGGTGTGGTATGATTAATAATATAATCAATTACTTGGCCCAGTTGTGGCAGATGGTCGTCTTACTGGAGCTAGATATGTAGAATTTTTAGAAAATAATTTGACAGATCTACCTGACGATGTTCCATTGGATATTAGGCAAAACATGTTATTTCAACATGATGGGACCCCTGCCCATTTTAATCGTGTTGTGATCAATCATCTTTACATACAGCTTTGTCTATGGAATTATTCATTAGCATACCTGATGTTTGGTATCAGAGAACATACATATAACTTCATTGATATGAATTGTAGGAGAATTCATTTATATTAACTTATTTTTCTACAATTCTGGTCCCTTTTGGTTAGTGTCTTACAACATAAAAAACAACAAAATATGTTCTCCGAACATTTAACACTTGACGTACGCGGTGACTCGAAGAGTAGACAAAGAAAGAGAGAGAGAAAAACTACTATTCAGATAAACGATCAAATGAATTGCAAGTTAAGTCAGGATGCACTTTGAATGACTCGAATTTTCTTTGAAGCCCATAATTATCCACCAAGTTGGAATCGTTCGCACTTTAAAAGGTTCGTCAGACTTCGAGGTATTTAAACTGACAAATTTTCACCCCTTGATAAAAGATTTTCAAAGCCCTTCGGCCTTTAATCGATTTAGCATTAAATACCAGGAATCTCAAACAAAGCAGTTTTCCAGACTTTGCCATTTTCAGCGTCGCTTTCTGAAATGAGTAGTTGAAAGCTAAAATACTGAGAGAGCTGCCGTAACTTCAAAGTATCAATCAGTTGCGTTGATTATAAGTAAGGTCCGTGGATGAACCGTATATATCGTACAAACCAGAGGCGGATTCAGAACATCATGTTTTGAAAAAAATGATAAATCGTATTATCTTTTAATTAGTGGCTGTGTAAGGAGCAATATAGCACTGCATATAAAATACTGTATATTAAACATTATTAGAGTTGAACAGATGTAACGCGAACTGTTAAAGATGGCCAGGAATTAAATGAAATGAAAATATATTTATATGACGTATAGTCCCCAAGTAACACAAGATATTTTATAGCAGTGGTTCAGAATGTTTTTGTAACTAATTTTGAGAGTTGAAGTTGCAAGGTTTAACCGTTAAACATCTTATTGGCATCAACACAGCAGCTAATAGCGTGAAATAGGCACATTTTTATAAACGTAGTTGCTGTATAAAAATTATATAATTGTGTTTTAAATGTTTTATATAAAAACAAGTTATGTTTTAGCACTGAGCGTACAGCAGACACAACAAACTATACGATTCCAATAAAGCATGTCATGATAATCTCTTATAAAAACGTTATATATAATTATTCTGCTTTATTTACAAGCCCATCATAACTATTGGGAATCCCCCATTTTATATACCTGTATTTTACACGGAAAACTTTTCTTAGATTGTCCTGAAGAAGGCTTAAATACAGCCGAAGAGTAGTCAACAAATTGGTTTTCTTTAACTTTAGCCCTACTCCCACAATCAGTGGCGGTTCGTGATGAAATGAAACGGGTGTTCTGCAAATATTTCAATCCTGCGATCCTTCATAGAAGCAAACTTGTCTATAACCTTCTCGTTGAAGCCATCAATTTGTGAAATAAATATTTTTTCAATGGAAAGCATCGACAGAGCTTTCAAACGATCCTGGGACATTGAATTTCAAAGTCTTGATTATTTTTAAAGTTGAAAAGCGTCTTTCAGCTTCTGATGTTGACATGGGTGTTGTTGCAACAATTTCTAATATTTTTTTTGTTTCCCGAAATGTTTCGTCTAAATTATTTTGTGTTTAATATTAATTGTCCCTAATAAAGCTAATTCCATTGTATTATGTAGATGGCTTTTGAAGTTGTCGTGCTTTTCTATTTTTTCAGTTAACTGCACCAAATCTGTCACCCCTACCTCCGTCCATGCTTTATTACCGCCAAAAAGTAAACAAGGAAAACAAAATAATGTCTCTATTAAATTGACGTTTATATGCTTTTCCGAGGCTAACACCTGCAGTCTCAATAACAATATCGGGCAATGTTTTTTAAATCAATTTTTCTTCATAAGAGTATTTAAAAAATCGCTTCACATGAACTAAATTATAAACTAAATCCATTGTCAGTAATATAAATATTAATAATTAGTACAATAAATCACTATACAAATTCACAAAACACCAAAACAGTATTTAAAATCTCAAATTAACACGAAATACGAAATAGGTACGATTTACGCCCGCAATTCTACGAGTAGTACATTCACTGATGTTGCCTTTGCTGCGAAGAATGCAGCTCACTGACCGTGTAAATTCGTGCATATGCGAGCGTCAATTGTGGATCGCCGCGGGAGTTGAAGGGGAAGACGGGTGTCCTAAACCGTGCACAGAACTACCTCGTGTGGCCCAGTCAATGTACCGCGACGCGCTCGCGTATAGACCCCGGTAATTCATCTGGTCTACTACTCAATAGAGAAGGGCGGGCAGAATGCGATTTTAACGAAAGCACGACGGCTCGACATAGCGGACAGCGTCGGCAGGCGTAGGATGTTGTTTAGCTGCACTAATTAACCAAATTATTTTATTAATAAATTTTAGTAATTATTACGCCGCGAAAATATATAAATATATAATATTTTTGGCAGTTCTTCAGCTCTGCAGCACCTATACACCAGCCGCCACTGCTCCCAATAATGTTTACCTCTCTTTGATTGTGTTTTGTGCTCTCCTTAGTTTTTATTTATTTTTTTTTGTTGTTTTCAATTAAGATTAGTTTAGCTTTTTATTTATTATGCTGTTTTTTTACCAAACGATTAATTTTTAAAATGTTGTTCCTTTTTCTCTTTCTTTTTGCCTTGGAATTGTGTGTATACCTGTAAGGTAAGGATTTATTAAATAAATAAATTTCCCATAATTCCTGTCCAGCAATTTATTGAAAATTTATGCTGAAAATGCGCCCGACCTGTATTTTGTAAAATTGTACAAATACTCTGTATAGCAATTAATCCAGCCATATTTTCCTGCCGTATAGTTGTATATCCAGTCTTCGATTAAGCTCGCAAAACCCAGGAAATAATCCGGTCAGCACCCAACTCACCCCTGCCATTACGCGGACGTAAATCCCTCGAAGAAAGCGGTCATCCTTTCACCCCGAACCGACCTGGATGATCACCTGGACAAAAGCCCGTGCATACATTACTCGAGCATCCATCCGACCGGTGGCGTCGCGATAAATTGAAACCGCCGCCTCTTTTTCACTGTCTGGAGGACGGCCCCCTCGGGCCCTATTCCGGGACCGAGTGCATTTTCAAATCAAGTCCGGACCCGTGGACTACTTACCCGAAGACCGGCCTGATGCCGGGCCCCAGGTGCGCCTGAAGGAGTGTGTTATGCTAATCGGTTTAGTTGTCTGCGATAGCGCCATGGCCCCACTGTCTACTTGTAATCAAACTCGGTCCCTTCGAGGTTTGAATGGAATCGGGGGGGTTTAGGGGCGTAAATGCCTATAGGGATTACACGTCTTCATGAATGGGTGACACTTCTTCAAATGAAGTTAAATTCGTAAAGGGTGGAACAAAATTTTAGAGATGAGATAAAGCAATTTTGTAGAAATGAAAGGAAAAGTAAATATATAATCGACTGTAATACACTGCGCCACAAAAGTTAAGGAAGTTCACAAATCTTGAGTTTCTTTTAAAGGTTGACAATTTTGTTCAAAAATATTTTTGATATGCACAGATATATCTTGAATGTCTACTCTTTTATACGAATTATACATTTTTGTTCCTTTTTCCAAAGTTTTATTTTTGGTAATTTTAGTACAAAATTCAATTTCTTAAAACAATTACAAAAAAAGCTTAATACAGGGCAACTCTTCCTCACATTTCAATGACTGCCTGGCAACGCCTTTGCATACTGTCTAATCAAGTTGTTGAAGTAGCCTTGATCAATTTATCGCCACAGGCGTGATAAAAGTTCTCTGAGCTCCTGAAGTGTATGTGGCGGTAGCTGATGTGAATCTAAAGTTCTTTGTAGTTGGTCCCACGCGTGCTCAATTGGATTGAGGTCTGGCGAGAGAGGTGGCAGTGCCAAGTGCGGAATACCATAAAATTCTAGGGCATCAACAACAATTCTCGTACGATGAGGTCGCGAGAAATAAAAAATTGGCGAAGTAGTCTGCGCATTCATATTTCCATCAAGCACCAAAAACTCTGTACGCCCATTAAAACAAATGCCCCAAACAGAAACTGTACTACCTCTGAATGGATGAACTTCCTGGATGACTTTACGATTTCGGTATACCAAAGGAAAGGTATATACTCGAACACGCCGATTATTCGAAAACCGTCATCTGTGTACAATATAGACCTCCATTGATCATTCCAATGCACGTGTTCGTTATCCCATTGCAACTGAAGTTGTGTCAGCAGAAACTTTCTCAAAGGTCATCATCTATGAACTGTTTCAATTGAAACCGTAACACCAGAAGCGTTTAGAAGTCGCTGTTGTATGATCCGACAAGTACTCAGAGGCTCTCTACGGTTGGATACTTTTAGAAATCGGTCTTGTGCAGGGGTAGTAGATCTTCGGCGTCCACTCCTTTGTATTTCAATGATATTTCCTGTTTCTCTATATCGATGCACAAACCTTGAAATTACGCTTTTACTGACTTGAAAGAAGTTAGTAATTTCTCTCTGGGTGCGTTCCATCTCAATCATTCTAATGACTTCAGCTGCACTCAGTTTACAAGACATTATTGGAAAACAAAATTTTTAGGTCTTGAATAAGAGTTGACTATATAAACGCAGGTTCGTACAGAGTTTCCATCAACTGAATGATAAATATATTCAGAGCCCTTTGCTTGACCGTCTACTAACTTCTGTTTACTCTATGTGTAAATTGGCATCAGTTATTGACCACAAATAACACTGATACTGAACTGGCACTAAACTGATACGTCACATCATTTATAGTTTTGATTTTGTTCAGATTTCGTCATTTAATCTTGACCTGAATTTTACTGATAATAAATTCGAGTTTGCTTGTGGCGCTCGCTCTAGGAATACATTTAATTGACAGAAAATAAACAATGCTGACAATACACCGTATGGCATGTATGATGCGTTTCCATGGTTACTCTCAAATTATTTCAAAGATATTTTGTTTTAAATTAGTCTATATTTATAAGGTGAAAGGTAAGACCTAATTTATTATTACTAATAATTTTGTGAACGCATACTGTTACATGCGTTCAATGCCATTAATTTTACGTTCATGTATCGCTACCCTAAGTTTGAATAATCTAAAGACGATCATGCTGTTTAATATTAACGTCTTGCTGTCTCAATTGCTACAGTTCGAGACCCAACTCTATTTATTCCATTTCGTCGATAACGAATGCCGTCACGGTAATAATTTGGTCACATAGTTTCAAATAGACGCCAGACGGCGAACTGCTCCCAACTCGTATCATAGCAGGCGAGTTTACGCTGGGTTCCTCCTTTACGAGCGCTGCTATTTCTTAGACATGTACGGCTCTAATTGTAAATAGAAGGGGATATCGGGGCAAAACTAAAATAACTGCAATAAAACGCCGCGTATAGGTGGGTTTTATGGGGGATTAGGAACGCCAGGCGAAGTTAGCCCTCCCAATACCACGTTAAATATACAATGTATAGGTATAGCTTGCCAGTGTCGAAAACTTACAGAAAATTTCGCCTGCGTTTCTGTCTACACACTGCTTCCGATTTAGACATCAACAGTACAGGTTGTTTCTACAAGTCATATCTATATGGAGTGAAATATTATGTTTTCCAGAAAATAAATCAAGAATGCTGATGTGGAAGCTCACCTGTTCCTGTTCATGTTAGAATATATAATTTTTTTTGATACTTTTACTTTGATGCTTTCTAGAACATTCCAAACCACATTCGATTTGATTCTCGACACGTTCTCGAGACCGCGGAAACTCCTAGAACCCTAAATATATAAGCGGATCAGTTTCGCCTCTCGACTTTGTCACCTTATTCTCAAAAGCCGAACGAGTCATACGCGAGTAACAGTAAAGATTTGACAGTTGCGCATTTGTTTGAAATATGTAATTAAGTAATGAAATATTCTACCTAGCTTTCTGCTATTGTGTTAGAGGGTCAACCATCATGCCTCTTAGCAGTTAATAAATCGATAATGCCAACTGGTTTCTTGATGCATTTTCCATTTCTGTAGATATATAATTTTCGAACTATTCCCACCATATTTATTCCTTTAATGTTTCCGTTTTATGTTTCCGTGATATCTTCGTAAACAGAATAATATGAATGCATTGTGTCTTTAAAATTTTCTAGGTGCAGATTTGTAAATTCAATACGCCTGCAGGCATCTTCACGGCCCACTAGCAATGCAACTTTTATCATAAAATGAGTTATATCGTCAGCTCCCAGCAAAAATTGATGTTTTCTTTTGTTAAAATTAACCTTCTTATGCCACTTACTACTATTACGCAGTTCTTGGGCTTGTTTAACTATTTACAATTTATTAAATATGTTATAGAGAACATAAAAATAAACAATTTTTATTAAATAACCTGTGGTCTAAAGCATCATCTGTTGCAGAAAGTAAATCAAGAATTATTTTGCCAAACCTAGGCCGATCCTGTTCTATTGTTAACAATGCACTAACTATGTCACTAGCTCACTGATGTACGGACCTTTATTGGCAACTATAGATTATTTTATGTTATTTTATTTAAAAATATCGTATCCAAATCAAGAATTATTAGCAATCGCCAATATCCATTAGCGTATTTTTGGCTGGGAGATAACCTCCACCGTCTCTTACAAGTACGTTTTTCAGTTTGTGAAAATAATTTCGAGCTATTTTTGTAAAATTTATTTTAAGGAAAATATGATATTACCCATTAAAAGTTTAAATTTGCTGTCTTTTAAGTCGGACGAAAATTTAATTTCATTAATTAACAAGCGTTGAGACAGAAATCATGAATAAATTTATTGGGATCTTTTTCTTTTGTAGATGCATTTTTGCATTTGAATTTAGATTATGGCTCTTCTCCGGCCGAATAAAAATGTCGAAATGGGGTCTCGTGGAACGCATTAGGCGCTAAAAGCTGCAAATTAAAGTTTTATAAACGACACCGACAATGCTGCAGTTTCGTGCAGAACTAATTCATGCCGCAGTAACGGCTTATAGGGATCGGAATAGAAGTTGGTGTCTCCCTGTCAGTTTGCAGTTACATCATTGAGTGCAGGTAAGGAGAAGCGTGATATTTCGTTGGAAATTATTTATTTGCGACATTATTATATATTAAAAGCTGTAGGTTACTCTCGCTCGCACACTTTACTCGAAAATTGATCATTTTACCACCACAAAGGCTTTTTTTGCGAGCCGTGCAGCGGCAAACGGCTAAACTTTCGCTGTCTTTCTAGATTGCCTACAGCGTATTTTGATGTTGATTTTTTCGCGTTTTCCTAGCTAAATTTCCATTTTCCCGAGGTTCCTCGGCCAAAAACGGTGGATTTTTTGATGTGGGACGAGGATAGTTGAGTGGGTTACGCCCCTTTATAGAACATAGCGATTTTTTCGAGTGGAACCAGGATAGAGGGAGTAGGTAACGCCCCTTTCTATACGTTCGACCAATAGCAGACGAAATGCGTTTTGCACGGCATACACGTCAGAAATGTCAAACAAATTTGTTGTTGTTTAGGCTCTTTTGTAGAAATTCAACAAACGTCAAACGAAACGTCAAAATGAATTAAAACAGATTGTGTTCTGGAACAATTTTCGGGTTCTTCCAGCTACGAGAAGTTGTTATTGCGTTGTCTTATATATATCCGAGTCCTTTGGTTATGATTTTATAGCCCAAAATCTGAATTGGTATCTTTAAGGTTTCAGTCAACTACGTGGCGCACCGCCGACCAAAATCACCGAAACGTCAAACGTATGCTCCAGCGATGACATCTCTGTATAAAATGTTGGAAATTTGGAAAAATGGGCCGACTGGAGGCCGGCAAAGACCAAAAATTGTAAATTTGAAGTCTCTAGAAAGTTTCCCGTACCCGAGCGCTGGGGTTTGAGGTCCTTCTTACATTGAACTTAGCATACAGGGAAAAAATGAGGTAAAAATGAGCTAGACAATATGGCAGTAGTCATTTCATTGCCGTATCGCTTCAATTTATAGGGTGATTCAAAAAAGCTTGATAGACAATGAAAAATTGACAAAAAAAATAAAATTCCAAATTCGAGGAAATTTTCGGTTTTTTCGCTTCGGAACAGTTGTCGGACAAACGAAAAACTGTTGCGTCTACAAAGTGTTGAAAAAAATGTTACCGCAAGCTCAAAATTAAGGGAATTAAAAAAAAATTTATGAAACTTTTAGCATCACATAAAAACCATCCGATTCTATATTTAAAATACAGGATGTTGAAAAAAATTAACCAAACTCGAGAAAACACTAAAAATGACCAAAATATGCCAACCACTCTTCTAAATTATAGAGGGCCCGATTTTCCCCACCAGAGAGAGTTCAGCCAAAGTCATGTTCACATTTTATTATTCACAGGCGTAGAGCCACGCGCAGTAATGTAAATTAAGTAAAAGGCATTACGCAGCGATGGTCATGACGCGCGAGGGCTTTAGTCCGTAGAAAGGTCAAGTCGGCGATAGCCGACTTGCCACCTTTCTAGTTAGTATTTTATTTGGTAATTTAGTGCATTTATAGATCAGAAAAAGTATCTAGAATTATTACGCGAAACTTAGGCAAGCCCTGCATTGCACAACTTATTCATCTGTCTACAATCACCTATCAATTCAATAAGTCTACGTTATTGTTTTTAATAATGTTTTATTCAAATCAAGAGTTAGCATAAACGGTGTGAATGTGTGAATCAAATGCGCATTTATGGCAAGCGAATTTATTTTATTATTATAACAGGACCGGTTTAAAAATTTCTAGTTTCCTTAAATAGATTTCTTTTTTGAAGATACGAAATTTTAGATCACAGGTTGCTTAATGAAACTTGCATACAGGGTGATTGAGAACATATCCATAAGAAAAACTAATGTAAACATGATCGTAAAAACGTTAATACTATAATCGGATTCAAGTATTTGTAATCGCCTGCATTCCGATGTCTCTAGAGACTACAGTAACTCAGCGATGTAAAGCTTAAAAATACTACAACTTCAATAATTCTTTTTTCAGAAACTATGTACTCCACTTTTCATGATGCATTGCATTGCATCTATTTCCAATTTTTTTTTAGGTAAGTTGCTGGATAAGCTGGACCTGCGACAAAAATATCGTAAATGACGTGTCTATCTAGGTATACATTAATTAGCTAGAAGAAATTTTTATATGATAAATGAATATTATTCTATACTCGCGGCAAGAATTCAAACGTTGTGCAATTGTTTTTATTGTCAACATGATTTTCGATATTTGGTCGCGTTAAAAACCATTATTTTTTGCAATTTAATGCAATATATGATGCAAACATTTAGTATATTATATAGTTTCATTACTCTCAGATGCAGTTTCTTAAATAATTTGATGAAAATATAAAGAATTATTCATTTGTTCGTATGACGTACCTAAGTCGTCTGAATTCTTGACGCGAGTATATTTTATAACCTGTTCATTTATATTTTTGCAGAGATAATGTAAATATTAATGAAATATGGAAAGCGAAAATATTTATGCCCCGTTTTGCGCAAATTTTCTGGAAAACACTCATTTGTCAACGACTGCATAAAATTATACAAACGATATCTCTGACAATGATTGAACAAGTCGCATAGCATTAAAAATTATCTGCAATAAACTGAGATCCTTATTAGGAGACCCGCAAAATGAAGAATGCTACGACATAGTAGGTTTCATGAAATTAAACACAATTAATCCAGCAATAAGCGCTTCTACGGTCATTTTATTCTGTTGATAAATGTTCAGGTAAATGCAATAAGTAAAGCCGTCATTTCGTTCGCAGATCTCAGGTCCGGACTTAAATATACTTTATTTGTATTAAAACACGTTTAATCTTTTTCTTGGCAGCTAATCGACAGAAACATACCATTTATTGACCTGCAGGGACTTGATTCTCCAGTTTAGTGAAACACATTCTCTCAGAAAGTGACGTAAATTCTCATGAGAAAATGCAAATCTGTATTTTTGACCATTTTCATTGCAGTTATTTCCCATAAAAAATTGGTGAATTATTTCACATGGTTTTTGCTAAAGGAATATAAAGCTTATTGTAAAGAGTGTTGTTTTTATTTAGACATGTTTAGATTTTCAGCAGGTTACTACTTGTAAAACAAAACAGTTTCAATGACTGGAATACGTAGCTATACTCGCGTCAAGAATTCAGACGTCTTACGTCACGGCTGACGTTACACATTTATTTTTATTGTCAACGTAATTTTCAATATTTCGTCGCGTTAAAAACAATCATTTTTTGCAATTTAGTGCAATATATAATGCAAACTTTTAGTGTAGTATATAATTGTATTACTATCAGTTGCAGTTTCTTAAATATTCTGATGAAAATATAATGAATTATTCATTTGTTCGTATGACGTAAGTCATCTGAATTCTTGTCGCAAGTATAGAAGCAACGTCATATTACGAAATACGAGATTTATTTTGACGGCATAAAAAATATTCTACAGAGTGATTCACACACGGCTCCAATATAAAGTCATAAATTTAGTCACATGACATGCAATATTATCAACTATTTAGGCAAATAAAAAATATCAGCAGCTATTTAATTCGATTGTATAAGAGTGCTATGACAAGTGTTAACATTTGATAAAAGATTTTGTCGTATTAAAAGTGTCTCGTTTTGGTTCATAATATTTACTGCAGCTTCTGGACCAGCAATGCTGGTTATTCAATTCATTCCAGTATTACAAGTGAAAAGTTATGTAGAGTGTTTTGTAAACTAATAAACTCAATATGATTAATGTTGGATATTATATATTACCAGTACAAGGTACGATGTTGATTTTAACTATTTGTGGGTATATGTTTGCACAGCGATTTCTACAAACATTAACTTAGTGCGCCCTTGATAAGGACGTCATCTCCTACCGAAGTGCGGGTTTTGTTATAATAAGGATAAATCCTCTAGTCCAACGTGCACGCATTGCCCTCAGCGATAATTGTCAAGAATAATTAATATATTATTAAAAAAGATTGTGTTATTTATTCATTTAATTGTCGAAGATGTTATCGCAGCAATAGCAACTAATTTTGAGAATGTTTGGTGTTCAAGTTAAAAGTTTTACCTTCTACAACGGGGCCACTCTGTTAGAAACATTAGAATGAAACAGATGGAGTATGAATTTCAGAACCTGGCCTACAATATAATTTATTGTCGGGTCATTGATACATTATTTTGCCCCTAGAGGGACTCTGGTCAGAACACGCAATGGCGGGCATTTCATAAAAAATTTAACAAATACGTATTTTCGTGGAGGTAATAAAAACTTCAAATGAACACACACTTTTGAATTATGAGCAATAAAATAAACCATGGGAAAAACGTTTTTCCTACTTGTATATATGAAAATCGCAATGCTTCCACTGCCTGCTTTATATGAAAGTGCCATTTTTTACTATAGAGATGAAAATATGTTCATCTCTAGAAGTGAAAATAAAAATGTCAAATTTATTCCTAGAAATACTATCATTTAGTTGCCTGCATATTGACGTTAACCTACTTTTAAAGCAAATTATCTAGAAAAGCTTTTAATTGTTGATGAAATAACATTGGACGTTGAGAGAATATTTTGGGTTCCCAAGAGAAGATTCTCGCTTTCACCTAGAATTTTCGTTAATTTCTTGTTTTTAATACAAGTTCAGCGGAAATTCAACATCGTCCCCATCGATGAAAAACTGGATATTTCCTTCTCTGTTCGTAGCTTTGATTTTTTAGGTTTGTACTCTTTTGATTATCGCTTTAGTAAATCTAATCAAATTTAAGTATTATTTGATATTCTTGGTTAAATTTCTGTTCATATTACCAAAGAGATGAAGGTTTTCGTTAAAATATACTAAAAATCCTTTCTCGTTAGTAATGTTAAATACTTTTTTCTCTATACTATTTTTTCCTAGAGACATTTTCTCTTTGGCACGAAATTGGAAGCTTTACTCTCAACATCTGATGGCAGATCATCACTTGAACTCATATGTATACTTTTTATGCCCCTTGCTTCTTTTTAATAGACTATTTTTTTTCATTATCTCGTACTAGAAAATAAATTCTGTATAATACAATTTTATAATATAATCCATATGGTTGATGTTACTAAATTAAAAATGTGTTGTGAAAATTATTTAAAATCCGAGGTTTTCTTAAAAGGTATTTGCTATTGCTTTGAATGAATTAGTCCACATCCTTTCTACGTAAACTCTTTTTTAAAATTGTACTTGAAGTCTATGATGATTCCCCACCAGTCCCTAAAGGGAAACTCCTACTTTCTTGTTGAAAAATCGAGTTTAAATGAAAATAGTACAAAAAAGTGATTGTATCTAGACAAACGCAATAATGTAGTTACTTTATATATCAACCAGTCATATTGAATATAGGATTCTTATAAAGGAAGCTTTGTGGAAACACCGTTTGCCTTTAAAACAATTCTATTTATTCGCACACAGTTAAACTGATAAAACGTCGCGGCCTAAAGGGAGCCGTAGAGGAAGAGAACCGTTGCCAATAGAAAAGTAGAGAGGTTAAGGCCGTCACTGACCTTCTCGTACGCCTAATAGAAAAACCTTTCCCATCTTCGTTTGTTCGGATTTGTCGAGCTTCAAGAAACCTGAATCCATTCCGGCCGGAACGGTCTTTACATAAACCAGCGAAATTAAATCCATTCAAAGTCGAATCCTTTATCTCTACCGCATCTCCATAAGAATATACAGGCGAAACTAATAAAATTTAAACCAAGAGATTCAATATATAAACCGAATTACCTGAATTTAAAGCAGAGAATCGATAAACTCCAGGTCGCTCGGAGCTCTTAGCGTCTAAGTGCGCTCTCGTCTTATAGACCGGTCGAATAAGGACTTTGCTCTCTCTCTCTTTGTAGGACTAGAAATGGTAACATTGAAGACTATTTCCATACAGAAAACAGTAATGAATATGTCGATGATGGTAATCCAAGTTATTGGAGAGACTGAATGGTCAATCGATATGGAACAAGTTGTATATTAAAGATTCACAAACAGATCGGATACCAGTTTCAAAATTGAAGTTTATATGACCAACTAATACGTTGTTTCAACTTGTTCCTGACAAATAAAGGTGTTTAAATCTTTTAGGTGTTGCAGAACAAACTATAAATTATGATATACACACATCTCTAAAAGTTTTGGCCCCCGCCTTGTGAAATGCAGGGTGATCACGACAAAAATGTACAGTCTCTTTGTCCGAGAATATGCAGATATTTTGAAAAGGAATTAAAGTGACATCGAGTATTGAAGTATCAATTAAGTTTTGTGTGAAATCCCAGGTAAATGAATTTATTAGTTTACCCGGACAAGAATAGTGCCTTTACATCAAGAGAGTTTGTCAAATCACCTCATTGCGCTTTGTCTAAATATGCCAAGGACTTTGATAAGGCGCATAGTAGTCCTTCCAGTGACTGATCAATCCAGAGTGACATTAGAGAAAGAAGACAGTTATATGACTAATTTCACCAGAAGGAACCGAAGGATAATGGTAACAGTTTTTCGAATTTATTTAATGCAAACATACTGGAGATTACTTAGGACAAGTACCATAAGAAGGACAACATTCCTCAAATTAAAAAGCATGAGGACCTTTAAGGGTGCCTTGGTTTTTATTTCGACATAGAGCTGCACGTCGCATTGAGCTGAAGAGCCCAGGGATTGGGTTTTATCACAATGAAGCAGCGTCCTTTTTTTCAGATCAGTCACGATTGGGTCTACAGAGTGATAGTTGGCGGGAAAATAATATTTGAAGGGGTCCAGGCAGACAGAAATGGCTCACTTTTGCTGGAGAAGTTGTCCTCTATCAAGGCGTATTGGTGATGTTTGGGGAAAGTACAATATTTGGTCGCCGTACTCCATTTATTTTTGTTAAACGCACGATGTCAGGCAACATATACACCGAAAACATTATTGAAGCAATCATTTGCCTTTGGATAATGAATTTGGTAAAATTTAAATTTTCAAGACCAAAATGCCAAACCTCATCGCACGCAAAGAGTATAAACATGCTGTGGGCAGGAAATATCCAAAGAATGAATTGGCCAGTAAACTCACCAGACATGAATCCAATTGAGTATATATGTTACCTACCTTAGCAAGACTTTTGAAGATTTGTGTCCAGTCAGTAGATTTTGTTGTAGTAAGGAATCTAAGTGTTTACTTCAGTGAAAACAATTTTCAATCTCAAAAAGAGAGGGATACACCACATTCTATTTAACTACCGCTGTCTGTAGTCTTGATTACAGAAGTGAAGACTGATGAAGAGATAGCCAGAAAAAAGTGGTTTTCTTCCTCCTTTTCTGAAAGTATTTTTAATACTGATTTAATATACCCTCCATTGTCTGTAGGCTTTGATTACAGAAGTAAAAGTTTAATGAGAAGATCCAGAATTGGACTTTTGTCAAGTCTATTGAACTGCAAATCAAGTAAGCTATTACTGAAAAAAAAAATAAAAAAATAGTGAACTCTTATACAACTGTAGACCTGTGTACTACAATTTGTTGTGATTACAGCACCAGACACAATTTGTAGTCATTTCACAAACTAAAACAGAAATCAAATACTACATATATTGCTGTACCATTTATACTCGCGACAAGAATTCAAACGACTTACGTCATACGAACAAATGAATAATTCATTACATTTTCATCAAAATATTTAAGAAACTGCAACTGATAGTAATAAAACTATATACTACACTAAAAGTTTGCATTATATATTGTACTAAATTGCAAAAAATTATTGTTTTTAACGCGACCAAATATCGAAAATTACGTTGACAATTAAAACAAATGTGTAACGTCAGCCGTGACGTAAGACGTCTGAATTCTTGACGCGAGTATACTAAAAGCTTTGTGAGTTTATTAACACAAATACTGCAACAGTTTACTAGCATATTTTTTGTATCTCCCACTACAAGCTTTTATAAAAATGTTTGTTAAATACATTAACAACCACCACTGAATAATTTAAAAAATTACACTTGGTTGTTAAAAATTTGTGCTACTTCTGTTGCAAATGAGGAACTTCAGGAACTACTTTGCGGGCCTATGCCCGATCAGCATTATCACCTGAAAGATCTATAGCGAACAGCCAAAGTCATTCGTCTATGGCACATCCGACATATACCGAATTCGAGCTTGTCCGCTCTCATCGGTATGCCATAGGGGCAGGCAAAGGTATCTCGATGAATCTCTAGCTGAGCTGTTCATGTTTGTCACACCCAACAGAAGTGAATCTGAGTACATGTGATGTAACACTTGCTGCTTAATCTATGTCATATCCGCCGGTAGGTCAAGAACCCGCGAGAAGTAAGTGTCTACATCTAGCGGCTACCGGCTTATTCCATGCGGTCTCACAAAAACTACTTTAATACAATTATATTAAAATTTACAACTCAGTATAATCCTTTTGCATGTACCACAAAAACGAACTTGTGTTTACTACATTTGTAGTTTATTCTATGACAAAATTGTAAGCACAAATTTATAGTGACTGTTGCAATAGTATTTCTTTCAGTGTATACACACAAACTGACGATCCGCTTTTGTAATGAAGATAGCGCCATGAGGGAAAGCACCAGATTTAATTATTTCTCGTCCATAGCTTAAATCCAGAGCATCTTAGACCGATTGCGTGCAGAAATGTCGACGAATGCCACTCGACCGGCCTATTTCCGTTTGCGGGGCAATAACTCTAAGGAGCATCGCGCATTTTAAGTACGCTTAGGCGCTATAAAGATTTAATGAACCCGTATATTACAAGCAATAACCGCGGGTTATTAAATTTAAGAGAATTAGCCTGGTTTCGAGAGGCAATCAGCCATCGTGCATGCCATGCTTCGACAATATAATTCATCACTCCTGAGTGACGGGGCGGGGTATGTAGGGGGAGGGGAATGTGTGTTCCGTTTACGGAAAAAGTCGAAGTGTAGTGTATATTTACATGATTATATTTGTGGAACAGGATACGAAAGATTCTGGTTTAATATAGAAAAATTTAGAGCTATAATACTGACAGTAAATAATCAGGTTGTTCACAGCATGTATCTGTAAAAATACCAAATCCATACTGTACTACTAGGAACTGCAGTTAAATATAGTAGAACACCTTTTTGTGCTGTTGTATATACATAATATTCTGTTTCTAAACAAAACAAAATTTTATTGAACTATATTTTGTGCAAAAAGCGGTTCTTTATTGAACTATGGTCTGTTTGGAAATGAAAGAGCGTAATAAAACCCCGAGATAAGAACCGGCCATGGGCGTGGTAATATTTAGTTTCAGGTAATTATCGGGTAACACTAATGCTAACAGGTAATGGGTGTACATTAGTATATTTTACTGGATACATCATAGGGCAGGAGCCAGTGTATTGTGACAGATCAGTCCAGTCTTAGAGCTGAATATACGAAGACGTGCTAGTGCAGTAGAGTAAAATTGTTTGGGTAAGATGTCGAGCTTATCAGATTACGTACCTGCTAAACGCGTGAAAAAATGTGCGCTGTCTCAGAATGCGAAGATTATTATATTAAATGTATTTAATGCATTGAAACACCAGAATCCTACCAACAGTGTTGACGACATCGTGGAAAAGTGTTCCAAAATGACAGGGATTGGAAAATAGACTATCTACACACTTTTAAAGGAAACAAAAAATAAACAAGATACTGGAATACCCCCAAAATCATCTACAGAGAGGTCAAAAGTCGTTATAGATGATTTCTTTAAAAATGTCATGCGCAGAAAAGTACACTCATTTTATTTTAAAGAAGAAATACCAACGCTAAACAAAATTTTAAGTGAACTTTCAGAAGGCAATGATTTACCAAAAATCAGTAGAAGCAAATTATGGGCCGTCTTACGAGAGTTGAAGGAAACGCAGAACAGGAAGTCAGTTCTTTTCGAAGATGCAATTATATATTGGCGAAGATCCTACTTAAGATTAATTAGAAAATTCCGTGACGAAGGGAGGAATATTTATTATCTAGACGAAACTTGGGTCAACGAGGGATATACTGTAACAAAAGTATGGCAAGATAAAAATGTAAAAAGTTTTCGACCCTTTTAGCGAATAGAAGTATGGAACGTGGATGTGCTCGGCTTCTGGCATGGAGGATAGAAATCCTCGACCGTTGCCGAAAGCTACGTCGAAGATTCCCTTCAAAATAAACTGCAGTATGCAGATAAAATTCTTCACGATAATGAGAACACATTATCCTGCAATACTTTTGAATCTTATGCTGAACTATTACCTGCTACTACAGACTCTGCTTCACTGGTCTGATAGCCAATTTTACTTTAAATAAAGATGTAAATGAAATAGAAACCAGTGTAGATTCAATGATTTGTTTCAATCATTTCTCAAATATTCCTCAAATAATTTCAACCCTGTAAGTAGCATAATGATTCTATAATTATTACAACCTTTATTGTCACCTTCTTGAAAATCGGGAGTACCTATTAGTTTTATTTCCCAATCCTCTGGTATTCCCTCTCCCTTATAAATATTTTTAAATAGTTCTAAAAGCTTATTTGTTGCACTTTTCTCCATGTATTTTAGCATCTCTGTTGTAAGTCTGTCGTGTCCAGGAGCTTTTTCATTTTAATTTTTTTATAGCTTCTTTGAGTTCTTCTGTGATTTGTTCATATTCAGTATTTCTTATTTCACTTCTTTTATAATTTGCTTCGTCTCCACCTATACCTGCTTCACAATTCAGCAGTGATCGAAAGTATTGTCTCCATCGACATAAAAGTTACAAATGATGATGTTTAGAGGAAAAAACGTTTACTCATTACACGTATATGGCAAGTATTTCAACTTCTTGTACGTCTATATCTTTGTCCGATTGACAAATTTATTGTCAGCCACACATAAATGCTAATATGCGCCTGCCTGTGCGAATGCCTGACCGCCTCAGAATAATAAACTCGGATTTTTTACCACTCTCGGCAATAACTTTCAAGAAGGGACTTCGCCGGTACATACACATACCCCGTACGACTACAGCATTTGTCATCCATGTTTCATCAAGAGTTATAGCTGGTCGCACAGTAAAAACGGCCTCCACCGGGTATGCAAGACGCGGCCGTCAGGTAATTTAGCCGGTAGAGACGGGGTCCAGTATGTTAATGTCTCTAATTTGCATACGAAGACAGCCATCATAAAGGTGTTGCCGTGTATGCGGATAGACGACGCGTCCATCGCATAAGTTATAATTTCGCTGTAATGTTCTTGGTCTCGCCCACACCGGGATGTTTTGATAGTTGCGGTGTTGTTTAGGCGGAGTTGGTAGATCAGAATCTAAGCTTCTTTAAAAAATTTGGAAATTTAGTGAAATTTACACGTATACAAGATGTTCTGCATAAGAACTGACACAGACCAGGTGCAGTATAGGAAGTCAGTTCTTATCGATAAAGATGAAATTATTTGTTGGCGAAGATCTTACTTAAGATCAATTAGAAAATTCCGTGACGAAGGGAGGAATATTTATTATCTAGACGAAACTTGGGTCAACGAGGGATATACTGTAACAAAAGTATGGCAAGATAAAAATGTAAAAAGTTTTCGACAAGCATTTTTGGATGGACTTTTAACAGGGTTCAAGGCACCTTCAGGTAAAGGGCGAAGATTAATAGTGACACATATAGGTAGTGCCAGTAGTTTTGTAGATGGTGGTTTACTTTCATTTGATTCTAAAGATACAGGTGACTATCACGAAGACATGAACGCAGATGTTTTCGAAGAGTATTTTACACATATGTTGGATCTTATTTTCCCGGGGTCTGTAATTGTCATGGATAATGCCAGTTACCATTCACGGCAGACCGAGCGGATGCCTACGACTGCTTGGAGGCCGATATAATTCAATGGTTATCCGGGAAAAACATTTCTTTTGAATCAAATATGGTGAAAAAGAAACTTTTGACACTTGTCAGTCTTAATAAAGATCAGAAAAAATATGTTACCGATGAAATGGCAACAAATCGCCAAATAACGGTACTACGGTTACCATCAACACTGTGAACTTAACCCAATCGAATTAGTCTGGGCGCAGGTAAAAGGAAATGTAGCGCGAAATAATACGACGTTTAAATTAAGTGACGTGAACATTTTGTTAAAAAATTCCTTGGCAAGAGTAACTGCAGATACCCACTTTTTTATGTTCTTTTTTGTACATTTATACAACACTACATTTACTCACCATAATTTGAATGTTCAAAATACATATATTTTTATGTGGAATAAAATTAAATTTAAATAAATATTTTGATAATAATATTGAATAATTTTATTTGAATTACTAAAAACCCTCTTAACCCGGTTATGATGCTTAAAGTAGCCTCATGTTTTGAAATGTTGTTTTTATATTGTTTACTTATAAGATATAAGGACCGAGAAATTGAAGCGACATAGACAAAGACGGATTGTCGGGGATTCAATTTTAGCTACCTGCTACAATTTAGTACGGTTCGGTCACACAAAGTTTTTTTAAAAGTACACCTCATCTATACCGATAATACATAATATAAAAATATTGAATATAAGCAACAGTACTACATTTATTTACAACTTACATACATAATAAGCTTTTATTACTCTCTTTCATTTCTAAACAGACTATAATAAATGATGATAGTGTCTTATAACGCTACATTTATTCATAATACGCTTCCACTAATCTTCTATGGATTTAAATGGCGAGGAATAAACAAAATTCTTCAATGTCCCCCAAAGAAAATAATCACATTTGTTGAGGTCTGGCGATCGTGGGTGTCAATTTTGAGAACAATTATTTCCTCGTCCTAACCATTTATTTCGAAACTTAAAATTCAAAGTGTCTAACAGTACCTCGCATTAAAATGAGGCGGTACTTCATCATGCATAAACCAAAACTAGTCTAAATGGCAAAGGTAAATCTTTGATTAAATCAGGGGAGTATTATTATGCAGAAGTTTAAAATAACTTGCACCCTTCAATCGATTTGGCAAAATAACTGGTCCAATAAAATAAAGATCAATAATACTGACCCAAACATTTCTCTTAAACTCGTGTTGAAAATGTATAGGTTGCATAGGGGTTTACATATTTATTCATGAAAGTTGTGAACATTTGTAATTCCTCTGAAAGTGAAACAAGCCTAATCAGTGAAAAACATTTTCTTATGAAAATTAATATCCTGATGCAAGATAAACTCGCAAAAGATCACTCGTTGATCTAAATCTTGAGGCAATAGCTCTTGCACTTTTTGAATGTCATATGGGTGTAGTGGATTACGTTTAAGGATTTGGAGTACAGAAATTCCTGATTATCCAGTTTCTCAAGAAAAACGTCTAGTACTTATTTGCGGTTCATCTTCAACGGTTTGCAAAATATTTTCTTCATTTTGTACCCAAGCGTAAAGGACATGAACGTGAAAAACTTTCCTGTGGCTTGAACTCATCTTTCAAACTAATTTTTTGTTATTAATAGTTCAGGTGATTTTAGAGATCTTTGTTTGAAAGTGACACATATTTTTATCTTAATCAGCACACTTTCTGTGTAATTTTGATCTAAAATATCAAAGCACGAACGGAGGTTGTGATACCAACGAACCTCAAATTTTTTGTTCGAGTACGCCTATGATTTCAGAATTTTTTTTAGATTGAACGTGTTTTTGTTTTATTATTTTTACTCTTAGATTTTGATTGTCTGGTTTTACTGTTATTTCAATTTGGTAAATAAAATGGAAATGGCCATTTAATACTTAGCGTTATTTAATTTGTGCCAAACCTAGCACATCCAAGAAAAGTTGCAATATATGAGAGTAAAAAAAATAGAAGAAAAACACTATCTAAAAAAATATTTGGAAACCATGGCCGTAAAGAAGTCGTGGGTCCCCTTTCTTCCTTGTGTGCTTTGATATTTCACACGAACATAACGTAGAAAGTCTGCCGATTTCAGATCTCCGAAGTCAGCGGAGGTATCAATAAATATAATTTTTATTTTGAAAATGAAGCTCCGAAATGAAAAATTGTATAAAAAAAGTTCCATTATTTTAGTTCAAGGAATATGTGGCTAACGGTTTGACCTTCTAATTTGTAACACCCTGTATATTAATATGTGACAAATGCATAATTTAACAAAATATCACAAAATACTGTCGTTTTTTTTTAATACATGAAGTGTCTCATTCCTAAGGCACACCAAGTTTTATAACTGGCAGGCAGACACACCATCTTATATTCTGATCCTCGTAAGCCTTCACTGTGACGTGAATTAGTTCTGCAGGAAAGTGCAACATTGTCGGTGTCGTTTATAAGGCTTTAATTTGCATCTTTTAGTGACTAATGCACTCCACGAGGCCCTATTTTGACATTTTTATTCGGCAGGAGAAGAAGAGCAATCTAAATTTAAATGTAGAAATGCATCTGTGACAGAAAAAGATGCGTCGAATAAATTTATGCATGACTGCTCTCTCGAAACTAGTTATTAAAGGTTTCGGCTCTTTTAAGGGTATCAAATTTATGTCCGATTTAAAAACAGTAGTTATATGTAATTTGTTAAAATAGATCACATAAATTTGACTTCTCAACTACTGTACATAACTTCTTACCTTCTACATAAGACGCTCCACAAGGTTCTGTGTTGAGACCTTTTCTTTAAAATGTTCATTAATGATATTGTCGATAATATTAATATTGATGCCTCCTTCCTGCCTATAGGAATGGCTGTCAACTGTTTTTGGAATCAAGCAGAAGATTTACAAGTACATAAGGTGATCCACAAGGCTCTGTGTTGAGAGCCTTTTCTTTAAAGTTTTCATTAAAAATATTGTCGACAATGTTGATGTTGATGCCTCATTTAAACTGATGACTGATTAGACATATGAGCATTATATTACCTTTTATTTTGTATCTAGTGACCTTTAATTAATTACTGATGTTATTTTAGTCTGGTAATAGGTCACTTGTAGTAGAAAAACTAAATTTTTACAAAATGCCAACGTTTTGGCTTATATTTAAGCCATCTTCAAGGCTCTGTAATTAAGTTTTTCTTTGGCCAATTTAATGTAAAAATTAATTGTTTTTCAAAAGTGCCAATTACAGGTGAAAAATATTGACAATATATACCCATAAATTGAATCATAAATAGCTTCAATGGGAAACAATGCTACGTCAATAAGAATTCAAAAAATGATTTTTTTGAATAAAAGTTCTCGATTCTTATTGACTAAGCATTGTTTCCCATTGATTTCCCAATCTTGGTGTGTCATTATTTAGACGCAATTATGTTCTTGAGGTAACATTTGACATGAAACCTTCATTCGACATTGCTTCAAAACATTAAGTTTCATAACAAGAAGTTATCGAGATTTTTGCAGTTTTTACTTCATTTTTAGCTATTACTTACTTGCTATGTATAGACATTGTTACAGATTTTTAAAATCAGTCAACAGAAATCACCATTTTGACCAAACTTAACCCTCTTTATCTTATGACAAAGCACCGATGTTCACGCAAACCCCGCGCGCACCTAAATTCTTGCATAATTCAGTGAAGTACGTTGTATATCCGCGCTCCAAGACGTTGCTATTTTTTATAATTGCGTTCATGCACATTTTATTATTCCGGGAGAATTTATTTATAATAATTTTGCCGAGGCACGAACAGACCATTAATTTGGATTGCAAGACGCGTGCTAGTAGGTAGGTATTGAATCCTGGCACTTCGCATAGCCTGGTCGACGCCTCTGGATAAATATTTAATATGTACAGTTTATAAACAACAGAGGCATATTCGCACGTCTTTGATATTCAGAGCCGTGCCTAAAAAGAAACGGGAAAGCCTTTGTCGAATAAATGAAAATATTTATTACGTATCAGAGAAAATTCTCTTTTCTTTTTTTTTTAAACATAATCTTCAAAATGATGATATATTAGTTGTGTATAAGTATGTTCAATAATGTCCGATAGGAAGTCGTCAAGTAAATTCAATTTTCTTAAGTTTGTGTAACCAAATACCAAAATATTACTAAGTTTATCAGCGAAAATTAAATATCCACTCGAGAACGCAAAAGCATTTCGCATTCAAGATACAAACAATATTTTTTCGAAAACTGCTATAAAATACGGCAATTGTGTTATGTACAACGATTTAATTTATATTTAAAATCCTTTGAACCGTGTTTGAATCAAGACGGTATATGTGCGGTGGCTATAACAACGATGGCAACCTACTATACAATAAAATTTAGTTTTTTGAAACAGTAGTGTCTGAATTATATATTGCCATTCATATTCTAAGAGTCTTTGATTCAAAATGAATGTGAAGACGAACATTTACTATGGGAAGTATTTGAAGCGGCACGAAGTAGCAAGTCAATATGATAAAAAATGTAGGACATTTGATTTATATTAGCTTAAAATACCTTTCCAAAAAAAAATTTTTTTTATAAAAGCTAATAATAAAGAATATATGGGTAGATATTGTGGGTGTAATTCAACGCTGGTCGAGACTTTAGTCCGCAGAGTAGTTAGTTTCACACAATATTGTTAATACCTAAAAATATATAAAACAACGATTACATAAAGGGTACAAAATTTTTTCATTAAATAAGTAAGTAATTGATTGACAGGTTAAAGTCACTTTTGGCATTGTCGATATTTAATTTCAAATAATTTTATTTTATTGATATAATAATTGTTACAGTTAGATGTTTGACTACACTTAAATGAGGCTACCTGAAGCAGCAATACTAAAAATGCTGAAATAGGTCAGATCTCATCTATTGTGGTTAAACAGTTTCAAGAGTGAACTTAGCTATTTATAGAATGTTTTCATTAAACTATGTTAGTAAATTCAACTAGATAATTTTAATTTTAAATAATTATGGATAGAGCTTTGTCTGTGTAATTGTTCATTAGCATATGTTTGGTATCAGAGAGCATATATATGACTTCATTGATAGTAATTGTAGGAAATTTGATTTATATTAGCTTAAAATACCTATTCAATACAGTAAAAAAATGTTACAAAAGCTAATAATAAAGAATATGTGGGTGTAATTCAACGTTGGTCGGGACTTTAGTCCGCAGAGTAGTTAGTTTCACACAACATTGTTAATACCTAAAACTGCATAAAAAATGATTACATCCCTAAAATATATGTATGTCAGTTAGCAGAAGAGGCATGATACGTACTTGAAACACGCAATAATATGAGAAATGGTAAGTTTTAAGCTGTGCCACTTTTTCCGATTACAGAATATATATAAAAACTAGATGACCCGGCAAACGTTGTTTTGCCATATGAATTATTTCTAGTGAATATTTTGGTAGTCGGCTTCGTTTTCATCCCTACTCCGTGCTGTTTACTGGGTGAGAAGCACAAACCTAGAAAAAATATAGACTGTGCCAGTGTCATATTGCCGGCAGCCGCTAATTCATGGCTGCCCTAAAAGGTCCAGAATCACTAAAACTTGGTTTTTATGCCAATTTACGTTGGTTGTATTGTAGCGTGAATCTCATTTGTTTACTGTGATTGGTGACATTCATGTCACATTCTTTAATGACATTTAAAATGACAGCAAGGTAGTTAATTTCATAATGCAATGCAGCCATCATATTTGCACAACCGCCAACATAGAGCAAATAAAATATCAATATTCTGAACCTTACGTCCCTAGAAAACGCGGCACCTGTCACATGACCTATATCATAAACCGACGATTTCTATATTTTTTCTATGTTTGTGGTGAGCAGTGACACCGGTAGACGCCTGGTAGTGATAATCGAGCAGTTATCGACCAGGGTTAAAAATGATTAAATTACTAAAATGGCTATTAAAAAATAGGGGTTTGTGATAGAAGTGTGAAAATTAAGGGTTGTATGTATTTTTTAATGCCATATCATAAAAAAATAAAAATAAAAAATTTTGTCCAAAAAATAAAAAAAAAATGTTTGGGGTGGACCTAATCACTTATTGGTATGAAAAATAGATTACGACCGATTCTCAGACCTACCGAATATACATATAAAATTTGATAAAAATCGGTCAACCCGTTTCCGAGGAGTATGGCGTCTAAAACTGTGACACGAGAATTTTATATATTAGATGTATGTTACTTTGTTTGAATTATCAGAATGTACACATCGTTTAAATTTTAGTAAAATACCTCAAAATTCTCAATGAAATGGCTAGTAAGATTGTTATTTCAATTGATATGTTTCATGTACGTTATTGATAGCGCTTTCCTGTGAAAACTTATCGTTATTTTCTTTGTATGAGGGCGAATTTCGCTACAAACAATTTGCTATTCTTCTAGTGGCCTGGAAATCCCGAACTATCAATTTCTCGCGAAACGGCGGAATAGCAACACCCTCCTAGCCTCCGGCCTGCATAGAGATGGCCCTGATTTAGAAAGTAACCTCTTCGAGGAACTTTCTGTATTCAATATTGGCCTAAGAGCTCAGCCCGCTCTACTTTACGCCGGAAGAGATCAACTGAAACTCGATTCAAATCTGGAAAATAGGAGATTAACTATTCATTGTGTTCAAATCCGAGCCCGAATCGGCCCGAACGGTTGTAAAAAGAGGCAGCTATTTGTTTTTAAAATTTACCGGAGTTCTGTAGCTCCTTTCCTGTTCCAGAGAAGTAGCCAGCCAACAATGAAATCTTGGTAAGGCTCTAAAATAAAGTGTTATCTTATACAAAGTGATTTCGAAATACTAGGAAAAATGGGTACAACAAAACATTTAGAACAAAAATTAGGTGATTTTTGCTACTTACTTTAGTTGGAGTACATAGGGTGATCTGTAAATGTTAAATTCGACTGTAACTGTTATTTTAGGAGATATCGGAAAACTGAAACGTGCATTCATCGGTTAATTTTTCACAAGAATTAAATTTTTTTATTAAAAAAAAAACAATTGAGTATCGCACTATTGAAATATCGATATCAACTTCGTTTTTTCTTATAAAATAACTTTTATATTATGAGATATAAGTGGTCTGCTTACTTCCTGCTCGGCCTAAGCGGCTCGACTTACAGGAAGAGATCTGAATTGCAGCAGGTACTTAACGCAGACCTCTCGCCCTGGGTGACGAGCCATTAAATCTGTAAATGATACTGCAGGAAACAACTACTCCGCGGACTAATGCCCCGACCGGCATTGAATTACTCCTGCAGTATCTGTGTGAACAGCCAAGAACCCTTGTCGACCACACCACCAGACATAGACCGGTTTCGAGCTTGTTAGCCCTCATCAGTATGCCATAGGTGAGATATCTCACCTGCACTCAGTTTATATGTAAACATACATATGAAGGAACAACCAGTTCAATTGTCGGTCATCTCACCTATGGCATACTGATGAGGGCTAACAAGCCCGAAACCGGTCTATGTCTGGTGATGTGGCCGACAAGGGTTCTTGGCTGTTCACACAGATACTGCAGGAGTAATTCAATGCCGGTCGGGGCATTAGTCCGCGGAGTAGTTGTTTCCTGAAGTATAATTTACATACAAACCTATATATTGTTACATATTTGGATTCTCCACTTTTTCCTGATTGCATTGATATAAACATGTATGGGTTATCTTTTACCGTTATGAGGTATTGATGATTAAGTAATTCTAATAATTAAATATATTTTTTTTATTATAAAGAACGCAAAACTATATTTGAGTTCATCTTATAGAGCAATTTAAACAATAATGTTTATAAAAGTTGTTCAAACTCATTTCCTTGCTTTTCTATGCTAAACCTATATCGTTTTTCAAATTATTTAAACAATTATGCATCATTTTTAGGTGTTTGTTTTGTAATCTATAGCTCATTGTATTCTATCTTAAATTTCTAAAATAGTGATTGCTCTATTTTTATAAACACTATTCCGTAAATAATCTCACAAGAATGTACTGGGTGGTGTCAAGTCTGGACTATTCGCCCGCCATCGTATGGTGCCATATTTTCCTAACCATCCCATATAACTATTATTCAAATATTCCATAACTGATCTTATATTATATGGTGGAGCTCCATCTGGCATCTCATCCCGCCGGCCTATCAAATTAGATAATAAAATTAGTTATTTCGTGACCCAAAAGATCTGAATAACATTGTTCGTGTAAATTTTCCTGATGGCACGATACGATAGCCGGCCAATAGTCCAGACTTGCTACCACCTAACACATTTTTGTAGCGCTATTTAAAGAATAGTGTTTATAAAAATAAATCAACCACTATTTCAAAAATTTGGGAAAGAATATAAAAAACTTTAGATTAATCAACACCCAAAAATGATTCATGAATGTTTAAATAATTTGGAAAAACCATATAGGTTCTGCATAGAAAAGCAAGAAACTGTGTTTGAACCATTTTTATAAACTACTAGCTGTACCTTGAAAATATTCTAATGGGCTCTCACCGCAAGACAGTCTGTAGATATATCGACTTTGGTAGGGTATCTTATCGAAATTATTGAAAAACTTCATAACAGGGAACATAGGTTAAACTTTTTCTCGTCATTTTATCGACAATAAACAAGAGTACCTTTTTTAGTCTAAGGCTGAAGCTACTCAGATGTATTATTTTAAAGTGTTTATCATACAGGATGTTAAAAATTTAGGCAATAAGTTGTAAAGCTGGTAAACTAAAAAAGCTAAATATGTTTCAAGTACACTATTTTAAGAGGTTCTGACTAACTCCAGGGGGCTCAGCTCCACCTGGCGCTCGCCTTGTTACGGCCCTGCTCCTTCGCTTTCGCCCTTGTACCTAATGCTCTTTGCGAGATCGCGACTTACGCGAGATAAAAAGTTTTAATAATTTTAAATATTCAGGGGAGGTGTGGGAGCTGCACGATCAACTCCGTCTTAAACTTTGGATTATGTAAAACGTTGGAGCGGCTAAGGGATTTCCGAAGTGCCCGTCCTAATAGGGCCGTTTTGAATTTTTGATTGCCCCGGTTGTTACTTTACGTTTTATCAAAATAATTCTCGTTTTTTAATTATAAACGTCAATAACATACATATTTTGTCAGAAAATTTATGTTGTACATTTTTTCTAAGGGCAAACGAAGTTGTTAATTAAAGTTAAACCTTTTTACTTGATTATATACAAAGTGTCTCAATTATAGCCATACAGGTCATGAATATACAGGGTACATTTTTTGAAACGCAATTTTTCGGCGGCGCGTATCTCAAATTTAAAAAACGAAGCGCTATTTTAAAGAGAATTTAATGTTTTTTAAAAACGTGTATCACAACATATCCCTTTCTATTTGAAAAAATAAGAGCAGTAGCCACCCCCGCTAGGGCGTTGAGGTTACAGGGATGAAATTAATAGCGAAACGTGTCCCCCTGAAAACAAAAGTTTTCGAGGTTTTTTTTTTTAATTTTTACGTACAAAGCCGTAAACCTTGCTGAACTGATTTGGATGGGTCACTCTGTATGTTTAAATTTTTAATTTGTGAAAAATATCCCAATAAATGCATATTTGAATATCTTACAACCATTTGGTAGGTGACAACTTTTGAAATATTTTATTAATAGAAAGGAAGGAACTTAGTGGATCAATTCTTACAAAACACAGGTGGATTTTGATGGCTAGAGGATCCAGAGAAAACAGATGGAAGGAACAACGAAGTAACTGCGGACAACGTTGTTTCTGGGTTTTTGCCCTTCATTGGCGCAGTGCAGCATAAAAACAAGATATGGAACAAGAAGGAAGGGCAAGAAACACGAACACAAGAGAATGACAAGTAGAAAGCCTATCTTTATTTGCGGCTTCGTGTCACACAGTCTCTGTTTAGAAGCCAAGGGCTGTTTTCTCTGGATCCTCTAGCCATCAAAATCCACCTGTGTCTTGTAAGAATTGATCCACTAAGCTCCTTCTTTTCTTCTATTTGTCCTGACTGAGACCCTGACAGTAGTTGCTGGATTCTCTTCCGTGGCGAATGTTGCTCTTGGCCTCTAAACAGAGGCTGTGTGACACGAAGCTGCAAATAGAGATAGGCTGTATACTTGTCATTTTCTTGTGTTAGTGTTTTGTTGCCCTTCCTTATTGTTCCATCTCTTGTTATTATGCTGCACGGCGCTGATGAAGGGCAAAAACCCAGAAACAACGTTGTCCGCAGTTGCTTCCTTGTTCCTTCCATCTGTGTTCTCTGGATCCTCTAGCCATTAAAATCCACCTGTATTTTATTCATATTTTTTTATATATAAATTCTAATACACATAGCTTTTGCTTGCCTTCAGGCCTGGCGAATGGAGTTCAAGTGGGGATATGATCTCTAGGTGGTACACGAATGGGTGTCAATTTTCAAAGTTTTCACAATGGCCCATGTGTGCAGCAACGCTAAGTTAATGTACATGGTTCTTATTTATGGTGAAGTTAGACAAAATAAATTGGCAGCTTCTCACTTGTACTTGGATCGATTTTCTGAATGACACATGCCAAATCTTGAAACTTTTACATCGGTGGTGCAAACGTGGACGTGATACTGGTAATTTTTTATGCGAATCGTGGAGGAGACAGTGATCTCAGGCGACGACAACGTGTTTTAGCAGCTGAAGAACAAATGATAAATATGATCCGTGAAAATTAGCGAATAAATACAAGGCAGATTGCTAGACAGGTGCCTGGATTATCCCAATCAATGGTGTGGCGGTTACTATATGAAGCTCCGTTATACCCAAATATTTCTCGTGTTCAACAACTGTTGCCAGAGGATTATCCATTACGAGTTAGATTTTGCGAGTGGTTGTTGCAGCAAAATGATGAAAATCCCCAATTTACTGCTGATGTAATAGTTAGTTTTATTTAATAGAAATGGAATACAAAACATTTACAATACACATATCTGGGAACTTGAAAATCCGCGCGCAATTGAACGGGACTACTTCGAAAACTGATTTTCATTGAATATCTAGACAGGAATTGAAACCCTTGAAGCCCTTTAAAATTTACCTCTAGGTGTTCGAATGTGGTTTTTACGTGATAGGAAACCTAACTCCTTTGGCGTCATGCGTATCACAATTACTGCGAATAATTGGCGTTTACAAAAACAGCAACTAGGAGGAACATAGAACGGCAAAAATTGATGTGTCCAAATGTGTGCACATGTCAAGGGACAAAATTTAGAACAGTTGTTGTAATAAGGTATGTGCTACTTTTTTATAAGGTTCATGTTTCTAATAATGATCAAGTTGTTGTTGTATACATTTTAAAAACACGTCACTTTGGTCAGATACATCTTTAAGTTTATGTTAAAGTTAAACAGCTGCCAATCTTTTTCTCCGGTGTCTGTTTAATCACATAACTTCCGAAGTTTCTTTTCGTGCGATATGTGACATCGCCAGTGTGCATTGCCACTCCATTACATTAGACCAAATTCCAGTAGCGCGTAATTAAATATTTTGAAATAGGTTTCAGAATGCGTATTTTTTGCATTACCATATTTGTACATGTATGTTGAACATTCTCAATTTTTTTTTCGGATAAGTTCTCAATCATATGTATTATTAAAAGCGTGCTTGAAAATACGAGTCTAATAAATACAGCTTGGGCGTAAAAGCTTTTTAATTTTCTGCCAATCCAAACTTATGCGAAACCGTAAATGGAGTTAATTGAGTTCTCCAACAGTGTCCACAGCGATAATTATTTAGCCATACGAATGTGGAGTATCATTTATACCTTGACAACTTTTCATTCTCTCGACTACACTTCGTTACTGCCGCAATACATATATAATGGACTGAAATTTTCCGCCGCTTTGTGTTTAAAACGTTGCACGTTACCACTTTAGTTTGTCTCGAACTACAAAATTATATTTCTCCAGTTTTCATTAATTCATCACGTGCTTTTCCTACGTGCATGCACTTTTCAGCTAAATAAAAAATTTAATATGAGCAGAAAAATGTATTATGTATCTTTGTCGGGTCATACAGTTTCTGTGGGTTCAAGGTCCAAATTTATACGCGAATTTTCAGTGAATTTAACATTTTAACAAAGCAATGATTTAGCACAATTTTTGATTAAATAAACCAAAATATTTGTGATTGTTGAAAAGTGACGTACTCTTACCAATACAACATTGATCATAAATAATTTCAATTACAGTTTGCGTGCAAAAAGGTATGGAGTAAAATAGAAACCCTGTGTCATGAAGCTGTGAGAGAAACGTAAATAATAATTATAATATAGGTAACAGAATTACATAACTTAGATTTGGAACACTCCAAAGTAGTAGTGATACCTTTCTCCTGTCCTGTCTGTTGTGTACGTTGACAAGCAAATAACAGTTAGGTATGGTTACTTAGGATTATAATTACAGTTAGTCATTTTGCAGTGTTGTCTATTGGAATCTGAAATCAGCAGTTGTGTTCAAGGTAGGGGGGAGGGGGGAGCTTAAAAAAGCTTAGAGAGCACTTTGACCCCATTGAGCCCCTTGTACTCCCTCCTATTAGGAGGTCAATCCACGGTGATGCTCCTTAGGAGGATTTATCAAATATAGGTCATAGAATGCCATCGTCTCAATCTAAATCCTCTTGTTGACAAAACGGCAATGCACTCACAAAGTGTATGAAATACTGTTTCGTTTTTCTGTTCACAATCTCTACACTTTACATTTATTTATATAGTAAAGACAACAGTGTCCAGCTTGAATATCTGTCTGTCATGTCATCTTTATTGCTATGCTCATTGACCCACCATACAGATATGCGATTGGAACCACTATCAGTGCCAAATGGCATTCCCATGATTTATGATTACTTAAGATCAGTAGTGATTGTCTACCATTTGTGTAGATTCCGATAGTGTCACCCGTTGTATGCCTACGAGCAATTTCTTTGGCAGTTATGGATATACTTTCTAATTCCGTTTGTATCACTGTAGCATGTCTATTCATTGCCTCCTGATATAGCATGTGTAGGGATCTGGTCACCTTCCTCCCTTTCTGATCCGTCTGCGAAGAAGTGTTATCTGCTAACAAAAATGTATACATATAACGTTTTTTTAGTCATTACTGTAACAAAATTGTCCATTCAGTAACATGAATAACCTTTTACAATCTATATCATTATTTGATCGGGGATTTGACCGGTCGATGATTGAGTGGTTTAAGGCGTCAATACTGAATCGCGTTTACCATCCATCGCAGGTCTGATTCATGCGACCTGTAGACCGTAGATCAGCTAAATTTGTCGATAGGATTGGCACCCTCTTTGCGGATATGGTAAGATCCGTTAGCTTGAATCAATGTGAGAGATTGATACTGGTTGGCATTTGACCATCCCCTTAACTAATTAGGTTTTCCAAGTTTCTCATCATATCAGCACTGAATGGTGATTAGGGCCTACCAACGTAAGTCGTTACTGGGCGCAAATGTGGCTTGCTTAGCAATAATATGCCGCCCCCTCTCCCGCACAAGTCTCCCGACTTCTGGGCTAAGCCTCGTGATTAAAATGAGGGGTAGAGATAGTATTATTTTGTTAATTCTTATGGGAAAAAAATAAAATAAATTCCACCAACTAAAATTCCTCTCTAACAACACAGTGAGGACAAGAGTGCTTGCCTTCATCGCCAATTTATTAAAAATTTTCTCATAGAATCCCCATTTTTGCTCTTTTTCGGTGAAATTATTCAAATCGCGCGCACAAAAAACTAATAGGCGAACATCGAGCCCCACGATAACGAAATTACCGCAAATTGGCTCTTATGACAAAAAGTAATCGCCCACAGTCAGTAAATGTAGACGGGCGAAATCCAAACGGCCGCATTTAGCTTACCCACAGGTTATAATCATTGTTCAAGTCCGGTATTAAAATTAGATTTAAATTTGGGGGCCAGCCCGATCTCATTTAAATATCGGAGGTGAGTTTCTAGGAAAAATTACCGGTGCTCCGTAATTGGCCTATTAATTCGACCAATAAAACATTTTTATAATGACCGCCCTTTCGCTATCATTATAGTAGAGGCTAATGCTATTTTAATGCGCGTAATGATAGGGGGGACATAATTTTATTGAGATGATTGCGATTGTTGGAGCAGACTTTAGTTAGTTGGCGATTAGAGTAATTCATCTCATTATGTCTCGGTAACGAGTCCTTTAATGACTACCGCAGAATTTTTACCCCTGTTTCGCATCTAGTTCTTATTCAAATCAACGTACTGAATTTGTTAATAAATGGCACAATAATAATAATAATTTAGTGTGCACGCTTCCATGGCAGTTATCAATAGTTGAATAACTTCCGGGCTGATTGCCACACGAAGAGACATCGAAACCTCCAAAAAAGTATTCAACGCGGTTTAGCCGACCGCTCTGATTTTTCACATGGCGTCCTCCTGTTCCCTGGGAAAAATTGGAGGCCCGTGGCATATTTTCTAGCCGAGAAGACCGAGTGAGCGACAAAAAACCTTGTTTATTTCGTCCGGCGACACCGGTGATGCAGAAGGGCCTTTGAAATTCAAATATTTGCGGGAGGACTTATAGCCGACTTGTGGATTTTCCGCAGTTGTTGTCCGTTTTGAATGCAAATTGGTCGCCGAACGCCTTGGGACGGACAAAAAGTGTTCGTGTGAGTATTACGTGGAGTATTCCTTAGAGTTTTCGTCAATAATATCGAGGCGGCCAATATATGACAACGAAACGGAACGTGAAACAAAAAATATATAAGCGTTTCATTTTCTTTGCAATTTAAAGATTGCTGAGATTGGGGAAAACTTATGATTAAACGCACTTATAACAAATATATTGTAATAAAATTAACTTTTAAAAAAGTTTAAAATAATGTAAATTTTCACACCTTATAAAAACATGTAAAAATATTTAAAATGATTATTGTTGGTAGAAAAAAGGTATAGTATTGCAAATAATTAGTATATACAAGAATTAAATATAACATATTGTTACGAAAGTTCACCTACCTTTTTAGTTAGTTAATTATGTTCCTGTTCATGTTAGGATTTATAATTTTTGTGATGCCTTTATTTTGACGTTTTCCGGAATATTCCAGGCTATATTCTATTTGTTTCTCGACACGTTCTCGAAGTCTCAGAAACTTCGAGAACTGTAGAAACCTATATAAGCAGATCATTTTCGGCCGCTGGGGTCAGTTTGTATTGAACAGCCAAACGCGAGTGACAAACGTCAAAGTAAAGTATTTGACAGTTGTGAATTTGTTGAAGCAGATTTCTTGTATTTATCAAGAGTGACAATAAAGATTATTTGTCTACGTGACGTGTTTCAACGATAACCTAATTTCGAGGTTACATTGGTGTCAGAAGTGTGACGTTCCGCAAAGAAGACGTTTGGAGTAGACAAGTGAATGCCAGTAACGAGATCAAGAGCGACTGAAATGGAGGAAACATTGAGACAGTTAATGGGAATGATGAAAGATATGAAGGAAGAAATAAAGAAGAGTCAAGACGAAATGGGAGAAAATTTAAAGGAAATGAAAAACAACCAAGATGAAATGAAAACTAGTCAAGAGGAAGTAAAAAATAGTTTAGAAGAAATGAAAAATAATCAGGAAGAGTTAAGAAACGAAATGAAAACCAGTCTACAAGAAAACAATAAGAAGTTAGAAGAAGCAATTAAAGTTAAACTCGACGAATTTGAGGAAACTGTGGAAGAGGAAATTAATCAATTAAGAAATGAGGTACAAGATAAGGTCCAGGTCGTAGAAGACAATATGACTAAGTTACAAAGTGAAGTCTCAAATCTGAAATCTCAGTTGTCTACAAAAGAGCCCATTAAGACTGAGAGCAGCGTTTTTCCGTCGTCAAGAGTGAAGGCACCAACATTTGATGGAAAAGTGTCATGGAGCACTTACCTTAAACAATTTGAAGCAGCTGCCTTGGCAAATAATTGGTCAGAAGAAGAAAAGGCTACATCACTAATAGTTGCCCTACGAGGTGAAGCCATGGAGATATTACGAACGCTAGCCGAGGATCAACAAAAAGACTATCAAATGCTGAAGAGTGCTTTAGAAATGAGGTATGGCGATGCTCATCTACAACACGTTTATCAAGCACAATTAAAAGGCCGAAGACAACGCTTCGAAGAAAATCTGCAGCAATTTGAGGCAGATATAGCACGTATGGTGAAGCTAGCCTACCCCACCGCACCGACGGAATTTCAAGAACAGTTAGCAATAAGTAGCTTCATTGATGGCCTGCGAGATTCGGAGATCGGTCAAGCGTTAAGGTTGGCCAGGCATAAAAATATATCTGAAGCTTTGGCCCAGGCGCTAGAAATTGAAGCCGCACGACAAGCTTCCCGAAGTAGTCAAGGCAGAATAAGGCAACTAAGATTTAGGAGAGAAGAACCGCGTGAAGCCAGAAGAGGATGACGAAGGATTAATGAAGAGCTTAAGACAATTTCTAGACAATTATCACAAAGAAAAGTCCGTACCGACTCTACTGTATATAGCAGGAGAAGATCCATCAAGTGTTGGAATTGTGGAGTTGAAGGGCATCTTAGGAATCGATGCCCTAAGAATACATCTAGTCAGGACCAGGAAAACGCCAACTAGTCAGCTTTGAGGGGCGAAAGCTGGCTAGGTGCAACCAAGCCCCACCAACTATTAAGATCAAGGTAACCCGTCTGCAAAATAATGGAACGAGTTTGGTAGTACCAGGGCGTATATGCGGACGGGATTGTGAAATGGTCCTTGATACAGGCTCTAGTCACACTATAGTAAGACCGAACATCGTCGCTCACTGCAGAATACAAAAGCCAGACCGGAATTACATCTTGGAGACAGCAAATGGAGAAGTCATATCAGTGAAGGGCATCCATCTAGCTAGAATAACCCTGGGGCAACCACATTCCAACACAACATCCTAGTAGCAGATATAACCGATGATGTCATTCTTGGACTTGATGTAATGACTCAACATAATTTTGTATTGGACCTTCCACGAAGACTATTGAAGACCAAAGATGAAGAAATCATCATGCAGTTTCCTGAAATCAGAAACCTTCCTATTAGAACTGTGAAAGCGTCAGCAGACATAGAACTTCCAGCAGGTTCAGAACTAGTAATTGAAGCTATTTGTAGCAGTCCTTCGGCAGTTGAAGAAACTGTAATCGTAGAACCAGAACCAGAGAGCAGCCTCTATAGGAAGGGCATATTAACCGGAAAGACATTAACAGAAAGGAAAAACAATTTGGTATTGGTGAGAATGCTTAATCTAAAGGACTACCCACAACAGATCAAGAAAGGCGAACCTTTGGGAATTTGTCAAACAGTTGCATCGGTGTTCAGCAATATGGAATCATCAACAGCATCTCGAAATATTCAAAAACTACCCGAAGTCCTGCAGACCCTTGTTAACCGATTCAAGTCCCCATTACGAGCTGATGAAGTCCAAAAATTGGAAGATTTGTTGAGGCGCTACCAGGATGTATTCTCGTTAACAGAGGATGACGTCGGAAGGACTAATCTTGTGCAGCACCGCATAAATACCGGCAACACCACTCCAATTAAACAAGCTCCACGACGTATCCCTTTAGCGAAGCAAGAAGAGGTATCGACGATGCTTAGAGACATGCAGCAACAGGGAGTCATTGAACCATCCCAGAGTCCATGGACTTCGCCGGTTGTTCTGGTAAAGAAGAAGGATGGCACTACCAGATTTTGTGTGGATTATAGAAGACTTAACGATGTCACTAAAAAGGACAGTTATCCGTTGCCAAGAATAGACGATACCCTGGATACCCTGTCTGGATCCCAATGGTTTTCCACATTAGACCTGAAAAGTGGCTATTGGCAAGTGCAACTTCACCCAGATGATAAAGAGAAGACAGCGTTTTCCATTGGAACAGGGTTGTGGCACTTCAACGTCATGCCCTTTGGCCTCTGCAACGCACCAGCCACCTTTGAAAGACTTATGGAAACCATTCTACGAGGAATGACCTGGAAAACTTGTCTCGTTTATCTTGATGACATAATAATACTTGGCAAAGACTTTGAAGATCATTTGAAGAATGTTCAAGAAGTTTTCCAAAAGTTGAGGAAGCCCGGCTCAAGCTAAGTCCCAAGAAGTGCATGCTCTTTCAAAAGGAAGTCAAGTATTTAGGACACATTATTTCCTCTGACGGAGTGAAGACTGACCCAGAGAAAACAGAAACCGTCTGGAAATGGCCAGTACCGAAAGACAAACATGAATTAAGGAGTTTCCTTGGACTTTGCACTTACTATCGCAAGTTTGTGAAAAATTTCGCCGAGATTGCAAAACCCTTACATCGACTCACAGAAAACAATCAGCCATTTATCTGGACGGAACAATGTCAACAAGCTTTTCAGATATTAAAAGAAGCTTTGTGTCCTCCGATTCTGTCATATCCCAAGCCTGGAAAGACATTCATCGTTGACACGGATGCTAGTAATATTGGAATTGGAGGAATATTATCACAAATTGAAAATGGGCAAGAAAAAGTGATTTCCTACTTTAGCAAGGTCCTCTCTAAGCAAGAAATGAACTACTGCGTAACCAGAAGAGAGTTGCTTGCCATAGTTAAAACTGTGGAGCATTTTCATAAGTATCTCTATGGTCAGCCGTTCGTCTTGAGGACCGATCATGCTTCTTTGAAGTGGCTACTGCAGTTCAGGAATCCGGAAGGCCAAGTGGCAAGATGGCTTCAACGGTTGCAGGAGTATGACTTCAAAATTGAACACCGTAAAGGATCTAACCATCGTAATGCTGATGCTCTATCCAGAAGACCATGTCCTTCAAATTGTAAACATTGTGTGCGACAAGAAGTGAGGGAAGAAGATGAATTTCTTTGCAGAAGAACTACCATCCAGTCTCCAGAGGATTGGGATATTAAAACCATTGCTAAAGAACAAAGTGAAGACCCGGATTTTGGACCAATTTTCCAATGGAAGATAAACAACATGGACAGACCCACCTGGCAGGACATTGCTGATAAGTCACCATCTCTAAAAAGTTACTGGGCGTTATGGAATTCTTTAGCCATCGAGAACGGCCTATTAAAACGAGTCTGGGAGAGCCCAGACGGCAAAGAAAAGATTTATCAAACAATACTGCCCCAGAAAAGAATTCCAGAAGTTCTTCAAGCACTGCACAGTGGAGTCGGTGGTGGGCACTTTGGAATAAACAAAACTCTGAATAAAGTTAGAGAACGATTCTACTGGCTTGGCAGTCGGTCCGATGTGGAAGAATGGTGCCGACGTTGTGATACCTGCGCCTCTAGTAAGGGACCCAGGACTCGAAGCCGAGGACAGATGAAGCAGTACAATGTTGGAGCTCCATTCGAGAGAATAGCTATTGACATAGCTGGACCATTTCCTCGTAGCAGCAGTGGGAATCGTTATATTTTAGTAGTGATGGACTACTTCAGTAAATGGCCAGAAATATATCCCTTACCTAATCAAGAAGCTGTTACCGTAGCCGAAGCTTTATTCGAAAACTGGATATGTCGTTATGGGGTGCCCAGAGAGATTCATTCCGACCAAGGACGAAATTTCGAGTCGGAAGTATTTCAGAAGGTTTGTGAGCTGCTAGGCATTCACAAAACCAGAACTACACCTCTTCACCCGCAATCAGATGGAATGGTGGAAAGATTCAATCGCACCATCGAAAACTTCCTGAGAACGGCCGTCAACGAGAAACAGACCAACTGGGATACCTGCCTTCCTCCATTTTTACTGGCATACCGAGCAGCAATTCATGAGACCACGGGTAAAACACCAGCCAACGTGATTTTCGGCACAGAATTGCGGCTACCCATAGATCTAATTATGAATCGACCGCAACACGAGGAAAACTTAGATGATTATCTCAGCCATCTGAAAGATCGAATAAAGATGGTACATGAAGAAGTACGAGAGAAGATAAAAATAGAAAGCGACAGAATGAAGACCAGATACGACTTGCGTGCCAACAGCAGCGGGTTTCAAGAGCTTGAGAAAGTGTGGCTCTATAACCCAAAAGAAGCAAGGGTAAATCTCGAAGCTGCAGAAATCGTGGGAAGGCCCTTATACCGTCGTGTCACGATTGAATGACGTAGTTTACAGGATCCAGAGGAATCCCCAAGCCAAGATGAAGATTGTCCACATCGATCGTTTAACACCTTATCAAGAAGGCCATGCGGACAATGGAGTAACCTGATCGGGACGATCAGTTCTAAGAGGGGGGCAATGTTACGAAAGTTCACCTACCTTTTTAGTTAGTTAATTATGTTCCTGTTCATGTTAGGATTTATAATTTTTGTGATGCCTTTATTTTGACGTTTTCCGGAATATTCCAGGCTATATTCTATTTGTTTCTCGACACGTTCTCGAAGTCTCAGAAACTTCGAGAACTGTAGAAACCTATATAAGCAGATCATTTTCGGCCGCTGGGGTCAGTTTGTATTGAACAGCCAAACGCGAGTGACAAACGTCAAAGTAAAGTATTTGACAGTTGTGAATTTGTTGAAGCAGATTTCTTGTATTTATCAAGAGTGACAATAAAGATTATTTGTCTACGTGACGTGTTTCAACGATAACCTAATTTCGAGGTTACAATATTATAAGAATCACATAATTAAAATTTAATAATTTTAATTTTAAAAAGTTAATACCAGATAAATTAGTAAAAATATCAGTACATAGACTTATAGAAATGACAAGTACATAGTTAAAATCAAAAATTAACTCAGAGCTAGACATATCAACCTATAGCTAATGAAATAAGGATGACACTAATGTACATATCGTTAGCATCAGAGTCAAATATAAAAAGAAATCACTAAAATAAATAATATTCAAACGACAGATTTTAAAATTTCCCATAAATAATATTTATTAATTGACACCTGTCAAAAAATAAAGATGTATACACATGGACAAGACAGCCACACCTTAAAAAAGATAATTAATTAATATTTCCAATTAAAAATAAAGAAATTTGTAAATTACAAAACATGGACAATATGCAAATATGTAATTAGTTATAAGAAGTGCAGTGATGTGAGTGAATAAAAATCAAAAACGATATGTAAAAATATTGTGAGGGTGACTTAATACAAAAACTAAAAATCTAGAATTCATATAGACTGGAAAACAAACAATTTCTTGATTAGTTACGCAAGAACATAGAAAAGGGGCAGCATCGTTTTTTTAGCGTCCCCAAAATTTACGAAAAAGTAAAGAATCCAAAACAGTACTTACCAGAAAAAGAACAAAAAAGGTTACATCATTTACATCTCAAGACGTTCCAGAAGAATTTTTCCAGCAGTCCTAGTTTTACCAGGCCCAGTTTCAACCTTTATTGGAATCCACAACGGGTATTTCCATGTTCCCAGAAAGTTTGAACCAATAATAAAAAGTACCAGGTACCATTTTTAATTTGTGCACAATAAATAAACTAGCTAGAAAAATTCAAACTAATGAATCAATATAGAAACTGAACCTAGGTATTCAGTATACATAGCAGGACTTACCTACATAATTGAAATAAGATAAAGGCCACTAAAAGTCCCATAATTATAAGAAACTTTCCAAAATCAATACAATACGATTCACAAATCGACATTTTATTTAATAACCTTAATTTCTCTGTCGATTTTACCGATAAAACAGAAATGGTGTGATTATTTGTATAGTTTTAAAAGAAATTATATAAGGAAAAGCCCATGTTTATTTTCATAGTTTTTGTTTAGTGGAAATATAATTGATTATTATTTTCTGAGTTAATTATAAAACATTTGGTTTCTTTCTAAAGAAAATAAAATAAAAGATTATTAAAAACAAATTTAACATTTATTCTGTGTTTTGTATAAGCTGTAGTTTAGACAATAATTAAATAAAATATTAAAAAAAAAAACATTTCAAAATTTAAATATAAGGAAGTTTTCTCTCTATAAAGAACCGACTACTGAGTAGAGTCAAAGCTAGCCAGGGTAGAAGATAAAAAAATAAAGGTAAGAAAAGAATTGAAAGCGCCATAAATTTATTTCATAAAGACTCACACACATTCACACATATTACACATAATAAAGATCACCCTTACAGGTTTTCAGGACTTTGTGGGGACGCCAGCTATAGACCGATTTCTGGGGACTTCGGACTTACGAATCGAACCCGATGTAAAATTGTTTACTGGTCACGTGTATCAATTCACTTCGCTTTAACACTCGATAGAATTATCATAAATCGAGAAAATAACTTGTGAGGACGTCCTCGTAATCGGGTTTGTGTGTCTGTGTGAAAAATTGTGGGGACAGTCCCCACAATCTGGTAGTGTTTATGTATTGTAGGGACCTTCACACACACTTTTTATTTACGCTGTTGCCAAATCTTCAAGTCCCCACAAGACGGGTGTGTGATACCCACTGTGTATTTTAATAATTTTAATTTTGATATTACGTTTTCGGCCTGTTACAGAAAATTAAATACCTTTTGTTAAATTGATCTTTCAATGGAGTTATTGAATTAAAGAAAATATTATGAGAAACATTTGCATTTTTTATTTGCACTGGAAACTTAAGCAGAGCTATTATTATAAATTAATAATAAAGACCATGACAACAACAAAAACTAAACTATGTTCATAAACTCCATCTAAATTGTGAGGACTTGTGTAAGTCCACATAATACTGTCAGTCCCCACAAGTATAGCAACGACAATGCTCATGTGTGTGTGCTCATATCCCCACAATTTGCGGAAATTCACTAGTTTATGTATTTGTGTGATAAATTGCGGGGACAGTCCTCACAATTTGATAATGTTTATGTATTGTGGGGACCTTCACTCACACTTTTGACAAACCGTGATAGTCTATGTACAATTATTAAGGGTACATTTCAGAAAATGTTCTTTTTATAGAAAAGGAACGTCGTAGTTTCCATTTAGTTAAATTTTAAATTGTATGGATTTGTGTAAGTCCACATAATCCTGTCAGTCCCCACAAGTATAGCATCAACAATTCTCATGTCCCTACAATGAGCGGAAAACCTACGTCAATTCACTAATTTATGTATCTGTGTGAAAAATTGTGGGGACAATCCATTGCCATTGCTTCCGTAATATGCCATTTTTTTTTGTAGAAAGACTATAAATGTAGGTAGGCCGTTATTTTAATATTGTGTTTGCATTTAAAATTCAGGGATTGATTCATCCCAATAATGCATTGCTATCAATTTAAAATATTTTAAATTAATTAATCGTATATATCAATAATTTATTATTAAACCAATACTTTTAGATAAACACTAAACAATTCTTCAGTGATTTCAAGTGTAAAAATAATATTTTGTAAAGAATTAAGAGTTCTTTAAATTTATTAGCTATCTGCAAATTGTCACATTTTGTATTTTAAATTAAAAGGTTATAGTGTGAGATTTTGGTATTATCCATGACTTTGTTATGTTCTTAAGAGTTCCTACATATCGGATAAAAAAAATTAATTTTTTTCTGGGGCTTAATTCATTACATAATGGACATGGAAATCAGATAAATATGGAAAACCGCAAAACTCGTCATCTGAATAACTATGTCTCTAAATTGAAAATAAAATTAATTCCGGTTGATTTATCTACTAAAACTAGGAATCAAAAGAAAATGTGAAAAATAAAAATATTATTACATGGGTATTGCCAATAAGATTTGATAAGCAGTTTTGAACATTAATTTGTTAATTTGTATTAAAAAATGTATCTGCCTGTTTTTTTTAGATTTAGGTGTTCAATTTGAATCCTATAGTAGGCATCTAACTGCCGGTTTCATAAAAGACTGACTAGACTAGTATCAAAGTGAAAATTATAGACCTGAAATCTCATAGCTCTATAAATACCCAATTGTGGCAGGATTCGAGCGAATGAACGCACAGTTTTAAGTTTTTACAATATTTATTTAATATTCTCCTGACACAAACTTCTATCAACAAATTGTTGTTTTTTCACTCTGTCAAAAGATACTCTGGCCTACTTACTAGTAACTATAAATATATATTTAAAATAATCTACTGGTTATTATGCCACCCAAAACAAAGTAATGCTTTAAAAGTTGCCTCACAATAAATTTCAATCACACTAATACAGTCTATAGAAAATTTATTTTTATACATTTCCATATAATTTGATAATTTACCAACTACCCGTTAATTTATTATCTTAAGTTTATGTTTGGCCCTCCTCATCAGTTTTAGAAATATAAGCTTTCAGAATCAGACCTCTATACTTTTTACTTTGATAATAATTGAAAAATTTAAGGACAAAAAAATATCGAACAGACGGATATACCGAAACAAAAAAATTACGACGCGCTAATGACATCGAAGATGCAGTAGTATGCGACAAGTAATAGAAAAACTTTGCTAAAATTTGAATTGGTCATATAACCCACATTCTCCAAATTTTGTATATAACATCACGTTTATAACATAAATTTTAAATTTAACACGCCATCATTGATAAGAACTTTCACACTAATGCAAGTTCGGCTATATAATATTATTTTATTTAAAAATCTACACTTTCTTTGCGCCCCATTAATTTCGAGACATCCTGCAAACATTTTATTTACTTTTATAAATTATGTAAATATTTCGGACTAATGGTCTTCATCGGGATAGTAATACTGTTATACGTAATCTGCAAATATAGTTGTATTATTATTAATTCTGTAGTAACTAAAATGAAATCTATAATATATTAGATAACTTATTCTTATCACTCCTCTCTGGCATACTTGTATTTAAAATTGGTTTTATCTAACTTTTCTGCATCTCTTAATACCTACTGTTTTCTGAAAGCCAGTACTATATAATGAAACATCCTGTATAGGTATAAATATTTAAAATATAAGACCCCACAATAAGAAACTGTAACGTTACACACACAGGCTCCAAATACAGAAGATATTCTATAATCGTATTTTAAAAATTAAATCTCAGCAAGTAGTATGTGGCAACGCCGCATTTTATAGTTCATGGACTCCGCGCAGTGTCGAAGAGGACCCTGCTGTACAAGACACTCGGAGGTTCACATAAGTTGAGTAAGACTACTACACAAATTCTGCATATAGCAAAATTATGATTGAGGGGACATTTTTAGAAGTTGTTATTTTTATATAAAAGGGACCTCGTAGATCACGTTTAGATAGGTTTTAAATTGTGGGGACCTGTGTAAGTCCACACAATCCTGTCAGTCCCCACAAGTATAGCATCATTATTGCCCAAGTCCCCAGAATGGGCGGAAAACCTACGCACATACTTACACACACACACACACACACACACAAAATAAACATTATAACAATTTGGATATATGGCTAGTATAGCATAATTAATAATTTGCGAAGAGTGCTAAAATTGATGTCACAAGTGTCAAATATCAAATTAAAATTTCTGCGCTATACCGGGTATTTCAAAATTATGTTGATTCTAGCTGCTTGACCGTAAAATGTTACATTTTGCCTGGAACTTATTCTAGGAGATTTGAATCATAAATGTTGCAATAGCAACGGACAATTCAAATTGTGGTGAAATAAATTAAAAAGAATTTTTAAGCTACCAATAACACGACGTAACTCAAAAAATTAAACCTGTAAAGTAATACGGAATGATAAAAATTTAAGAAACCTTCGCTGTACATTCTCAATTGTTCATTTATGATTACCATGATATGGATACCAGGCAAGCGAACAGTACTCAAGTTTAGACCTTATAAAAGAACAATACAGAGTTTTTAAAGCTATTTCATCAGAAAATTCTTGACAATTACGAAACGCAATATCCTCAGAACTGCATCAGTAGCGTACTCAATATGATTAGGAAAACTTAGTCTACAATCAAATACGACTTCTAAATATTTTATGGTGTTGTTTCAAAACATGGTTTATATTTAAGGGTGTAAGTTGTTTTGCATTTATATGCATTTAAATTCAGATAATTATTATTACAATACTTTTGTAATTCACATAATTGCCTTTGTAATATTGTGCAATCATTAATATCTCTAATCATAGAAAACTTCTTTAAATAATCTACGAATAATAGTTTATCACCATTTATTACATTAACAATATCATTAATAAATAGTACAAAAAACAATAGTCCCAGATTTGAATCCCGTGGTACACCAGAAGTAACTAAAAAAACTGTTGATTTATGACCGAAGTAAGCAACAAATTGCGTTCTTTTATAAAGATATGATCTAAAATTTTTTTACATAATTGAGGGCTAAATCCAAGTACCTTTAATTTATGCAGAAGAAGTTTATGATCAATGCGATCAAAGGATTTTGCAATATACAGTATACAGGCTGTTCAGTAAAGAATGGGCCAAATTTCAGATGTAGATCGTTCGAGTAAAAATACCTTAATCTAAAGGTGATACTAACGGAGCTACAGGGTGTCAAAGTTGAAAAAATAAATCACATTTTCTTTATTAATTTTCGATCGCATCGACCGTATTTTATGACTAGAAATTCGAGCATGTAGACGATTTTGGTGTATCTGCTAGAGGGCGCCACCAACGATGGTTTGGACCTCTTTATATCGCTACAAATTTTTTGTGCTAAACTGTATCTCATTTTGGAATGGAAAAATTTTCTTCCCTATATTTTTTAATTAAAAAAGGTACACCTTGTTGATGTCGCTAGAAGCAATGGTTTCCGAGAAAAACACATCTAAATCTCGTGATGCATGCAATTTATCTAAAAGTAAAGTCAAATTGTTGCGTAAGTAATGGGCCATCCTGTAACAGCATAATACTGCGCTCAAAATAAGCGAAATATCGTGAAATTTGCGTCAAGCGATCGAAAGATAACAAAGAAAAGGTGATTAAGTTCTTCAATTTTGATACTCTGTATCTTTGTTATTATTGATTTTGGTGGATTTTTGGATTTTTTTGGGATAAGCTAAAGTAAATCGACTTATTTTATGAATGTATTTTTAACGAACAAGACCCTACATACTATGCACGAATTCCATACGAATCACGCATTGCAAATCGCAATTTCACGCATAGTGTGTAGCGGGCCTTAGACGTTTAAACTCTTGCAAAAAAAATAATTTATTAATTTTGTACTGACTACGGTGTTTATCGTTCAATTTAATATTATTTTTGTGCTATTTGGGAAATGTATTATTAACTGTGGTATTATAAACCGGAACAAACTGATCCAAAACTGAATTCAAAGTACTATAAAATTTTGTTAGTTAGGGCAGAGATTATAAATACACTAGATAATCACCGTAAATGTAGTTACTGGACGCGGTAAAAATAGTTTTATAAGTTCCATGTAGAGGTCGGTGGCATGCCGAATTCAGAAATTTATATAATTCTTTAAACCAGACTTGTAGTGCGGTCAAGCGGGACCTTCGCCTGAGATGGCAGGGCACTACCCAGAGATTATAAATACACAATCTCTGGTGCAGGTAGAAAAGGGTCGTCCGGGAAATCCGAATAGGCCCGTAATCGCTGGCAGATGTAACAACAAAAAACCGAAAGAGATACACTAGCGCTAGGAGAGCATTGGTGGCCTGCATCCACACTAATCAATTTCTGCATCCATTTTTACCGCGTCCAGTAACTACATGGACGGTGATTATCTAGTGTATTTATAATCTCTGGTTAGGGGTAAGAAACATATTAGCTATTAAACAGATTTACACTAATTGAACAAGTTTAGATGCCGGGATCTTCCTAAAGCTAAAATGTTTTTTCCACTTTGCTCGACAATTTGCCAGTTACTCTTCGTCAAAATGTTCCGATGTAACTTGATGATGCTCCTCCTGATATTGGATTACATGTTACACAGTATTTAAGTTTAATTTTTCCAAATCGATGAATTTGAACGTTGCATTCTTAAAAATCGAATTTATAGAGAAAATTAAGAATTTTGTAAATAATTACAAAGAGTAATAAAATATTATAAACAAAATTCTAAAGAAACCATTCCCCCCTGTTTCTACGTTTGATTTTTAAGCGTCGTTTATAATATACGCTTGAGGATTTGGTTGTACCCCGTATCTTTAAAGGAGGCATTTTTGTAGATAGATAAGGAGGGTTAAATCGTCATATAACTTTTTTGTTACATTATTTCTAGAATCTTACTGAAGTTACTCAGAATTGAAATTGGCCTGTAATTCGCAAAATCGTTTCTTGCTTCTCTTTTATGAATAGGGGTCATATTGAGAACGTAGCGAAATTTCATTAACCCCTTTGACAATTTTTATTACCCTCACGGTCCATACTCCTCAATCAAGTTAACTGATTAAGACGGAGCCTAATTAAATGAGGCATTTCGGGGCGAAACGAACCATTATAGTTGCCAGCGACTAGATGTAGTAATCTCTCAATTCGTCGTTTGAGATGTAGTTAGATCGAGTCGTCGACAGACTTGGAACAACACAATCGGAATACGTAACGACTATTTAATTTTGTGCAAACTCAGCGTAGAATTTCGGAGATCGGGGGCGGTTTCCGGCTTAACCGACACTAGACGGCACGTCGGGGAGGGTTTGTTTGGAGTCCCATGGTAGTTATGAGGGTTAAATTGACTAAGATGATTCCTTGGGTATGCTGCTATTGCCATACCTTATCTTTCATCGATTGTGTCACAAGCATTTTTACTAAAAGCATACAGGGTGTTTCTTAAGTAGAGGTCATTAATCCAGGGGTCTGTGCTGTAGTCATAAATAAGGGTTTTTTGTTATGCAGGGAGTCCGAAAATTCAAGGGATAATTCTAGACCGAAAATATATGCTACCTCTTTCTATAACATGTTTTCCAAAACTGATTATTAACGGAGTTACAGGGTGTTAAATTTAAAATTTTAGTTTCGATATTTGTAAATCTTAAGAAATCCAAATATTTACATAAAATTTGTAAATCGGGGGTTTTTGCGGACGAAAAATTCAAATATGCTTCTAATTTTGACTTCACTAGTAGAGGGCGCCACTTGTGGCACGCCATGTTTCTTTAAAATGGCAGAACTTTTTTGCATATTAATGTATCGATCTGACTATCGAAACAATCGATTCTCCTATCTGTTTTATTTGAAAAAGGTATATCTTGCTAAAGTCGGTAGGCGTAACCATTTTTGAAATAATCTTATTTGAAATGCTCAGTGCACCGAGTAAAAACTGATTTGGTTTCAGGTAAAGTGCCTTTTCTGCTGAAAATACAGCAAAATTCTACTTGAAAAAGTTGTTCAGAATCGTAAATTATGGAGACGTGCAAAATTTCAAGAAGATCGGCGAGGTCTGATTAAACCATTTTTCAACAAAGCATAAAGATTTTTATCAAAGCAGGCCGATTTTTTAAAACTTTGCACGTCTCCATAAATTACCGATCTGAACAACTTTTTCAAGTAACATTTTGTTGTATTTTCAGTAGAAAAGGCACTTTAACCAAAAACGATAACAGTTTTCACTGAATATTTCGCAAAACTGTTACTCCTAACGATTTCAATAAGGTATACGTTTTTCAGATATAATAGGTAGGAGAATCGATTGTTTCAATAGTCAGATAGAAACATATTTGAATTTCTCGTCCGCAAAAACCCGAGATTTACAAATTTTATGTAAATATTTGGATTCATTAAGAAGTTATTTACAAATATCGAAAATAAAATTTTAATTTTAACACCCTGTAACTCCTCCATTAATAATCAGTTTTGGAAAAAATGTTATAGAAAGAGATAGCATTTATTTTCGGTCTAGACTTATTCTCTGAATTTTTTGCTCATCACTTCCGTACACCCTGTATAAATGTGGAGTTTTAGGACAGCCATTGTCCAGCCGCAGCGTGTCAAATATTAAAAAAATCAGTTTTAAATTTTGCATTTCTAAACTTCTAAAATTCGGTGTGCATATTTAATGTGACAGTAGGTATAAAACAAAGAATTACCAGCTTTAGAAACTTACCAGTAGCGGAGGTATGGGTATCGCAGACCGTTATTTGCCAAAAAAATATATCACTCTATATAACGTTATAAATAAAATAGATCAACATATGTACCATTGTACTATCTTCACTTTTTGTTTCTTTACACTTTCTTGTATTCCAAACCGATTAGAAACAACATTGATTTACTTGATCAAGTTCATTTTTACGATACTTATTACAATAATAACAAAATAATTAATAAACAATGGAATTACTTTACTATGATTTATTACAAGAAATATTGGAAATGTCTGCCTTCAACCAAAATATTATATGCGTCAGATTTTCTTGAAATTGCAGTTCGAACATGTGCAAAAATTGCAGAAGTAGCTTTGATCGCATCACAACCAGCTATAATTTGTTGACGTAAATGCTTCTCAGATTCAATGTGGACCTTGTAAACCAATATCTTGAAATGTCGCCAAACATAAAAATCAATGGGGTTTATCTATATTGGATGATCTGGGGTCAAGGTTAACTTGGTTCTTGAGTGCCTCGTCTAATCACGTTATTACCCAATCTTTTATTTAAACATTCACGAACAGTCAAACTTAAAATGCTGGGGAGCTCTGTCGTGCATAAACCACATTCTCTGCATAAGGAACATCGTCAAGTAGTTCAGGTAAAACATTTTTAAAAAACATGTCTGTAGGAGGCACTGGTTAAAGTTCTTGGTAAAAAGTAAGGCCCAGCAAGAAAATTAATAGTACCCAACCATACATACAAAGAAAGTGATGCTAATATCTAAATTCTATTATGGCATTAGGGTTTTTATCAAACCAGCGTGTTTATTCCGAAGTGCAGTATAGCATCTCAGGAAAAGCCTAACGTCGTCGGTAAACAATATATCAACGGCAAAGTTAACATTTTGCTCATTTTTTTGCAAAATCCAATGGCAAAATTGTAGACCAGCAGCATAGTCTTGCGGCAGTAAGGCTTGAACTCATTGTTGTGATACGGGTATTACTGTTGTTGCTTCAGAATGGACCAAACTTTATGAATCATATTAAGATTTGCAGCAATCTTCCTAGTACCAGTATTTGGGTCTTCTTTAATTTCGTGTAGAATAGCTTCTTCTAACTCGGACGTTCTAATACTCAAAGGTCTTCCAGGAATTGGATCTTCCTGAAATAAACCTGACTCCGAAAGACGTTGGAAAACATTTCTGAACGTTTTTGGATTTGGAGTTGGATGATTTGAAAATCTTTCCGTATAAATTTGCCTCGCCTGAGTACCATTTTTATCTGAAAGACCAAAAATGTAAAACACATTGGCCATGTCAGCATTTGAATATGCATAAGCCATTATTAAAACTAAATATTTTTAAAAGTAAGGTGAATTTGACAATACGCAATATTAAGTATGATGACGGCTTGTTATAATATTGTTTTGCATGACCTCCCTAGGATATGTTGTAACAATTATTATTGAAGACAAAAGAAACCTCATGATAGTTAATGGACTTTAAAAATGATTCTGCAAGGAGCAAACAACAACTTTCTTACAATTGTACAGAAAATATGCAAATTTACGACCTCACATCACTTCAAATCCTCGTTTTTTTTTTGCCTTCCAAAATACCAGCTTCTTAGCATCTTCGAAATCCTAAACGATACATAGACCATAGTTTCAGGCATTCCTCGGCAACATCTTCTTATTGTCTGTGGGAAGAATATTACGAATATAAAACGCCTAAAAGGTTGTAAATCGACTTTGGTAGCTGAAGAATACCAGGAAGAATCGGAAAAACAAAAAGAAAACTTGTGCACCGAAACTCTTAGTACGCCATCAACCTCATCATCTTCAACTGAAGTTTTAAATCAAACCATTTAGTAGAACAGTCAGCTCCAACAATCGTTGAGTTCAGCCATAGATTTGCAAAATGTTCATTCACCATTAATGTTAACAATAATAAATAGTTATTTATGCAACAAGTACAAAAAGTAACGTAGAAAAAATATTGTATGCAACTCGTACAAAAAGTGCTTATTGCACGCGACGTGAAATTGCATACCGAGTTGCATACAATATTTTTTCTACGTTCATGCAAAAACCAAAAAATGTTATTTAGATGACACTAAGTCTAGGAAAATGTGACATCGATTTGAACGTTTATGTTTGTCATGATGACAAAACGCTATTGTAGAGTGACAAATGAATGCAATAAACACTTTATTGCACTAGTACAATAAAGAACCACTTTTCCACTAAATATAGTTCAATAAAGTTTTGTTTTTTGCATGAACGTAGAAAAAATAAATTAAGAGTTTGTTTTTATTAGTTTCGAAGTACTTGTACGTAGTTATTATTAGTTTAATGTTTACACATTGGTTATTTTAAATACAGCTTCAATTTTCGGCTGTCGCGTGCGTGAAAGTATCATTTTCTGCGCTAGTTAGGAAAATAACTATTTTATTAAAAATAGAAGTAGGTAATTGAGTATGAGAAATTTTTTTTCAAATTTCTTGGATGCCCATTTATTCCGACGAACCGTAACTGGGTAGAATGACTGTTGCGCCTTTGTTTGTGTCCTTATTTTTAGTACTTTGTTAAGTGTTTTGGAACAAAGACGACACGGTTTCTAAACCGTGTCTTCCTGCGTGTCACACACACAAATATCCGAACCATCATTAAGTGCAATTATCTTCCAGACCTGTCGGGCGACCCGACGGTCTAATTAGCATTTCCGAATCGTAATTAAGCAATTACACAGTCCGGGTACGAGTTCCAGAAAGGAAATATCAGTTTAGACGTCTCGCGGGCATGTGGCCATCGACGTGTCGTTCAGATCGACAGGGTTGGACTTGATCGTTCTGACTGTACAGTGCGTTTCAATAACTTTGATAACATTTGACATGTTTGTAAAACTATTTCTCAGAAACAGTTGAAGATAGGTATAGAATATGCTTTATAAAGGATGCTTGGAATTTTAAGTAGAATCCAAATATCCAATAATATACAGGGCGTTCCATTTAAAAAAATATAAGTTAGGTTAAGATCTCTCAAAATCATTGGTCTTTTGTTTTCTTTTTTCAAATAAGAAAAACTTGCTAGTTCACTATGTAATATGGTTTCTGTTTCATTCCGATATCTTTAAAAACAGAAAAGTTACAGCTGATCAAAATGTTATCAAAGTTATTGAAACGCACTGTACCTTTCGCCTACGATTATAGATCAACTGGTAAAAGAGTAAGAAACAATATTAATGACATTGACATTTGTTTCTAGTGATTCCATTGCAAAGAACTGGCCACTAGATCTTTCTGCAACATACATTAGCGATAAACAATTCATCTTTCTAACAATGCAATGCAGCACATTTTTTTTCTCATAAATCCTTAACTTTCGAAAAAACTTGAAGAGATCGAAAAGTTAGCAAATGAATGGGGCTTTTTCTGAAATCTGGAATTAAGGGGAGGGTAACAAAAAGGCTAAAGCACTTAGGCCCCATTGGGCCCCTTGTACCTCCTCCCATTAAGAGATCAGTCCACCTGAGCCGCCAGCCAGCCTAATAAGGAGAAAAAGGTGGTGACGTTGCTCAGGTGGATCTCTCTAATGTAGGCCGTAGAAGGCCATCGCTCTCCCAATATGGACTCTCTTATTGACGAGATGACAGTGCACTCACAGAGTGCATAGAATATTGTCTCGTCTTCCTGTTCGCAACCCCTACAAAGAGGTATATCACACTTCCTCATGTAATAGAGGTGCTTACTTAGCGAGCAATGTCCAGTTTGAATACCTGTCACCAGACGAAGATTTGTCCTAGACATAGCCAAGTACTTTTTGGCTGTATCCTTGCAGGGGCGCTCTAGGAACTCCTTAGCAAATTGACAGCCATTTGTTTCATTCCAACGTTTCATAAACTCTTTGTGGGTGTCTTCTTTGATAATTTCAACAAATGCTGACAACGGAAGCATACTGGAGGGACCAGGTCCAAAAATATTCAGACCCGATGCACTCCTAGCCAACTTGTCAGCTACTTTATTGCCATTGCACCGGTCGTGTCCTATTACCCAGCATACAGGTACGCTGTTATTAGCTGAAGCCACTACTAGTGCCTGGTGGCATTCCCATGCTGATCTATTTGTTATCTTATGATTACGTAAGATCAGTTGTATGTCTACGGGCAATTTCTTTGGCGGCTATGGTTATACCTGCTAATTCCGTTTGTACTACGGTAGCATGCCTATCCATTGCCCACTGATAAGGGATATGTAAGGATCTAGAATAAATACCACATCCTACACCTTCCTTCTTTTTTGACCCGTCTGTGTAGATCCTACATCAGGTGTAATACCAGTATTTTTGAGGTAAAGCATAGTTGACGCAGCCACTTCTCTTAGATAAATATCCAGAGGTGGTAGACATAGCATCACATTGGTCTCACAATGGTATATCCACATGACCACCCTTGGTTTCATTCCCCAGGTTTTACCAATGGATGAAGATATATTTTTTTTTAAAGAAAAAATTCTATGGAAAAAAGATATATAAAAAAATGTCACAGGGGTTCATTATTTCAATCCCTTACAAAAATACTTCAGGGTTGAAAAAATTTCAAAAAGTGTAGTTTTATTGACAGATGATGTTTATCAAGTTTGGTTTCTTTACCTTGATATGATGATATATGATAAACATTTTTTTTTTAATATGTGGAAGGACGAAATTTTCAGGGAAGGGTTTCTTCAACCCCTATTAGTTTTCATCATCATTACATTAATTTTTAGGTGTTATTTAGATCACCCATATGTAGTGTAGGGTTATATCATTATATTTTGCTACCAAAAATCCTCAGTTAACGGGATGACCTGCTTCTTTGTTACACCCGGTATATTATTATAAGTATTGTTAAACGGAAATATTATTTTCAACAATCATTAACTTTAACATAGCTTTTAATCAGTTTTGTAATTATTATTCCATCATAAATCATTTTCAGACAACTAATGCTCCTAGATAGACTTGCAAATGGCTCTCGCACGATCTTGGGCCAGCTGCCTCGCGTAGGCGTGCGAACCGCGAAGAGCACGTGGGTTTGCGTCCGCGCTAGCTTTTTGCTCCTTTTATGGACGGAACACCGAGGCCATTGTCTACTCATATGTGAATTATCTCGTAACGCGTCAAACAATAGTGGGTGGAAGCTGTTAGTGCCTTGTATAGGACTATTTAGTAAATTGCCGCGAAATATTTTTGAAAAGCGAGGCCTTTGTGCCGCATTTTTAATTTCCTTCGGGATTCGTGACGGCATTATGCACCAAGCCCACGCAGATGGAAGTTTGAGTAGCTTAACCCGAAAGACCATTACTACGTTGGACAATATACAGGGTGTTCCACTTTCAGCCGCACCGTCCTTGTATTTGGAAAAGCGTGATTCGATTTGGTAGGAATGGATCTTGAAGTGAGTTTATAGTTATTAGTGATACTAGTTCGATATTAATACTATAATGAAACGCGTGAAACGTTAACCGAGTGATTTAGTTGCTCAAGTTTCATTAACAAAGTTCATATTGACCTGTATTATTCACAATTTGATCTGCGACGCCGACGCGCAACGGTCCAAATAGATTTTATTTGCAGATTTAATTTATCTTCAAATATCAGAAACGTTTCAACAAATTGAAATTCAAAATTATTAGATGCTCTTATTTGACGATGTCATGTTAATCACAGTTATTGGTTCGTTTCAATTTTACTCTGTCAACTTCATTATTGGCGTTCAATTTAGTGTCACACGTTCAGTTTTAGTGAAAAAATATTGATAAAAGTGATTCTGATTCTGGAAGTGTCTCTTCGGATATCGAAGACATTGGGCACGGCGTCGAGCAAAGTTATGCAAAAGTTGAAGATTGAATAGCAGCAATGAAAAGATTCTTCTGGCATTTTTCGAATATTTTTCAAAACTAGCCTTCGTCGCTTTGGGTATATTTTTATTCTGTGCTACGTTCAGTTATACCAATAAATACGGATATTAGTAAGTAGGTACATCAATTTAATTGCGTTTATAAAACGAAAATCGGAGAATTTCGGTAAAAAAGATTTAACATTTTTGCTGGAAGCCGACGATAGAACTCATTTTATGATAAAAGTTGCATTGATAGTGGGGCATGCAGGTATACTGAATTGACAAATTTGTATCTACAAAATGTTAAAGATGAATGCATGATGCATTGATATTATTATTCCGTTTACGGAAATAAAGATATTACGAGATTTCTTTATCACAAAAGGAAACCTTGGAGGAATAAAAATGTGGGAATAGTTCAAAGCTATATAGAGATGAGGCCAAGCAACACAGATCATACTCGAGTTTTTGTGGGTACAGGAATGGAAAATGCATCAATTAGCCAGTTGGCATTAATACTTTTGGGAAAATCCCATATAATATGGCATTGTTTCTAAGTGTTCCTAATCCTCAACGATATATTAGATACTGTTGTCTTGCGTCATTGTTTGTAGATTTAGTAGAGTTTATTAAATGTTAAGAGGCATGGTAGTTGACGCTCTATCACAGTGGCAGAGAGCTATATAGCTTATTTTCTAAAAATACAGCCCTACTATCACTGCTTTGACAAATTGTTCAGAAGTTGACAATACATAAATATTGTTGATTTTTGTATAGTTAATAATAACAAGTAAAAGTAATTGTACATGCTTTAAGAAATTGTTTAAATGCAGATCTGTATGGAACTTTCTTAGAAAACCTTTTGATTTTGTTGATGATGTAGAGCTAATATTGTTGAAAATATGAAGCCCGAGCGCGATGGTGCACAACCACATAGAGAAACAACAAGTAAATGCTTAGTTAAATGATCGCTTCCAAGTAAATGGGTAGATCAACAAGGTCCAATAGTAGGATCAACGCGTTCTCCAGATCTAAATCTTTTGGACTTTTATTAATGTAGTCATATGAAGTGGTATGTTGAAATCACTACCTGTCATCAGTTACTTGAAACAATACAGGATGCAGCTAACCAGATAAGATATGATTCAAATCTCATCCGACAAATGACGGAATCTTTAGTTCACCGATGTGAGGCTTGCATTCAAGTAGCGGCTGGACAATTTTTATAGTCTTAAGATTTGTTAATTATGGTTACAGCAATACTGTTATAGCAACCATCATTTTTATTTAACATGCTACTGTGAATGAAATACCCTGCTACCATCTGTCAAAGTTTTTCATAGAGCTTTAGAACACCCCGTATATCAAATGGCAATATAATCAAATTAACACTTAATGTGTAAACTACATATTTAATAATACAGATAACATTTAAATGTAGAAAAGTTACACATGCCATTTGTAAAAATATACACAACCTCTGTGAACTTGGATTAACACATTGTGTTCTTTTGTGTTGATATGTATTTTTTCAGTATATAGGTACTTCTTTAATGAAGGATCCTGTTTTTGTTGTCCTCGGCCTAGGTTCTCTGAGGGCGGGCGCTACACGATCCTCTGCAAAACGTTTTGCCACTCTTCACTGTCATTTTGAGCTTAAACTGCTGTAATTGTTTGTTTGTTTTTTACCGTAATTACTTATTTGCTATAAAACTGATGATAAAATTACTCACTTTCTATAAAATCAATTTTTCTATGTTATCAATGTATACGTACATACCTCCGCATACTAGCTTAGTTCATTACGAATGAATTTGATGCGTTTACATCCCTCTATCTTATCTGTGAATCCAATGTTCTCATTCTCGGAGATTTTAATATACCTGGTTTTTCCGTTAATGTTTTAAATAATTGTAATGATCAAGTCGTTCTGACTCTGTATAATTTTATGAATTATTTTAATCTGTGTCAACATAATACTATTCCTAATAATAATAATAGATATTTGGATCTCGTTCTAAGTAATGTTGACTGCTCTGTTTCCCGAGCTCCGGACATACTGTTAACTGGACACATGCACCATCCTGCTCTTCTTATTTATATACATTTTTTATCCACCGAAAATTCTGATGCATTTCCTGTGAATAATAATTTATTAAGTCTAAATTATAGAAAAGCTGACTTCCAAAACTTATATCTTGAACTATAACTATAACTAGTTGATTGGTACATTTTATTGTCTTTGAATGATGTTGATATCGCTGTTGACACATTTTACGATATTCTGAATGGTATTTTGATAAAACATGTTCCAAAAAATAAATTCATTAATTACACCAGGAAATTTCCTAAATGGTTCTCAAAAGATATCATCTGCCAATGGAAATCAAAAAACGAGGCTTATAAGAAATACAATTCTACGAAATCTCCCTATGACTATGATGAATTCAGAAAACGTAGGTCTTCTTTTAAAACTCAAGTGAATAATGCTTATTCTCGTTTTATTTTAAATACTGAGAATTCTGTCAAGAGCAATCCTAATAATGTCTGATCCTACATAAATTCTAAGCGTGGTGCAACATCTATTCCATCTACCATGGTCCCCAACATATCGTAAATATTTTGCTAGCCCTTTTGTTGCCTCGAATAATTTTGGAAGACAATCTGATTGCGTAAATATAAATGTTCTGGGCAAATTGCATATTTCTGAGTCAGATATACTTACGGCAATAAAAAAAAATAAAGCCAATATGTGCATGGGACCTGACTTAATTCCGGCTTTTCTTATTAAAGACCGTGCAGTTGTATTTTGTAAACCATTGATTGTTTTATTTAATCTTATATTGACCTCTGGGTATTTTCCTACTCCTTGGAAGTTGTCAAGAGTTACCCCTATTCATAAAAAAGAAGCAAAAAACGATTTTGCAAATTACAGACCGATTTCAATTCTGAGTAACTTCTGTAAGATTCTAGAAATAATCCTTCATTCTTATATATTGCATCATGTTTCTTCTATGGTTATTTCTGAGCAATATTGATAGCGGGACGTTCGACAACTACAAATCTTGTATGCAAAACGCAATTTATTTCTAATGTTCTTGATCAGGGGGGTCAGATAGATGTTATCTACACTGACTTCTCTAAGGCATTCGATAACATTGACCATAATATAATACTATTACAGCAACTTAATAATTTGATTATGCGATGGCTTGCTCAAACAGTCTTGTCTAACAAATTGCTATCAGTTTGTTCAGTACACGGTTTTAAATCTAACACTTTCTCCTCAGACATCTGGTGTTCCCCAAGGCTCTATTTTGGGCCCACTACTATTTATAATATTTATTAATGACATTGTGAAAGACCTTAATGTTCATTACCTCCTGTATGCTGACGATATAAAATTGTACTGTGAAATTGCCTGTCTAACTGATTGTGAAAATCTACAAAGCAATTTTGTTACATTTAATAACTGATGTATTGATAATAATTTGCCTTTAAATGCTTCCAAGTGTATGGTTATGTCCTTTTGCCGCACAGCACAACCTCTAATATTCAATTACACACTTAGCAGTTATGTCCTTGAGAGGCCTGAATTTATTAAAGAACTGGGTATTCTACTTGATCCTCAAGTTAGATTTTCGCGTCACATGGAGGTCTGCATATCTGAGGCATATAGAAATTTGGGGTTTATTATACGGAACTAAAATAATACCTTTGTTAGATCGAAACTCAAATATGGCTCTGTAATATGGAACCCCATATATGAGACTCAGATTTCTACGTTTGGAAAGGTTCAGATGAGATTTTTAAATCTGCAGCATTTATCCTAGATGGTTTTTATCCTGCTAGAGGTAGGGCACAAGGCATATTTTACAACCGTTTTCAATTACAAAGTCTTATTTCTAGGCGTCACATGCATTCCATAATGTTACTTTTTAAATTAATTCATTACATTACTAAATCTGATCCTTTGCTATCTTATTTGAATTTTCGAGTGCCTACCTTTAATAGCCGACTTAATAGTTTATTTTTGATACCACAAGCCCGTACTAATATCTTGGTTAAATCACCATTATTTTAAATGCAAAGCAATTATCATAATATTAAAGAAACTCTAGATATATGATTGTGCACACTTCCTGATATAAAGCAGAATTTTATGTAACCTCTTATTGTTCTGTTCTTTTTCTGTCTTATGGGTATATGTATTTTTCTATTTTTCCTAAATTTGATTTTATATTGTTTTTAATTGTTCTGTTTTTATTACTTTTAATTGTGTATTCTGACTGTAACTTATCCTGTAATTGGGTTTTACCCGTTGGATATTTTATTGTAATAAATAAATAAAAATAAATAAATAAACAGAAGTTGTAATAGTGCAAACGTTTAAATTCCAAATAAATTACATGTTTTCAGACTAATCATTACCGCCTGTAATTCTTTCTTAGACGCGTTTTTACATTAACTTGAATGGTCACAGCGTGTTATATTTCTCTTATATTATGTCCCAGGACACAAATTGGAGTTTTATAAAGATTGATTGGATTTTAATGCCTCCAGTTGGTAAACAAAACGATTGAAGCAAGGTGACATTCATTGGGATAACTACACGATTTAATATCTGTATAAGAGCCAATTTGCATCGTATTTACAAACTGCGTTGGAGTCGGCATATTGATTTTATGAAAAAGGTGTGATTTAAAAAATAATTTATATTTCCATTTAATGCAAACTCTACAGTTATTTTATACGAACAATTTTAAATAAAAAACGATTGCACGTATACCTTCCCCCAAGCAACTGCAGCATGCTTTGAAGGATGTAAAGCAAAAGTATAGATTACTGTTTTATCTACCTAACAGTCGTAAAAAACTTTTATATGTGTGGTTCGTTTATTATACTGCCTATTTTATTAGTCATTAAAACTATAGTTTCTCCCATTGAAATGCTTTATTACAGTCGTTTTAACCAAACCTATATTGACAAGAAATTCTTCCCAATATTCAATTTGTTGAAAACTGTTATTTTGTAATTTATATCTTCAGTGAAACATTGAAGTACGGTTAGATTACGATTCATATTTCCCGTTGTTCAGTCTGAATCGGTAAAGTCCGTGATTCAATAGAGACTTTAATAAAACGAAAAAGTTTCCACGAATATCCTAATGGGCTCTAAAGCCAGAATTTACATAATAAAATATAGAATTTCTTCGGTGCAAGTTCAAGAGCAGGGAACGGGAGAAAATTTTAGAATAAATAATGTCGGCGCTTACAAACAAGGCAAATGTTTTTGACGCGCTATAGGCCGCTAGCCACCACATTTGAAGGTTTTCAGTACAGTTATTTATTTGTATCACATAATTTTTAACATATCTTAGCTTTTTTTTGTTGTTTAGTCTATTTAATTTACCAAACTTGCGATTCAACAAAAAAAAAAACAAAAACTGTAACTTGACCCAAGTGAATAAGTTATTACTCAATTAATCTGTACCATTTATGTTTCTCTGTTTTGATAAAGACTGTACGGGTGATACAGAACTTATCCAAAAACAATTTTTTGAATGTACTGAACTCAACAAAAAGGGCAATTTGAGAATTATTTAAAAATACACTTTTGCAGGAAGCGACCTACATTACAGCAGGTACTTAATCAAAGACCTCTCGCCCTGGGCGACGAGCTGTAAAATCTATAAATGATACTGCAGGAAACAACTACTTCGCGAATTAATGCCCCGGCCGGCATTAAACTACACCTGCAGCATCTGTGTGAACCGCCAACAACCCTTGTCGGACACACCACCAGACATAGACTGGTTTCGGGCTTGTTCGCCCTCATTAGTATGCCATAGGCGAGATGACCGACAATTGAACTGGCTGTTCCTTCATATGTATGTTCACATATAAACTTAGTGCAGGTGAGACATAAGTGGTCTGCTACTTTCTGCACGGCCTAAGCGGCTCGACTTCATTCAATTCAATTCAATGTCCGCGGAGTAGTTATTTCCTGCAGTATCATTTATAGATTTAATGGCTCGTCACCCAGGGCGAAAGGTCTGCGTTTAAGTACTTGCTGTAATGTAGGTCGCTTCCTTCAAGTCGAAGTAAACCATTTTTTACATTTGTAAAACTATTGTAAACGCTATCTCAAAAATGTTAATACTAAAATAGAATTTCAGTATTCGGAATCGCTTGCATTCCTATGTCGCTAAGGGCTACACAAGCCCAGCGATGTAAAGGTTGAAAACACTTCAATAATTGCTTTCTCGAAAACTATATGGATTTTACAAGTTTTTTTACGATAATGATTCCATTTTCTCTATTTCCAATTGTTTTTTAATAAGATGTAAATCACCTTCTGGAATTTCTGGAATTAAGGGGAGGGTAGCAAAACGGCTACAGCACTTAGGCCCCATTGGGCCCATTGTACCTCCTCCCATTAGGAGATCAGTCCACCTAAGCCATCAACCAATCACCTTGTATACTCGTATGCACAGAAGAGCAAGATTGTACTAATTGTCCTTTTTAAGTATATAAAGTAAAAACTATGTGTTTTACTAAGATTAGTGTTCTTGAAAGTTTTTAATTGAGTAACATATTTATAACTATAGTGTATATACTACCTGTTTTAAATTTATTTCCTAACACTATAAAGTTTAAAGGGAATTCCAGCCTTTTCATCGGGTTTAAATACGTACAATCATTTGCAATACTAATGATACTCATTAAAATGAATTTTGCTATTTGGTACTTTACATTTTTGACATTAGTTATTAGTTGTTTGCCTCACCAATAGAGATTTAATGAAATTTTTACTCAGAACTTCCAGTTCAAAAACTGTTTTGAGAGAGTGTCATTATTATTGCAAAAGCATGTAGGTACATCAGAATGTCAAACAAATGATTTCATAAAGTATTCTGATCATATAAGTAAAATAATCGTTTTATAGCGCCTAAATTGTGAAATACGCATTTCATTTATTATTATTACTCTTAGGACTGCCAGCCGCTGGCCTAAATCCTCAATTTCTAAAGAACACGTTAGGAGATAGACTCGCAAAAATAATGAAACTTGGTGGAAGTAAAGTTATGAGGTCTAGTGTTTCATATGTATGAACTTTAAAACTTTAAAAATTCCCAAGTTAAGGTTTAAAAGTTCACAAGTACGCCCCGAGCTTGAAGAGGAGCCGACCCAGCTGAAAAATGGCCACAGACTGATCTTTATTACATGGCGTGGAAGTTTTTCTTTGGGAAAATAACGCGTTTTATCGTATGAAATAAAGGATATTGGCGATATGAAAGGAATATAGTAGCTAACTGTATATTACCTAATTATTGTAATAAATGTATTTTATCAATGTGCATTTAGTTTATAAAAATCAAAGAGGTTGGAAGAGGTAACAAAGATTACATTTTATTTGGGCAAAGGCTCTCTCTTTTCGACTGGGTGACTTAGAAATATCAGAGTTGTATTTAAAAATTTTAGTGACCATTGATTACACATTGTCATGAATAATTAGTGATTTAAAATACGCAAATTATGTAAATATGTATATATGAGTTTTATTGAACTAGATTTAGTGGAAAAAGTGGTTCTTTATTGCACTAGTGCAAAATGTTTATTGCAGTCATCTGTCATTCTACTACAGCGTTTTGTCATCATGACAAACATAAACTGTCAAATCGACGTCTTTCTCACAAATTTTGATATTTACTTCATCTGTATACGAGTGGCATACATAGAATATAGAAAAATATCCTTTTTTCTTAAATTTAGTGCAGTTATCCAAAAGTCTTTTCTTTTTTCATCTTTAAGAAATCTAGAATTATAATAATTCTAAATAAAACTTCAACAAGCATGCGTCAAGTTCTCATAAATAATATCACATTCGATTTTATTTCCAGTTGACATTATTTTGTAGCCCATAAATTGATAATTACCTAATAGGCACATTTTTATTTGTATCAAAAGTAGTAGTAAACATGAACATTATATTAAATACAGTCCTGATAGGGACACATATGTTATGGAATCTCAAACTACACCAACCAACAATTTTAGTAAACAACCAAAGAAACTATAAATGGCTATATTCAAATCGATGTTTGTGATTGGTAGGTGAGAGAAGCGGGAAATTAGCAGGATGGTCTTTGGCCGTTATTTCTTTGGCGAACGATGGCCTTGTATGGTTTAGGATCGAGCGCGTTAGCGCTCTTTATCCTTCCCCATCTCTGTAGGCCTGGGCGGCCTCGTAAAGGTGGGCCCCATCCATCACCTACCCCGACCACTGGCGTGGCCGGTGTAGGCGCTTTGCGGGGCCTCCTTCTGCCCTGGCTGACCCCCGCCGGCAGGGGGGCCTTCTTCTGGCGCTCTTCGGGTCTTCTGTGTTCTTTCTTCGCCGGCCGTCCTAAACCCCCGGGGGTGGTCTTTGTGGGAAAGTGGGTTTTGTGAGTGGCTGGGTAGCCATAGGATGCTCTACCTCCCGAGCCTTTTGCGGTTCGGGAGATGCGAGCGCTAGGTAGGGATAGGGTTTTGGTTTGGGTTGTCTATGTTCTCGTCTTCTTCGTGGTGGTCATCTGGGTAGTGGCTTCTTCGTCCTGAAACAGAAAAGATTAACGGGGGGAGAGGGGTTGGGGTTTGGTCAGGGAGGAAGGTCAAGGAATTGATGTCTGGGGCGTTTGTGTTTGTCTGTCGCGGAGGAGTCGTAGTCGACGGCTTGCCTGAGTAGGGGTTGTCGTGGTTAGTGGCTTTGTCTAGGGTTTTTGGGCATGGGTAAGTATGGTATGGGTTAGGTCGGTGTAGTCGAGGTCACGTTTTATGTCGGTGTTCCTGAAATACCAGGGCGCAGCGACGGCCGTGCGTAAGGCTATGTTTTCGATAACCTGCAGTCTTTTAATGTGGCTTTTTGCCGCGTAGCTCCATGCCGCGGAGCCGTACGTAAGCTGCGCTTGAAACACCACCTTGATAAGCGTACGCTTATTCCTTAGACTAAGGGTGTTACCACCCTTGAGTAAGGGATAGAGCCTCGCCCTGGTGAGCTTACCGCGAGCTGCCGTCTCCGTGATATGGGCTTTCCACGTGAGTCGCTGGTTCATCGTCACGCCTAGGTATTTCGTTTGTGTCTGCCAGGGAATGGGTTCTTGGAATAGGGTAGGGTTGTCGAGGTCGTGGTTACGGGGAGACGTCTACGGGTGAAAAGGACAGCCGAACTTTGTCAGGATTAATTTTGACTTTCCACCTGTTGCACCAGGTTTCAAGTTGGTCAAGGGAGGTTTGGAGGGTATTTAGGGTATGGTTGAGGTTAGTGGATTGTGTAGTCAGGGTGATGTCGTCCGCGTAAAGGTAGGTATTTGTGTGGGGAGGGTGAGGTATGTCGCTGTTGTGAATGGTATAGAGGTGGGGAGAGAGGACGGTGCCTTGTGGGACACCGGCCTCCATGGTGCGGTTAGGATAGGGAGTCTTGGATGCGGATTTGGAATTTCCGGTGGTGTAAGTAGGACTTGGTTAGTTTGACATAGGAAATAGGGTAGCGGTTTGTGAGCATTTTCATCAGTAGGCCTTCGTGCCAGACCGTATCGAAGGCTTTTGCGGCGTCCAGGAAGACAGCTCCGGTGAACTGTTTCCTGTTGAAGGCCGCCGTGATGTGCTCAGTTAGTCTGAGGATTTGGAGTTCGGTCGAGTGACCAGGACGGAAGGCGAACTGCTCGTCGGGAATGACTTGCAGCTCTTGGGATATGGTTTTTATGGGAAAGGATGATTCTTTCTACCACTTTGCTCATAGCCGGGAGTAGGCTGATGGGCCGGTAGTTAGAGGGGAATTGGTGGTCTTTGTTGGGTTTGGGGATAAGGATGACGTGAGCGGTTTTCCAATGTCTTGGAAAATGCCTCAGTCGGAGGATGGCATTGGTTATGTTGAGGAGGGCTGTGAAGGGTTTACGGGGGAGGTGTTTTAGGGTATGGTTGTGGATTAGGTCAGGACCAGGAGCCTTACGGTTCCTGAGGTTTTAATGATTTCGCGGAGTTCATCGGGGTAGCTGGGAGGAATTACGTCATTGTCTAGCGCTCCGTCGATGCGTCGAGCCGCACGCTCGACCTCGCGTTCAAATTCCTCGTCCTCGTCAGGCAGCTGGGGTAGTCTACACTGCAGTTCCAGGCTGTCGGCAAAAGCCTCGGCCTTTTCCTGGTTCGTGTAAACCACCCCCCTGCTGCCGTGGATTGGAGGGATTTTCCGGCGGGGCGGCAAGCGTAGGGCACGCTGCACCTTCCAGAGGCTATTGTCCTGTGGGTCCAGCGACTCCAAGTGTCTGGCCCATTTGTCCTGGGCCAGTTCTCTCAGAGCCGCCTTTACCTGTCTGTTTAGTAAGTTATAGTCGTGTCCGTGTCGGGGGAGTCGGGTGCGGTAGGCAAGCCGTTTGAGTCGTCGTTTTTCGGTTATTAAGAGTCTTATGTCAGGGGGTAGGATGCCGGTAGGGTTAGGGAGTCTGGGGACTAGGGTTTCGGTGGTGGATAGGGTTAGGGCGTGTTTTATGTCGGTGATAAGGGATAGGACTGCCGCCTCCAGGTCTTGGTGGTTTCAATGACTGGTAGCGCTGTGTTCCTTTGCATTTCTGCTCGGAACCGCTCCCAGTCAGTGAACCTCCTAGTGAAGGTGCCCAGATTTCTTTGTCTCTGTCCAAAATCCAATAGAATCGGATTATGTTCAGAAGACCCTTCGTCTATGGCAGAAATCTGTGCTCTTAGTGGCACGGATTTTAGGATTGCGATGTCTAGGACATCGGGTAGGGATATAGGTCCGTAGAAGGTAGGTTCTACGGGGCCTAGGATTTGGATGTTAGGGTTATGGTCTAGGATATTCAGCAGAACACGACCTCCTGCGGTCGTAGTTCTGCTGTGCCATACGGGAGACTTCGCGTTGAAGTCTCCTAAGGCAATGGTTTGGGGCCAGGAAAGGATAAGGTCAAGGTCGTTGTTTAGTATGGGTAGTCCAGGTGGGTGGTAACAGGACACCACCGCAACATCACCATGCCGTAGCGATCTCACCGCTATCGCCACGGCCTCGGTGTTTTGAGTTTGGATCTGTTGCAGTGGATAGTGGTCGATGCACTTCTTGATCGCGAGTGCAACGCCACCCCCGTTGTGGTATCTGTCACGTCTGTATATGTCATAGTCGGGAATGGAAATACGGGATATCTCGTCAAGTTTGGTTTCCTGGATGGCCATCACGTCTATTTCTAGACGGTTTAGGATGTCCACCAGTTCCAACTTTCTGCCCCGCAACCCGTCAAGGTTCCAGGACGAAATTCTCAACGAGGGGAACGGGATTGGATTTTGGGTAGGAGGATGCGCAGTCATTTAGGCAAACAATTTCTGCATGTTTGTCATAAATGCTGTCATCTGGTTGCAGAAGTCCTGCAGACGCGCTGCTGCGTCTAGCATGGCCGCTGCCCCGGGTGAGAGGGATTTTGGGATGGGGGTGAGTGGGGTTTTGTGTATTTGTCTGGGGTTTAGGTGGTTTAGGTTGGTTCGTCTTTTTCGTAGAGTTAGCGTAAGTTAGTCCAGGGTTCGGGTCTTTGGCATATCTTTCTCTTCCGAAATCTATGATAAAAAATATTTTTTGTTATACAGGGTGATCCCTTTTTCGTGGCTGGTCATTGGCATCTGTGAAACTACAAAATATACAGATTGGCTCAAATAAGAAAAAAAAATTGTTGCTGCTGTTGTTAGTCATTTCAAACAGATCCAAATATTTTATGCCGTTGCTGAAATATAGTGTAAAAAACTATCAATAGCGGTTTTAAAATTTCTCGTATATTCTTATCTTATTGTATTAAATTGTAGCTCTCTTTGTTCAGAAATAATGACGTTAGAGCGATAGAAGGAGCAAACACATTTTAGGCTCGATCCACTAATATCGCACGCGCTAGTTCGCATAAAAAATTAAACCACTTTCAATAGAGAAGCTCAAGATCTTCCTTACAATTCGTTTCTAGACTTTTAATTATACCGGTTTGAGTGCAGTTTAGAATCTGGATTCTCCTCATTACAAAGTTAAAAGTTAATCCGGCAATTAACGTAAACTATCCAAACTTATGCCGTAAAAGTGGCAGTAAATAACCGCTAAGCTTGCTCGCTTTTTAATTTACACACACTATTTTGCATTAATGGTCTATTTAACGCTTAACATGCAGTTTAACCTCAATTAAATCGGGCTACATAAATTTAATTAAACTATAAGCGCCGACTTTTTCACCGGACCGGTATTTAAAAGGCGCTAAAGATGTCTCATTAAAGGCGTCCATACATATCCGCGCAAATTCTCGCTAAGATTCGCACCAGATGAAATGTAATAAGAGAAATTTTTTTTTTATAATTTTATTTTTTTAGATTTCTTTCGCACAATTTATATGTAGGATAGTTTAATTGCTTATAATATGATATTCAATTGTAAAAACGAAGACAATTATGAAAAGCTATGATTATTTTAATGCTTTTCACGTTAGTTTTAACGTTAAAAACTATGAAATTTCAATTTTTTTTTAATTTTGGTAATGTAAATAAGCACTCAACACGCGGCGCATATAAAATTCACTTGATATGGGCCATACAAATCACAATAAAATTCTCCCCGCTATAAAAATTGCCTTCAAAAAGTGTAGTAAAACGCGTTAAATACTATTGCGCAATAAACTAGTAACATTCAAGTTACAGCCCAGCTAACAATTTCCTGTTCTATAAAAATCGTAAGAACGTTTCCAGAGCAAATTTTATAGAGCAATGTTTGTTCTAAGAACATTTTCAAAACGTTCTTACAACACTTATACCATAAGAATGGGCACCGTTCTATAGAACCTTTTAGTTCTTTAAGCAGTTCTGTAAGGTTTGCAGGAAATACTTATAGAATTGTTGAATAAACGTTTTCACAGGTCTTAAAGAATTTTTATAACACAGTTACCAAGCAATCCCATAAACATTCTATAGCATTTCATTATACAATTTTTGTGTTGCATGTTCTATTTAGAGAACTTTAAAATTGTTTAATTGTATCTTCTAAAAACAAAATGTTTCTGTATCGCACATGTTAGAAATAATATGGATGGGCCAATAAGAACCAATAAGATGGACATAATCAGCCTGCATAGGAGTACTCACATTACGAATTGCTTAGTTGGTTTGTCCATCAGGAAGCAGTACATTTTAATGCGAAAAAAGTTTTATCGTGAAATATGTAGTACATAGTGGAAGTTTTTTGACGTACCCTCAGTTAACCTTATATTTCCTATGCTGCTGGAAATTTAACAAAAAAAAATGTTTTTTATATTGATGAATTTAACAACCAACAGTATATAAAATTGTCAGAAAGTAAGTATATACATATAATTGTTATCATTTCATCTATTTATAATGTATATATTTTTAATTCAGATTTTTTTTCTTCACAATATGGCGACAGAAAGAATGGCATTATCTTATACTTCCAATGGATTCTCACTAATATGATATTTTTGTGTCGATTTCAATGATTATGCAGCAAATATGCTTGGCAAGCAACTACTATAACAGATCTATGCCACTTAATATCCACAGTGTTCATATTTTATTGTGTTATTTCAATCTTATTTAATAAATCTAATAAAATTCTTTAACTTCAACATCTAGAAGTGCAAATGGATAAGGTTTGGAATGGTATAAATTAAATATGTTACTAAATTTCTATAAGAAAATCAATTTCTATTAGCAATCAAATAAATATTATCTATCGTAATGAAATTTTCTTTTTGCAAGCAGATAATAATTTTTACAAGTCACGACTATGTTATACACATTTCCTCATTACACATTGATCAAAATACTTCGTACTTTTACAGACAGGACTTGTCAGATGGGTGTATAGGGAAGCTACATATATAAATGATAGTTCTATAGCGTTTCTTTATGGAACAAAAAAGCATTTGTTGCTTATTTACTCTATAATGATTTTATAACAACTGTATTATTACTCTCTATAACTGCTTTAAAGAGCTTTTTCTCTTAAGTTCGATAGCAGCTTCCTTATTTGTAATTTGTTTTCCGCAGCAGAATTGTAACTTAACAACCCCTTATACAATAGTTCTATAATTAAACTATAAGCGACATTACAGAGTAATTTTATAAGAGTGTCACAGGAGATGGTATAATTCTATAAAGCAGTATTTTGCAGAATCGGTTTTACAGTAATTTGATTCTATAAACACCGTTGCTGTAAAATTGTATTATTGTACACACTTATAGGGCTACATTAGCAGTTATCTTATAACTGCTCTATAAATTATGCTCTAAGAACGTTCTTACAAGAAATTTAAAAAACAATTCAGTTTATGAAGGCAAAATAGTCTCATGTGCCACATTAATGTAACAATTTAGTATTCTAAATACAACTATAAAATATTAACAGAATATAAAACTCCTATTAGTCTAAATTTATAGAACTACTTTGCTCGCTGAGAGACATTGTGATTAAACAGAGATGTTCGTTACTTTCTACCTTCTGATATAATTAATAAGTAATTTACTTTTGTTGATGGATTTTATGCTACAAAAATGTCGTATCATTGCTACTGAAGCTATCTTCAGTCTCTTATAAAATTGCTGTTATATTTGTTGCTATTATATAATTATTTTTTAATTGTTTCCAACAAGCTCAAAAGTGCTTTATAATATGCTTATACTGCTTATACTGTTTTCTAAAGTTTGGTTCGAAAACGTTTTTGTAGTTGTTAGCTTTATCGTCACTTACTAATGGAATATCAACTGTGCCCAAGAATTTAGGTGCTAATGTTTGTTTCCTTTGCGTCTATGGACACCTTTAGATTAACTGCTTTACTTTGTATACAGGTTTACAAGGAAACAGCCAGTAGTGGATTTATCTCGGCGTTTTTTCGTTTTTTTTACCATCTCAGTTAATGGCCACCAAGACTGGACATATTCCTCCACGTCAGTTTTTTTTTGTAGTCTTAATAAGATGCCTCTACAACTACCGTATAATCACAGCTTTTACTCAACTTTAGTTTATTTTCGAGCAATAAAGATGACGAGCAGACCTCACAACTTATAATTAACAACTACTTGACATGCACGGAGGCTTTGGAAAGACAAGAGAGCGAACAAGTTGATGCAATATTCATTTGGATTGAAATAAGAATATTGTGACGGTCGAAGATTTAAATATAAATCTATAAAAAATGTGATGTATACGTTAAATATTGAAAATAATTGAAACTTGTGTAATAATATTACACATGTAATTATTAATCAAAAGGAATAAAGTTATTGTATTGTATTGTATATAAATGCATTTTGAAACATGTTACCTGTGACAGTCATTTTGAAACTTCATAATAACAATTAGAAACTGTGTTGTGTCTTGGAACTACAAAATTTAAAAAGTTTGTCTGCCACTGGACTCGCACACCAAAAAAAGTTGATGTAATATTAATTTCAAACTTAAAAATCTAAATATTGCCATTTAAATTAATAGGCGTTATCAATAATGAACTTTAATAAGCAATACAAATAAGAAAGGTCTAAGAACAGATCCTTATGGAACTCTAAATGTATATTATACAGGGTGTTATAAAGAGTGTAAAATATTTCAGGAAGTAATAGTATGAACCAAAATAAGCAGAAAAGTCTTAATAAACATGGGTCCGCAAAGTAACGGTTCATACTATTACCTAATTAAATATATTACACTTTTTTTTAACACCCTGTATAAAATTAGAAATCGTTTTCCATTTGTGTTCACTGTGTAACTATATCAGACGTAAAACGAGCGTAACCCGTGATAAATTTTGATATTTTCGCTAATGGAAATTTACGGACAGACTTCTGACGTCACAGACCCGCGCTTTCACTTAGGATCTTCAGTTTTAATTAGCAGGGACAAATCCATTCGATTCCAGCCCAGATTTTTGCCAAAGTCGCTCTTAAAACCGAAATTACCTGTCCCGGCCCTCGGCTGTTCCCACTCGCAGAGTGAGCCGTGGGCGCCGCCACAGGCGACGCTGATTTACCGAGCGTGACAGTGTCGCGTCACCGCGGCCCGCATCAAGCAGGCCGCGATCTCATTTACCCGGCCGCCTCGATTTGAATAACGTCGCCCGCCGGCAACCGACGCATAAAACACTAGACATCAGAAGGGGGATTTGGATACAATCGAGTGGCGTTTCACAAATTAAAAAAGGACGGGATTAAGAAGCGCGGGTTTTTCGACATTTCGACGGTATTAAATGTTCGAAATTCAAATAACGTAATTTTGGAGAGGTAGAATCGTTTATTATGATGTAATTCCGAGTTGCTAGTGGTTTTCGGTTTGCTCAACCGGGTTTTATTGGATTTTTAAGTAATTGGAGAGTGTTGAGAAATAAATTCATCGTTTCTCTCTGTGTTTGGGGTAGTTAGGACGTAAAAAATATTAAAAGTCCCCACACCTAGCCCGTCCGCTTCAGGGGGGAGCGGGATACAAAGGTCTCTTTTTTGATTTTTCGCTTATAACTCGACAATGGTGCTTGCAGCGAAACATTCTTTACATAATAATGAGAGTTTATAAAACTTCCTATAAAATTGATTTAATAAGTTTGTTGCTACAATGCAAACAGCCGATGGAAGTCGATAGAACAAGAAAGTCACTATCAGATGAAAAAGTGTGTCGTTATCAATCTGGAAATTGAAATTTCAGTGACTCCAGAATTATTTCTCTCCATTCACCAGAGCAAGCACAGCTATTGACCAGTCCGTAAGTGAAACAACCAATGTGCCTGTTATAAGGGAAAACTTCGACCTCACTATGCTACTTACAGCAGAAACGTCACCTGACCATAACATCCTGTTCATCAAACCCGACAGGGAAAAAGTACAAAGCAACGTTTACTCCACCCATCAAATGTTACAGCTGGACCTCAAGAATATTTTATTCTTATACGCATTCACCGGCTGCAATTTTTATTAGCGCAACATTCCGGAAGAAAAAACTTGATTTTGTAAAACTTAAAAACATGCTGAAGTGTTCTACAACTCCTCTTCCTCGCATGCTGATGTTGAGAAAGCTGGGCGAATATGCCTGCGTTACTCCTGCTAAGATAAGTTCACCTAACACTTTCAATTACGATTTATTTTTGAATATAAAACGAGATCTTCTATCACTTCCACCCAGCGAGGGGGTAGCTCTGACTGGGAAACCAACTACCTCCAGACCTGTGAAGTTGGGATCGCAAAAGCAATATCTGAGCTTCTGTGATGACAAAAAAAGAAGCAATATCCAGAGAAATTTTACCTCATATTTTGTAGATACACGAAAGATTGTAGCAGTGGAAGGTGCAGCTGCAAAAAGGCAGCTCTCGATTATGCCGGTTATTTAAACGAAAATGAGGAAGAAAACTTAGAGCCCATTCCCACATCTCCAGCGGATACTGATAACGAAGATGAAGCTGATGAAGGAAATTTTGTCAACTATAGCATTTTCTATCATTTTCATCATGAAACTGCCATGGTAGATTATCAGAAGCTCAAAACAAATTTATTAACATCACATAATAATGAAAGTAGCAATAATATTTGTGGTGTTTTACTGTTTCGCAGAATTTGTCAACAGTTGAAACTTTCCCGCCATAAATAATTAAAGCAGAAGTTGAAAGGTTCATGCAAAAAACCGTGAATTTCGCGTCCTCGAGGACAATACTTAAGTGTGATATCTACAAAGTGCGCATCAGGTGTAAGTGGTGGGTGGTGGGCAATCGCCGTCCAAAAGGACGGCATTCTAATTTGTGGAGAGGATGGCACAGGGGACACATTTATATAAAATTGTTAATGTGCTCGGTTCAGTTGACGTCACTTTATTTTAGATAATTTTGTGTGCTTTGAACTCTTCTCAAGTGACACGCTTAGGTAATGCCACCCTCACCTTCCGTACTCATCTCTGTGTTGTGAATTAGTCATTCTCTATTATTCAACCTTGGGTAAATGATAATACAAGATAAAAACTTTAAATTTGGAAATAATTCTTATTATCTGACACCTCGAAATTGACAAAAATTGTTATATCACTGTTTCTACCAAAAATAATGGATAAAGGGTAAAGCAATTAATTTTGTCATTTTTGTATATTTTTTATGTCTGATAGCCATCAAATTTAGTCCTCCTGTTGCTCTTCGCACGCTACTTCCGTCGCGCTTGTCTACAAGCTAGCGATTAGTCACTCTCTAAATTTTCGACCATCTAGTATAGTTTCATAGAAAATTTCACAATAGTATTTTTCAGCCAATTAAAGGCCTGTATTTTGTAGCGTTACTATAGCAACTAAGAAAATTTCCGGAAATTTTTCTCTTCCTTGGGGTAAGGAGCATGAAATTACACTGGAAATTTTTTGACATTTATAAATAAAATGACATTTATATTTAACTTCAAATTTATTCTATCATAAGTTAATAAGTACACTTCATTGTGAAATTTTCTTACCAAATACCACTCTAGCTTCAATTAAAAACTGGAAATTTTTTCTTGCACACGAATATGTTTTAGAAAATTCGTGTGCTCGAAAAAATTTCCAGTAATAATTGAAGCTCTAGTGGTATTATAAATGAAAATTTTATAGTGTCTCATGTTTATGTAACTTTATGTGCTTCCTGCACTGAAAATTACCCCCTCCCCCCACAATGCACGCTACATCCCCTTTTCGGCCATTCATTGACAAGCCAATTCGAGAATTTTTGGTTCTAATCTATTTTTTATGACGTATTATAGCGAAAAGAAAAATGTCGGGTCGGAAGTAAAAAAAATACACCCATTAGGGGTGAAATATAAAAGTCAGCTTAGGCCGCGGGATATAGGTCAGTAGTGGGTCTTCCGTTGGGGGTAGGCGGGGCTCCTGACGATAACGACCAACACTTGGGCCCCCGGCCAATCTTCCGGAATGCCCAAGGGTGGCCGGATCCGGATTTTTTATCCTCCGGGGCGATCCGTCTTGCAGCTAGAAGATCTGAATAAATAAGCATTCTATTTTCTCTCCCACTTCCCGCTCAAACATCAGGAGCGCCGAATGGCCCGCAGCCGGTAATTGAATAGGATATTTTTTGCGCGATATGCCGTCGCGTGATTGTTTTGGCAACCGGGGGCACCTGAGCTGCGGAAGAGGCCTTTGGGGAGGCAGCACTCCGAGCAACCTCCATCGAGTAGCATAAAATAGAGATGCACTACCTGATGTCTGCTATAAGATTAAAAATCCTGTGTTAGGGGGTTGTTTAGGAAATATTAGAGAACTCAAGTTCAAAATATGAGTTTTTCATTAATTTTTCTTCATGTTTGTGATTATTAAGTAAATTTTGCTACCAAAAATAAAAACTATAGATATTACAAGGACTCAAAAAAATTTAATAGTTATTTATAGTACAAGTGGGATATATGCATAATTATACATGAATGAGACATAGGGTGTGTGTGTGTGTGTGCAATTTTACGAATTTTATAAAAAATGCCGTTATCCCACGTGTACTATATAAAATTCTATCTAGAACAGCAACAAATTTTATCTGCAACTACCTTAAATTGAGAAACATCCACAATCAGATCCAGTTTGTAAGTTTTGATTCAAAATCAAAGAAGCAAAGACATTGTTATGGTAATCTGTTACACTTCCTGTCAAACTTATTATAAACAAAATTGAGTTTTCGTTTATACATTTTTTTGTGAAAATAATAGTATTTATTGAAACACTGAGTGATTCAGAAACAGAAAATTTGCCTCTTGAAATGGAAAAAGCTGCTGCAACTGCAGTAGCTTCACTTTTACCATTTAAATCGAGAACCAAGTACGAACAATTTTATAAACGATTCACTGACTGGTGTGCATCTAAGAATATGAAAAATATGAAGCAAATGAAAAGGTATTATTAGCATTTTTTAAAGAATTATACAAGAATTACAAATCATCTAGTTTTTGGGCGTTCTATTCTATGCTGCGGTCTACAATCTGTATGCGGCAAAATGCTGACATCAGTAAATTTCACAATGTAATAACTTTTCTGAAAAAGCAATCAAAAAGTCAAGAATGGCACAAAATTCTTGCTAACAAAGGTAAGAACAAGAAAATGTTTGGTATTTGAAATTCATAAATGCATAATTATGGGTTGCCTTAATTATTCGACTTGGGGGTGCAATTTGCTGTTAGAAAATGTAAAAAATGAAGAAAACATTTTTGATATCTTCATACCGGATACGAAAACCAAAGTTTCCCGAAAATTATTTATCCTCGTCGGGGGAAAGTACGAAAATACCTCACCCTGTCCTAGACATACCGATCATGGAAGATTTTTTGTTGGTTACAGAGGTGGTAAATGCATGAAACTTCTTGTTGGTAAAAATACTTTTAGTGTAATGCCAAAGAAGATTGCTTTTTTTCTCAATTTATCACAACCTCAACAATATACAGGGCACTGTTTTCGACGATCATCTACTTCACTTCTAGCCAACACAGGATCAGACCTTCTAACTATAAAACGACTTGGTGGTTGGAAGTCCAACACCGTGTGTGATGGCTATATTGATAGGTCTCTTGAAAACAAGAAAAAAATCGCCACAAATTTCTTGGAGGAGAGATTGCCGTCATTGAAACTACTTCAAGTGCTTACAGATTGTTAATACAAATACAAACCAACTGCATTCATCTGGTATTAATTTTACGAATTGCCAAAGTTGTGTTGTTAATATGGATAACAAGTAATTCAATTTAATTTAAGTCAAATTATCTATTAATTGTCAAATTGATAAATCCGTTGGTACTTAATAAAAATGGCCATTAAGCAGTAATCTCCTTTTTTTAATATTTCGCTAGTGGGGTAATATGTCACCTTCATTACTCAACTGAAACAGTGCCAAATAAATGCTGTAATGGGGTTCTTACAAATCAGTTGTAGATAAATTTATTTATTATTATTTTTTTATTTGACACTGCTTCGAATGTCATAATGACTTACAACACAGTTAGTGCAATAAAGACATTGTAGATTCAAATTAGATCATCTATTAAACACTTCCACAGTAAAATATTTACAATTGGATAAATTAATACCAGATGCTAACATGTCTAATGATTTGCTTGAATAGGTGGAAGTATTTTGGTCGCCTAGAATTTTCATAGCCGTTTCTTTCTTGTTTAAAGTTTCTCGATGTAGCCTGCAGCGACAGATTTAGACTTCCAACCAGCAGCCACCATGTTATTTTATATTCAAAAGATATGCCCCACAATAGGCTAAAAGGGAAGGTGAATCGCCGAAAACAGTGCCCAACATACGCATTTGGATTAGGCTATTTAAGAAATCGTGCCACAGTTTATTTAGGCACATTGCCAATAGTATATATGTGTTGTTTGGTACATTTTTCGGCTTTATATGGAAGAAGGAAGCAAACATGATAATAGTTTTTGTTTTTTAATTTGATGTATTTTCCAGTTCTACTAAATTCAAGCCATCAATATTTCCAGATGGTACAAAAAACTCTTTAGACACTTTTGCCTTCCCGTCAACATGCGCCTGCCAAACCAACAATCAAAAGAACCTAAAATAAATATTGGTTATAAAACATTTTCCTGAGCAGAAATTCATCATCGTCCGCATTCACTAAAAATTTTGATATTTCCTTCTATTTCAATACCTTACTACACCGGATTTTGCTTTTAAATCCTAAGTACAATTTGTTCACTTCAAGTGGTTAAGTAAGGAATATCTATTTTGGAAAACTATTGAGAGCTAAAGAGACGAATCAGCCGAAAACTTCATTGAGTCATAACAGAACCCCTCTTTCCTATCTCTTATTTTATTTTTCAATATAGCAGCCGGTAGCATTTGGTAATTCTTATATTTTCTTCTCCGCTCTATAAAAAGGTTTGATAAATTTAATCCAAAAAAATAGAGTCCACTTAATTCTGCCAATTAATGTCAAACTACTTTATAAACGATAGTACTCGTAATAAATGTGTAATACTCGCGCATGCAAAGATACACCTTTGGCTCCTAGAACGCGCCACTGACTGACAGCCTCTATCCGGTCACATCCCGAGGATCAAAGGTGTTATTTTATACCCGCGCCGTTCATTAAGAATGCGTCTAGCGACTAATTAAATTTAATCGCGGCGAACATTATTATTTATCTGACAGGCGATCTGGATCGGATCTGAGCGCTGCCTTATCTCGAAAACAGCAAGTCATAACTCCTATAAATGCAAATGGCCGGACAGTGACGAGCGTATGTGTGAGTTTGGAAAGAGTTGTTACGTTGACTTATAAGGTGGGGGAGGGTGAATAATTAATAGGAAAAGGGGTTGTTATCTTCTCCTATTGAGAAATAGGGTGTTATGACAATGTGTAAGCATATGTTGGGCTTTCACCCTAGTTAATTTTGATTTTATAGGAATAATGGATAGGCGTATAATGAATGAAATGAGGGGTTGTCGTTATTAAAAAATACATATAATATGGAGTAATAGTTATACAGTATTCTTAAAATATTTAATATCCTCTGACAAATACAAACACTTTGGCCACAATATTTATTTATTTATTTATTTATTTATTTATTTATTTATTTAATTCTTATTTTGTATCTACAGGTTAACCCAAATGATACAATCGAAAAAGATAACAGTTGTTCCAAAAAAATAAATTCAACATATACAATAAATTAAATAATATTATAATCAATATAAATAACTTAAACATAAATTCCACATCGTAAGTACTAATTAATTTGCTTCATAAATTTAGTAAGTTGACTCCACGATGCCTCAAAAATATCAAAATTTCGAGGCAACGCATTAATCGCCTTACCAACGTCATTTATAGGAGAATATAATCCAACATTAGTACGAGATTGACGTAGATAGACAAATTAATCTATTCTGGTGGTATAGTTCGGAACTCTTATATTAAATAATGAAAGTAATTCACTACAATTTATTTTATTATTAAAGAGTTTATGGGCAAATTTTAAATAGGAACAATGTCTTCTATATTTTAGAGATTGAATACTTAGTAGTTGCAGCCTTTCATTATAAACATAACTATTTTTATTAATATTCAGTTTAAAGAGTATAAAATTACATATTTTCTTTTGAACACATTCTAAACGATCTATATAACTAACAAAATATGGATTCCAAATAATACAACAATATTCTAAAGTTGAACGCACTAGAGAATTATATAAAGCAAAAATAGATGTAACATTAGTGAAATCTCGAGTTTGCCGTTTAATGAAACCACACATTCTAAAACATTTGCTCAAAATATCCTCAATGTGAAGGGTGAATTTAAGTTCACAATCAAATTTTACACCCAAATCTTTCACTGCCTTTACTCTTTCTAGTTGAATGCTTTCAATAAAGTAATCAGTCACATAAATATTTTTCCTACGGGTAAATGTAATGACTTTACATTTACTATGGTTTAACTGCATATCATGGGATTCGCACCACTTAACTAATAAATTTAAATCACTTTGAATTGCACCACTATCCTTAGAATCCTTAACACATAGAAATAATTTTAGTCATCTGCAAACATTAAATATCTACATGATATTAAATTGCAAGAGGGATCATTAATAAAAATAGAAAACAGAATTGGTCCCAGGTGACTACCTTGAGGAACACCAGAAGTTACTTTTATTTCGCGTGAAGAAAATTCTTTAATTTTGACTGTTTGAGTTCTATTTAATAAGTAAGATTTCATCCATAATAACAAATTCCCGATTAACCCATATGATTCCAATATACTTAACAATAATTTATGGTTAACTCGATCGAACGCTTTACGAAAATCAGTATATATTGCATCAACTTGGTAACCATCTTCAATACTTTCAACAATGTAGTTACTAAAAAGTAATAAATTAGTTTCTGTGCTCCGACCGGGGTAAAAACCATGTTGATAGGGTGAAATTAAGCCATTCAAATTTAAATGTAGAGAATCAGCCACTATGGATTTAAATATTTATCCCACTAAATTAATACAGCAAATTGACCTATAGTTACAAATATCAGATTTATCGCCAGATTTAAACAACGGGAATACGTAACTAGATTTCCATACATCTGGAAAATAGCCCGTATTAATTGAAATTTGAAATAGTATTGACAATGGCCAAGCTAGAGATGGACTACAAAGTTTTAAAAAGTATGGTGGAATTCCATCTGGGCCCATATTAAAACTTTCTTTAAGATTTATTAATTTATTGAAAACCATGTCAGAATTAATATTAATGTAAGACAGTGTGTTTAAGCTTTGATAGTTACTAATAAATGCACGAGGTCTATTATCAGGGACAGTATAAACTGCAAGAGCATTACATATATCGAGACTGGATTGTAGTGTTCGGTTATTGAAGTACATAACGTTTGGAATGTATGTGGTTTTTCTCTTAGAATTAATATATTTCCAAAAATGTTTCGAATTATTATTAATATTATTTTGAGTAAGCTGAATAAATCTATTATAGTCATCCTCAATACAATTTTTAGTTTGAATTCTCAATTCTTTATATTTATTAAAAGCATCAAGGTTTTTAGTTTTTTTATACTTATTATACATTTTATTTTTCTGTTTAATTATCTGTTTTGTTTTAGAGCGATACCATACCGGAAAATTACCAGAATTTATATAAGATTTTGGAACAAAATTTTCAAAAGCATCATAAATTAAATAGTAGAAATTAGCCAAATCGAAATTTACATCGAGTTTAGTGAAAAATTGGTCCCATTCAATAGAACTAAAATAATCATTTAGTACATTATAATTCGCCTTTTGAAATTAAATCTCCAAGTATTTTTATTTTGCATAGCAGGAACATATGAGGAACAAAATAGTTTAATTAAAAGAGATGGATGATGCAAATCAGGTTCAACTATCGAAAAGTTTTCTCCTTCTACATGCAATTCCTTACTGTTAGAATAAACTAAATCAAGCATATAAATACATTATTAAACTGATATAAATTCAAAAAATTAAAATTATCACATATTAGAGATTCCCATACAGAATTAATCGAAATGATATTCATTACATGTTTCACGTTATCACGCTCCCAATGTATACCGGGCATGTTGTAGTCACCAACACAACACAAAGAAGCTTCTGGGCTACGATCCAATATATATTCTATTGATGACAAATGCTCGTAGTAGATATCTAATGGTGAATTTGGAGGAATGTACAGGGCACTGAATATGTACTGGACTGCGTTGATATAAACAGATATAAATATTTCTTCACAATGGTTCTCAGGAACTGTAATTCTAGCAGCAGATAAATGTGATTTTACCGCAATTAACACGCCACCACCGCGTGCCTTGGTACTAGTGTCGAATGATCTGTCCTTCCTATATATTACGTAGTCTGAACACAAAATTTCACTATCAAGTATGTCAGGACAGAGCCAAGTTTCAACTAAAACTATAATATCATAATTGAGACTTAATGATGATTTAAAGACTTCTAAGGTTTTTGTTCGAAGACCTCTAACATTCTGATAGAATACGCTGAAATGAAATGGGCCATTTAGTTTTTGAATGTTTATTGGGTACAATTTTAGGAGTGTTGTTAATAAATTTTATTGTTTTGGTATTATCACCATTCTTTTGCAGTTGAAATAATTTTCTCTAAGACTCTTTAGATTTTCCCGTTGCATTGGTGTCATATCACCTGCAATTCTTATGGCAGAGTTTTGTAGTTTTTTTTTTTTCAAAATTAACAAAGCATCATATGAACTTTTAAACAAACTTTGATGGGACGGGTCTTACCATCAATACATCTACCTAAACGAAAGGTTTTTATGTCCGAAGTAGCAATATTAAGATCCTCAAAGACATCTAACACTTCACGAACTTTAACGTTGTCATCATCCAATCTTTCGCTAAGTACATCTTTAGAAGATTCCGTAACATTAAACAAAATAATATTTTCAGCACGTTTTTGACGCTCTTGAAGTTCAGTAATAAGATCTTCAGAATTAATCCAGGAGGAATTATTAACATTCGAAGGCGAAGCCTCAGATACACCATTTTTTTCATTCAATAGAGCCATCAACGTCTTTACTTCATTTTCTAATGAGGCAACCTTCATTGAAATATCACTCAGCTGGGCAATTTGTTTCTTAAGATTATGGCAGTTTATACAATAGTACGAAATTTTACGGTCTTTGGCTTTTAAACACTGAATCTCATTCCTAGACAAGCCAGTGCACAATGTATGTGTGGGCTCTTTGCAAAAATCACAAGATATTTCTTTATCTGTATGTGCAATTTGGTTACAAACTTGGCAGGTATTCGGCATTATTAGAATTTTAAGTCCGGTTCTGAATTAAAATAATGGATCGATAAAAATTATTCGAAGAACCAGCACAAAAACACGTTAAACTGATATGTCCTTACAGTTTATACATTTAAAGGAACATCAGTAATTCACTTCTTATTCTTAGGAGAAAATATTTAATATATAAGAGACTTACAATCAGTCACTGCAATGTCGTATGTGAAATTTTCAGAAAATATATTAAAAAAATCTTCAATATATCACTAAGAAAAGCGGGTCACAAGAAGAACATTACTAGGCACAACTGCTTTACTTGAATATTCTAATTCTAAAATATTCAATGTTGCAGTCAGCGTTAGATATAAAGATTAATATAAGCAAATATTCAGTTATGTACTTTTCTCAAGATATAAATGAGGGATATGTATGTGCGGGCATACAAAGGAGCAAGTTGATCACTTTTTGAATAGTGCATCTGATAATTTATATATCATGACAAAGGTAAATGCTTAAAAATAGAACAAAATTTTGAAAAAGTTGCTTTATAGGTTGTCCTAATATTGGGGGTTGTAGGTGCATGCCGTTCTGATGAATTAGTCAATTTAACAGATTAGCAGTTTATGTGATTTATTTAATTTTAATAGTTATTCAAACTGTGTATTTAATATTAATGTGGACAAACTAAAATTATTGTAAATTTTGTTGAATAAACTTTTATAAATTAAAACTTCGTTTATACTTTTAATTTAAAGATTGAAAGTGCCAATTTTAGCTGCTAAGATTAAAAACGAATACTTTTGTTATTAAGATACTTTTTTTTTCTCACTAAGGAAAATGTCAACCTTAGAAACTTCTGACAGTCCAAAAATATCATGGCTTTGTGATAGTTGAGGAAAAAATTTTTTTCGGTGTAGTGCAATGCAATTTTTACAGGATGTTTGAAGGTCAAATGATAACAAACATGAATATTAATTTTGCCGTTAATAATAAATATTTCTTTTATGAAATTTGGTACATCTCCATTTTAGGGGCGCTGAATCCAGTGCTGTAGTCAAATTTTTATAAAAAAATCGATAAACAGTTTTACCAACTTTGACATCGAAAAAACTAAAGTAGGTCTTGATTATAGACTATGGAATTTCACATTGTGAGCCATAATAGAGCTTTAAATGCTCTATCTTTTAAAAATAACCTCGAACCAAATCGGATAATATACGCAATTTGTAGAGGTGTTTCCATCTTAAATGGGTCACACTGTATACCTGGTGAGTAATTAATAATGGTACATAGCTGGTGGTCACTTCGAGAATCTTTTATGATTAATAATTTGTTAAGATATGCATAATAAAATTTTCAGTTGTTGTAGTGTTCGTCTTATTGTTAATTCAGCTTTCATATCTTAAGAACTAAACGGTTGGGTTTATCGATTTATAACAGGTATATATTTTCTATTTAGAATTGAAGGTAGTTCAATATTTCCTTATGAAAAAAATTCAAAAGTGTAAAATACAAAAAGTTAGACTTATTTTTACACCGACAGTACTATATAACGAGCGCCCCCCAGTCGTGACCTCAACACTGTTTGCATATTTGTAATTGCCACCTCAAAAAACATAAGACTACAAATTTCCAAAACAATCGGTCCATACGTTCTTAAAATATAGCAATAAATCGAAAACATTTTTTCAAATTTACCACCCTGTAGAATGGAAAGAAGCAACAATTGAATAAGACATGTTGGACTCAATCGCTTTATTTTGACGTTAACAATCTGCCCTTAAGTTATGTACCATTATTAATGACTCATCCTGTATATTCTATTTGCATGATTATATTATTATTATTATTTTTTTTTTCCAGTAAACACCTTCCGAGGCTCCGACACATTCGGAGATGTTCTGGAGAGTCAAGCAATGACCACTCTTCACTCCGTGGAGTCAGTAATCATTACGCCCGTAAATCGTGTGTTCTGAGCAGACGTAGCGAACCAAGGACGATTGCCTTCTGCATTCTGCCGGCTAAGATCTCTGCCGAATTTCGACAAGCCGGTATGATCTTTAAGTCAGAAAGCAACGTATGTCTCATTCCTCCCAGGACGCTTATAATTAGCACCACAATCTTAACAGAGTGGTCTGGATACAGCCTGCGGAGCTCGGAGAGAAGATCTCGATACTTCCTCCGTTTTTCCTCCTCTTTTAGGACGATGTTGTTCTCTGCGGGAGCCGAGAACACAATCACAAACATCGTCCTAAGCTGGTGGTCGAGGAGGACTACATCAGGCTTATTGGCTTGATTTGCCTGAGGGTGGGGAATGAATAGTTCCAATAAATTCGGCACTTCTCATTTCCCACTACGGATTCTATATCCCCGGAGCATAAGGCAGCACTGGCGTCTCGTCTATCTCATACGAGTGTCGTAAATGATAATACAACACCCGTAAGGCTGAATCGTGTCTTTGGATATATTATTATTATTATTATTATTATTATTTTTTTTTTCCAGTAAACACCTTCCGAAGCTCCGACACATTCGGAGATGTTCTGAAGAGTCAAGCAATGGCCACTCTCCACTCCGTGGAGTCAGTAATCATTGCGCCCGTAATTCGTGTGTTCTGAGCAGACGTAGCGAACCAAGGACGATTGCCTTCTGCATTCTGCCGGCTAAGATCTCTGCCGAATTTCGACAAACCGGTATGATCTTTAAGTCAGAAAGCAAAGTATGTCTCATTCCACCCAGGACGCCTATAATTAGCACCACAATCTTAACAGAGTGGTCTGGATACAGCCTGCGGAGCTCGGAGAGAAGATCTCGATACTTCCTCCGTTTTTCCTCCTCTTTAGGACGATGTTGTTCTCTGCGGGAGCCGAGAACTCAATCACAAACATCGTCCTAACATTATTATTATTATTTTTATTATTATTATTATTATTATTATTATTATTAATTTAATTAGAAGGACAGAGACACAATCCTATAATGTCCAGAAGGTAACAATCATAGCAACAATATTATAAAAACACATGAAAAACATAGTAGACAGCAAATTAAACAAATATACAAAAAATAAAATAACAATATACAAAAATGTCCTTACAATAAACATTTGTTTCACAAAACCGACGAAACAGGCCATTACCCGCACTCGGTAAAGAAATATGCATCGCGCACTTACACTAATTCCCGTGACATCCAGTCGATTTTTAAACACATTTATGGAAGGTGCTGACGAAGGTAAGTTGTTCCAGCGAGTAAACAATCTATTTGGAAAGAAATATTGTCGTACAGAAGTTTTGAAATTTTCTTTGTATAATTTAAACTCGTGACCCCGTAGACGCAAATCCGAATTTAAATGGAACAAATTAGGGAAATCACTATTATAAGTATTACTACATAGTATCCGATAAGCCTGGATAAGGTCGCCTCGAAGTCGTCTGTTGCTTAAAACAGAAATGTCAAGTTCATGGAGACGGTCGTGATAGGATAAGATACTAAGGGCAGGTATCCATTTTGTGAAACTTCTTTCTACGCCTTCAAGTAAAGATATATCCTTAACGAGAAAAGGAGACCATATATTAACACAGTATTCCAGCAGAGGGCGAATACACGTCTTATATAGCTTTAGTGATACTTGTTTGATCGGATGTTGGAAGGATTTTCTTATTACACACGAGGCACTGTTTGCTTTTTTACAACGTGACTGATATGTTCTGACCATGAAAGAGTGCTGTTTATAGTAACTCCTAAATCATTTTGACTGTCAACAGATGTAACTGGCTCCCCGTCACTAAAGGTGTATAGGTGTCTTGGATTATTTTTACCTATGTGTAAAACACTACATTTATTTTTATTCAAAGGAATCAACCAGTTTTCACACTAGCGTTCTATGGCTACAATATCATCTTGAAGATGTTGTTTATTTCTTGGGGGATCACCAAATACTTTTGTATCATCCGCATAAGACGCGTGCATAGATTTAAGGTGTCGTGGAAGATCTGAAGTATAAATCAGAAAGAAAATAGGTCCTAACACCGAACCTTGAGGCACGCCCGATAGAACTGGTTGATTATCTGATCTACTATTGCCCACTCTGACATATAACAATCAATTGGTTAAAAAAGAATTAATCCAGGCAAGTAAAGATCCTCGTATTCCAAAATTATTTGATCAGTTTTCAGAACTGTGGCAACAACCCAATAAAACTTAAAAAAACTAAAATTATGCCACAAATAAATACCTTCAGACAATAATTTAATCAGTTGTTACAACTTTAGTAACTGTTTGTTCCTGCAACAACCTCTCTTCGTTTAAAGTACAGTTTTTCCGCCTTCACACTCGCCTCAGTCGCTGTCAAAGCCGTGGAACTTTACGATCCGAAATTAAATTAGACGAACAATACACACATACACGTCTATAACAAATAGAAATTGAATTTAGCCGTGCTCCTTTATGCAGCGCCGCGGAAAAAAACGCCGCATTCAATCTAAAGTACACGGTCTTGGGAGCGATGCGCATTCCAGATTTTATGTTTGCAGGAAGTGCATATTATTCTCCGGGTCGTCGTGGCGTTCGCCCCGTTCTTTTGTCGGGCCCCGATGATTGCCCGTGCTTGCATTCGCCGACGGCCGTAAAGCGTACGGTCTAATGATGCGCAATGCGCCGTAATGGGTAAATCTAATTGCCAGGTAATGAGGGCCTTTCTTCGCCATCGTTTATGCAATTCAAGGCAAAAATGCGCTCTACAGTTTGAGCGTCTCTACGTAGGAGTTGATAGAACATCAAAGGTATTTCTTTTTTTTCTTCTTTATTACACTATTCTACAGGCAAACCCCAATTACAGAATAGGAATACAACACAAACACTACAACCGAATATTCATAATTACTACAATATACTAAAAGCCAATAACATAAACAGGGTGAGTCATAAATAAAAGTAATGATTAACGATATTCAACATTTATTAACTTTTAATTGCTATTTTCTACTGATTCATTTCTCCTTAAACATTAAAACAAATCTCTATTTATTACTTTTGTTTATTATGTTTTGTTTATAAAGTGACCTGAAGAGAGGATATATTGTAGACCCCTAAACTAATCGTCAATCTGATAACTTTAATAAATGGATTGTGATAAAATTTGGACATTATTTTAGAAAAAATATTACGAAAAATTGTTTTTCCACGGTCGGGAGTAGAAATCAGTTTCTATGACATCAAAATTAAAACAGAAGTAGTCGATTATTCCCAAGGGAGTATAATGCTCCCAAGGGAGTTTACATTATGGAGAACGTTTTTCATGCAAAAAAAAGATAACATTGAAATTATTTATTGACATTTAAATTAAATGTTACATTTGTACAATTTTCAAAATTAATATTAGAAGGAATATTACTTTCGTTTACATTTACAGTTTTTGTGATTGCGCTAGTAGTGGTACCTACTAAAACCTGATTAGCAATTTTGGTCTTATTTTCAATGGAGTTCTCGACATAACCCTCAGCGACTGTCGTTGATTTCCAACCAGCATGACGCTTTATTGTCGTGATATCCACACCAGCATCTGCCAGTAATGTCGCTGAAGATCTTCGTAAGCAGTGACCAGTATAACATGCAGCATCAGGTAATTTTAAATACCTACGAAGCTACTACACTCGGAATTTTTCCCATGGTATTCTTGCCAACTGGCTGCGAACTACATTTTCCTGCTTTGTAGTACAAAAAAGGCGCTTATGCTTGACGTGGGGAGGACGAAGGGACAGGTATTTTCGAAACAATTCAAGCATATTTCCCACATCGGTAACCAGAAAGGTTCGTGGAATCTTTGTCTTAGTGTTTGAATTTTTACAATCAAGGAAAGAGCCTACATCCTCAATATCATCTACAGTTAAATTGACTAGTTCCAACCTATAAAAAATCAAAATACTTAATAATTGAAATACCTAACAACAAAAGTAATCTTACGTTAATCATTAAGAATTCTTTGTCATCTGCACTTGATAGAGAACGGTCAATTTCACCCTTTGTCAATATTTTCGATTTTTTCGCTTGATATCCGTCACTGGTTCTTTTCAAAAATGCGATCAGCTTGGGGAATTTTCTTATATCTATGTTGTCGTAAATTATCAAGCATGACTTAACCATAGAATATTCCGCCCATAATGTGGAAGACTTGTAATTCTTTGTATTTTCACTGAAGTATGCCAAAAAAGCATTCTCGCTGACTTGAACATTTTTCTCGGCGCACCACTTTTTGAACCGATTGTAGGCTATATCGTATAAACATCTTGACTTCGTAGGCAGCAAATTGCTTATTGCAATATTTGCAGCCTCCACAATCTCTTCCGACTCACAATTATTCATTGTGCACTAAACAAACTTTAAACTAAACCAAACTAACACATTCATTTGACAATTCTTTTTGTATGTTTATTTTGTAGTTATGACAATAACTCAACGACTACTAGATAAATGCTCAAATCCGAATGCAATAATTCTGGTGCTACTTACTTCATAATGACAAAATATGTGTTTTTAAGTTAATGAGACCATTCGGGAAAGATGCTATTTTGTCCTCGGTGCATTGTAGCCCTCGGTCTTCAAATTGCACCTCTGCCAAAATAACGCATTTCTCTCTCTTATAGTATAATGTACTATTATACTTTGATAGGTAATTTTGCGGCTTTATTAGTAAAATATTAGTTTTTAAAGGAATCTAAATAGAATTAGTATAGTGCAACGTTTAAAGTGGTATTTAGTGAACTCTCTTGTATACTTAGCGTAAGTGTGATTAACATTATAAAGTTATTTATTTGAATGTTTAGTGATGGTTGCAAATAATACAATTATCAGATTTTCTCTTAAATTCCGAGAGTATGTGCCTACGACTAGCATATGGTACTCATAAGTTGACTCTTAGTCTGTCTGCTAGCAAAGAGAAAAATATTTACGAAAAATGGATACAACAAATCACCCACGAAGAACCTTGATGTGTTTCTAAAACTGATAGGTTGCCTAAGTATTAATACATTTAGTTAAATAAGTAGCCACCTGGTAACAATAAAAGACCCCAACCAATCTCCCCAAACTCCGCTTTCTTTACGCACCGAAATGACAAGGTATGCACATAGCGCGTCTTGATTTATTCGCGATTTGCGTGCATTCGGTCTGTGTAACGTTGTAGGGTCTCCACATGAATCATTTTAGATTTTGTTATCGGCCTGGATCTCGCGCGAACAAATAATAGTCTCTGTTTATCGTTTATCGAGAGATCAGAGATTTCATTACAGATAGCGTCGCGTTCGCTTGGTAGTCGTAGAAGGTGAGGGATTTGCCACAGATAGTTCCACTCACGGTTTTATTTATGGATAATCAGAACATCATCAAAAGGAGGTGTTAGGTGCAATATTTTGAGCGGCTTTTACGAATATGCAGACAATTTGATATACATTTTTTAAATTCTGTGTATTCTGTGGCCAAAAATAAGGACTTTTTTTGTTATACAGGGTTAACTAAGACTAAGTACAAATTTTTTAACCGCATGCTCAGAAGTTAGTTATTCTAAGGGCCTAAGAAACATTTTTACAGGACACTGTAAACATCTTTTGATGTTATAGTTTAAAATATTACTAATTATTTTATGCAAACGTCGATTACTGTTAATGTTGTTGCCATTATTAATATTAACAGAATTTAGTTTTACAACAACACAAGAAGTTTAAAAATTTATCGCCATGAAGTGCACCTTGCATTAGTGGCCTACAGATGTCGTTAGATGTCGTCTGATGCTAAATAATATTAAACGTGTGGGAGTGTTTTTATGCATTTGTGTACATTTGCGTGTATTTTGTTATTCTTTGAGTTTTTTCCAACGTAAGTAATCGACCTGATCATGACCGCCAAACGAAGTAAGTACCTCGCTTTACACAAAAAGAACGGTCGAGGGAAGGAGAAATTCACAGCAAGTACTAAAGTTTTTGCAGGTTTTAATTTAAACAAGTAGGAAAACCGAAAATGATACAACATTCTTAAAATATATCCAAATATCAATCCTTGAAGTAAATATTAGTAAGGTAGGTGCTGCCTTCCTGTGCTACCATATCGTGTTTCTCATTACGAAACGACTTAAACTGATACACGTGTCAATGCGGTGACCTGTCACTACGTTTGACACCTTTGACTTTGGCAGGATATACCTAACCTTGCGGCTGACAGAAGGTCAGTGGCGCCGATAAATAAGGATTTAATATAGTTTTGGAAAAAAATTTTGTTCGCTTTATAAATAAGTTTAGAATTTTTTTGAAGGGTGATTCCGTTAATTCTTATTTTTCCCTATCCCCTCTTAAAATATTTGTTCTAAGTCATAGTCAAACCTGTATAAATGTGGGGTAATTCGTTTTGACCTTCCATGTTTACAGTACTTTTTCATTGTTTCTTTTCCTTTCAATTTGGCACCACATTTTCGAAACATCCCCTGTACCAAATTGTTGGAGACCTTTCCACGTCCGCTATTTCCCTTCTATTTTTTTTTACCTTAATCCCTATAAGTACTATTTAATGGTCCGAAATAATTCTCATCCCCGCAAATCAGCTGGGGACCCCCCGCCGGAGCACTTCATCGCAGAATTCGACAATAAAAACGTTAGAGTGGCCCCTATATTGAGTAACGGTGTACGGCAAAGGGTAAGCCTGGATAATCCGGACCGAAAAACTCTGGGCAAGGCGGTGAGGATTTGCGACATTGTCAGCCGCCGCGGGAAGTCGCCGCACTACAGAGTGCAGCGTCGGCGACGGTTACATCTGCGGATCGAACAGAAGTAACGTCGATGACTTGTTATATGCGTCAATCATGAACAACCAACATGGGAAACAATAAGCTGCTCTCTTTTGCTCAAATTTAGTGATTATGATTTCAAAATCTGCAACAGGATTGATGTTTTTTTATTACCTGAATGTCACGCTCGTCTGAGTAAACTTACTAACCTTTAACTTCCATTCCAACCAAACCAACGTATTGTACGTGTTATCGTGTTATGCTTAAAATTTCGGTATTTTGTTGACACAGTGAGTTTAATCAAAGTCGGCATTGCAGGACGAAATGTACAGCAATTTTCTTATAGATTCCAACCCTCTGTACCACGATTTGTTTATTTACTCAACTAATCTGGGATACTGCAAATAAACTGTGAAACACGGATATAATTTTGACCTGAGTGTACCGCTTTACATAATTTAAATATGCGAAAATAGGTGAATGAAATATATAAAGATGAAGGACTATGCTTCCAAGACAAGATACCTGATACAAAAGTATCTAGAATGTTTTTTGTAATATCTGGAAATATTGATGGGTTGAATTTAGTTCAACTGAAACTCAGAAATGACACTACGATCAGGTTTGCATGCTTCTTCTATATAAAGCTGGTAAATCTACCTACTAAACAAGCGATTGTTATAAATACTATTGCAAATGTGCCAAAACTGATTGCAAAATTTTTACCTAACCCAAATGGCTGTAGTGGTCTTCTTCAACCTCTCTTTTAGCAGATTGCAGGGCAGATCATTTTAGAATAAAAAGACATGGTGGCTGGAAGTCTAATTCTGTCGCTGACGGCTACATCGAAACTTCTACTGAAATCAAGAAATGGATGGCTCTGAAAATTCTAGGCGAAAACGAGAATATTTTCTTGGAAGCCGAAAATATTCCCACAATACCCAAAGTTACTTCTAGCATCTAAAAATTATGTTCACCCTCAAAATATTTCCGCCTATTCAAGATTGTTAGGTATATCAGTATCTGATATTAATTTATCCAATCATAAATATTTTACTGTCAATGTATTTAATAAAATGGTTTTCATATGATCTTACATATTTAATCACTCACAATGAAAAAATATATATTGTAAATGATATAAAGTGATCAAATAGTTAAACTCTTTTTTTAAATCTGCATATGTACGCTTATGGGTATGAACAAATTAGTCTGCCGATGGTTTTTGTGCTCCACTCCTACTGGCTTTGGAAAGACTATACATGAAGTTTTTGTATCCATCGGCTAATGCTTTAAACCCACCAGAAATTTTGCGGACTTATCAGTTATAAATGGGACCTGCTATATAGTTAATGCATGATGAAACTTGAGAATAACCCTTTAAAGGTGCTTAATTACTGCTAATGGAATATAAATTACTTCCAAAGCATTATAGAGAGCTTACTTACAGTTTTAGATAAAATTGTTGGTACAGCACGCATATGAAATGGTTTTTAGTACCTACTTAGTAGGTCTCATTGGCTTTCTTTGTTACGCCATTGTGTCCATTACTCAATGCTTATGTATAAAATCAGTTGAAAGTTGTTGACCTTCGTAGTATCTTATTTAGTAATTTAAACAAATTCATACTTCTCCTTTATTTCTAATTTCTGCAAGATCTTTGAAATTCTTTTGCATAATCGGCTATATCATCATATAAGTAGAATGTTTACTGCACATCAGCATCAGCGCATTAAAGGACGTTCTACCACCACTAATTTAGTAAATGTCACACAATTAATTTCTGAAACTCTGGACAAGCAGTCCCAGGTTGATGTCGTATACAATGACATGTCAAAGGCATTCGACAGACTTGATGAAGGCATATTGTTATGGAAATTATTATCGTGTGGTTTGTCATTAAATTTAATTAATTTGTTCATTTCTTATCTGAGGGGCAGAAACAGATCATGTTCAGTGGATTTAAATCTAGTAAATACGTAGCTTCATCTGGGGTGCCTCAAGGAAGCAATCTTGGGGCCTTGTTATTTAATATTTTTATAAATGACAAAGTTGTTCAATGCCTTCTTTATGCAGATGATTTAAAAATTTATTGTGAGATACACTCTGAGTGAATGTATGAATTTAAAGCGCGTGACAGTAGGGACTTTTCTAATACTGAAACTTTAAAAATACTATACTATGTTTATGCGAGGTCAAAGCTGGAGTATGTTTCAGCAGTTTGGAATTCTCACTATCAAACCCAGTCTATTAAATTCGAAACGGTTCAAAGACGTTTCCTCAAACGGTTGTCTTTTAAAAGAGATGACATTTACCCTGATATTGTTATACGTTATGAATGATTACTTCAGATACATGGTTTTAAAAGCTTAAGTGTTCGTAGACAGTGTCATTCTACTAATTTTTTTTGTTTAAAGTAATGGACAATGCTGCAGATGATTATGGCACTTTACAAAAGATATGGTTAAATATTTCCAGGTTGTTATCACACTCTGCTATTACCTTCTACTAATTAAATCTATTTTATTTCAGTGTTGCACTAACTATAATTTAATAAGTAGGCAGTTTGATACATTATAACACAACTATTGCCCGTATCAAAAAAGTGTTCTTAGGTTATTTTTACTATTGTCTTTATTGTTAATTGCAGTAATGTACCATATTTTCATTGTTCATCTTATCCTGTAGTTACTGTAAACTGTTAGATGTTGTAATTTTAAAAATAAAATAAAATATTGATGATCTTCACGGTGTTACATGAAATATCCGATTCCAGCCAATAACGAGTTGTTTCAGATAATTCTGCCCGACTAAACTTCGCCTAAATTATGATTCACGACTAGTTAGGGCTCCATTGAGCTGGTTGGAGCTTTCGGCGTGTGTGGCCTGAATGCCTTCCGCTTCTCCAGGTGTTTATTCCTGCCTCATTTAAAGTAACCCCCTATTCACGACGTTTCGCTGGGAACGTTGGCGAACGTTATATAAAAGCTATCGGTCCGTGGATAACTGTCACGTTTCACACCTCTGAATACTTTCAATTAACGGCGAGAAAGTTCAGTTTGTTTCAGTCAGGTCGGGTTTTATGTGGATCTGCAACTGAAGTGCTGCATGAAAGAAAGTTTCTATGTGTCTGAAGCAAAGCTACGTGTCGTGGCGTCGTTTTACGACTAATCAGTTACGTTTGTTAGATAACATTTGCTGGAATCAATGTTTGGCTAATTTCATGGTGCTGCTAAGGTCGATGTCGATAAAATGTTTCACATTCAGAGTCCTTAGTTGACGTTCGCACAAATTTGAGCAAAGAAATTTGTAGCATCACAATTCTTAATTTTGTAAACATACCATTGCGAAGTTTTATACTTCTAATTGTGTGGATTACTTATAAAGTTATATTAGAAAATTGTCGGGTCGTTTTAAAAAATAGTTATTTGTTTAACTAGGCAGTAGTAAAAGATTACAGCCTATTCTTTAAATCTACTTTACTGCCAAGTTAAACACATAATTTTTTCTAAGCTATTTATTTTATATCATTAAAATTGTGTGATACTTCTTTCATTAACAATAATAATTTCATCAAGTCGTCTGTGGTTGCTATGAGACGAGCGTTAAAGTAAGCAACACAGTAATGGTCATGTTGTTCTTATTTAAATCCATAAGAATAATTATTTATTATTTGAGATAGAAGAATTCACGTTAACTCCAGAAATTATTGAATCAGAAAAGCAAATAGCGTGTAATTTATTTCCACAGAAACCGAAGAAGATTTACAAATATACTGTACAAATAGTAAAAATTTTTTTAAATAGTCACATGGTACAGCATCTATTAATAGGAATTTCTACATTTGGAAAAAGGCCAGAACAAGTTACCGTTTTGTCAAATTGAAGGATGCTTACGAATGTACCGGATATTGTTTCTGTATAACTTCAGCCACACTACTAATAAATTTAGGAGCTAATATCACAACTTACATGGTGGATGGAAATATACAATGGTAGCTGAAGAATACATTGAGGAGTTCAAAGTCGTAAAGCAGTTGTTAGAAAAGGTTTAGTGAATACTTATGACAATGTAAACTCAACTGACGTATAAGACAAAAAAAAATAGTTTTTTAATTCAGAAGATGATTATTAACAGGATCACACGAGTTCTGGAGTGATTTATGTTTGCTTCAAGCAATGTTCTAACCTTGGGAATGTGATCGTATTTGCTACAGTTACTTACACACTGACGTCAATGTCTGACTTTACATTTAAGCTTTAAAGCCTTAAAAATAGCGCACATTGTGTCTGCACGGACCAGCATGGATCTGCACAGCACCGACCTGCAAAGCCTATTCATGAAGATTTCCATGTTATTTAAAGAAGCATCACACACTAAACCAGCACCTGCATGGACCGGCACCTGCAACGACCTTTACTGCAGGTCATGTCGGTGGCCTGCAATTTCTATGCTTGGCCGCGCTAGTCCATCGTAACTGCTGTTTCCACAAAAATCAGAGATTGGTTTCAAGCTATTTCTAATAGTCGACCAGTTAAGTTGTGAATGTGTCGCTGAACTGTCGAACACTCTCGATTATCAACAACTTCTATCTATTGGTAGAGGAACCCAAAACTTTCTTATTTTTTCCGCTTTTTGCCCTCCCCTTTATACAGCATCGTTAAAATAAAAATTTCTTTTTCCAAATTACACTCAACTACTATTTAAAAACATTTAAACGTCTGCCACACACATAATCCTCACAAAAACTTGCTGGTCCATGCTGAACAAGTGTGCAAAGTCATTTAGCTTGTTTTAAAATCGAGCTCACGCTACAACCGAATTAATACAGATGCAAATATTAAAAAACACGTATTTATTAAATGTTTGGAATAAATCACCGGTTCACACAGGGCGTAATCCGCAAATGAGTAGCGATCTAATCCCCGAGGGAGGCCTAAAGGGCCTGTTACTAATTGCGGAATAACAGTCCAAGGGCTGGGAAACGGTTCCCGGTCGCACATGTGTTCATCCTATTGTTGGGGATTTTTACTGATGGCCTAGTTGGTAAATTACTATTTTATGGCTCGTTCGCAATTAGGGAGGTGAAGGATGCGCGTCTCGTGGCTTCTCCGTTGGCGAAATGTGGAATTTATTACACCCCAAATGCAGATGGATCATTTAATTTCCTTGTATATATACTCAGTAATATTAGAAGTGTTACACCCAGAAGGACGAATTTCTTGAACTGGATTTTTTGGTAATATGATACTAACATCAACAGTGAAACGATAAAATTTGCAAGAAATTTTACTGCCATGTAACCTAAAAAAAAAATAATAATGTGTCTGGCGACCCCGTAGCTGAGTACACTCCTGTACGCGTCTAGACATCAACAAAGTTAGAGTCGATATCTGCTTGTGGCTCCTGGTTCCATGCAAGTTGAACTCCATGGATCAACTGTGCCAGAATCTGTGGAGGATGGTGCAAAGTGATCAGTCTCCTCCCCATCATATCCCACACATGTTCGATGGGGTTTAAATCAGGCGAACGGAGTGGTTAAGGTAAAACATTAACGCCAGATTCTTGGAGAAAGTCCATGGTCCGACGAGCAATATGGGGACGTGCGTTGTCTTGCTGAAAAAGGACGTTCGGGCCATTTAGATAAGGGAGTAAAGTGGTTTGTAGGACAGTAACAACATAACGTGCAGCTGCCGTACTGCCTCGAATAAACAAAAGTGGTGATCGACTACCATCTCATTAGCCCTCCAAACCATGACTCCAACAGTCCTGTGTACATGTACAAATTCCATAAAAAGAGTCACTCTCAATAAATACTAACACTACCTAAGTTGAACTTTCTACTGTATTAGAAAGGTAATTTAAACTAATAGGCTTGTTTTTGCAGCAGTTGAAAACGATTTGGAAACTGTCAGAAATATTCGACCAGTTAAGTTGAGAACGCGTTACCATTGAATTTGACGCAATAAATAGTTGGACGGACATTTCTAATAGTTTCCAAACAGTTTTCAACTGCTGCTAAAACAAACCTAATATAAATCAAATTTCATACAATTCCTATCAATGAAGTCATATGTATGTTCTCTGATACCAAACATCTAGGTATGCTAATGAACAATTCCACAGACAAAAAGCTCTATTCAATAATTATCTAAAAAAATAATCTATCTAAATTTACTAACCCGCTTTAATAAAAACACTATAAATATCTAACTTCATTTTTGACAGTGGTAACTCGAAAAATCAACCACAATAGATGAGATCTGACCTGTTTCTGCATTTTTGGGATTGTTTCTTCAGGTGGCCTCCTTTAAGTTGAGTCAAATATCTAACTATAAAAATTATTATATAAATTAAAATTATTTGAAATTAAAAATCGACAATGACAAAAGTGACATTAGCCTGTCAATTTTAAATTAAATACGACAATACCTACTTGAATAATGTTTATCCTTTATGTAAAAGTTTTTATATATTTTTAGGTATTTATAATATTGATGAAACTAACTACTCTGTGGACTAAATCTTATAGTTAGATATTAGACTCAACTTAAAGGTGGCCACCTGAAGAAGCAATCCTAAAAATGCAGAAATAGGTCATATCTCATCTATTGTGGTTGAATTTTCGAGTTCCCACTGTCAAATGTGAAAGTTAGATACAGTGTTTTCATTAAACCAGGTTAGTAAATTTAGATAGATTAATTTCTTTAGATAATTATTGAACAGAGCTTTGTCTGTGGAATTGTTCATTAGCATAAATAGATGTTTGGTATCAGAGAACATACAGATGACTTCATTGATAGGAATTGTAGGAGATTTGATTTATATTAGCTTAAAATACCTTTCTAATACAGTAAAATATGTTACAAAAGCTAATAATAAAGAATATATGGGTAGATATTGTGGGTGTAATTCAACGCTGGTTGGGGCTTTAGTCCACAGAGTAGTTAGTTTCACACAATATTATTAATACATAAACATGTATTTAACTTTCTAGTATCCAACAATGTATTCTTTTTGGTAAGTTTAACAGGATTTAAAATTCCTAACTAAAATTACATCGACATTCCACTATTTTGAGCCACAGATAAAATGGCCACGCGAGTCTTTCTTCCCTAATGAATAACCCGGCGGACCAAATAAAAGACCTCCTAATAAAGCACCCATTGTATGGACGACGTCTCCATAGTCCGCCGGCCAGAAGACCGCCTAATCACTGCCCGATCCGGCAAAGATTAATATGCAAGGAATTAATAGGCCATTAATATCGCGCAGCATCAAGTCGGCGGCGAACATAACAATGGCGCCGCGTCCTTGGACGGCGTAACACGGGATCCATAAGCCGATAATTCAGATCGCTAACCTGTAATTACCGGTCGGCAATTATTGTATTCAAATAAGGCAGGCCGACCGGGGAAAATGCAATTATATCAATAAGAAAAATCAGCGGCGAGCCGTCTCTTTGTCTGGATGAGGAGCGTTTAATTATACTCTGAGAGGAGAGTTGCGGGCGACACGCTTAATTATGGGGGTGAATGATGAAGATTTATGCGAAAAATCGCGGAATGGAGAGTCAAATAGGAGATCCTGCCTTAGAGATTAGTGCGAGCAATTTAGTCATACCTACGTGCAAGTTTCGTCTCTAACTGAAATCACGCCCTCGTGAAACCTCAGCTTAATTAAAAATAATAATAATCTACGTGTATACCTCAGTAAGATTCCGGTTTTCTTATAATAAAAGAAATCCGCCAGTCAAAAAGTTTTGCTAAGATAATCTTTATCACGATTGAATTTTTTCTTATTTAAACCTAACGTTATTAGATTTTTTATTAAAAAATTATACCTACATTGTTTTTGAGGAAAAAGGAAAAAGGTATACTTGTTATTAGTAAAAAAATTGGCCATTTTCGAAAAAATAGCTTTTCAACAATCAGTTAACTGCGTGCAAGTTTTGTCTCTAACTAAAATCACTCCTCCGGGAAACTTCAGCTTAATTAAAAATAATAATAATAATAATCGTGTACCTACTTTAGTAAGATTCCTGTTCTCTTAGAAAGAAATCCATTACGATTTATTTTTTCTTATTTGACCCTAACGTTATCATTTTTTTATTAAAACCTCATAAATCTACATTGTTTTTGAGGAAAAACGATAAGAGAAAATAGTTTTTCAACAATCAGCTGCATAGTTTATTGTACAATATTTTAAGGTAGTAGTTTCCAAAATTCTCTTGTAAATTGGATATGTTGAGGGTAGATGGACAAGCAATAAAATTTGCACTAGTGTAAAATGGTACGAATAGTATTTTTCAACGACGTTCTTAAAATGGTCATACTGTACTCAAGGCTACTAAATGATCAAATTCAATAATTCTTTAATACAGCCAAAACAAAAGGTGATGATAACAATAACTAAATTTAAAAAAGGAGGTTTGCCTCACACTAGGTACATACATATTACAAATAATTCTGTATATGACCACCACAGTCACATTTCAAGACACATATCCAATCTTCGCCTAACTTCTTTGTGGGCTGCGTTTATGGACATCTTTCAACTGATTGATATCTTGTAAAGGTGTTTTGTAAACCTTATTTTTTAAAATCCCAAGAAAAAATCGAGGAGTGTTAGATCTGGTGACTTTCCGGGCCACTGAATAGATCCATTAATCCCAATCTATTTCCCAGGGACAGTGCTATATATCTAAATATTGCTGCATAATCCTGGCCTTGTGGGGTGAAGCTCTGTCGTGCTGAAACCATAGCTTCCTCCTGAGTTGCAAAGACACATTTTTCAGAGGTTTTGGATTGGCTTTACAATGTGGGGATATTCAATGGACTAGTAGTGTTCGTTGCGTCTGTTTGGCAAACCATTACTGTACGACTTTTGCCGAATCAGGTTCTGATCAACAGTTTCTACATTTACTACAATTTGAGCTGTAAAATTAAATCTGTTTTCAATGTGACGCTCAGGCAAATACTCCAAATTGTGAATTTTGTGAATAACCATTGGTCTTTCAAATTCGTTGAAAGATTGATTTATCCAATTCCCGGCTAGGCTGTCGTATAGAATTTCGTGGATTTTGTTCGAAATACTGTATTAACGTTGTTTCTTACCCTTCGGTCAATTATTTGATTCTTCTGAATAGAAAATGCATCTTCAGTTCGCGCAAGGTCGCCTCCAATCTTAAAGGTAAAGGTTATCTGATCAGGAATGAGGCGCTTTGGATACCTTTCTCGATATAACTCTACAGTTCTTCTTGCATTTTTTTGTGACTCGTTGTAAATCAGCGACATATCAACTTTTTCTGAATTAGATTCGTATGGAGTAATGACAAATATTTTGTGAGATTTATATACTTTAAAAAACAAACATATCTTCTAACGACTACTTGTACTTACATTCCATCGCTAATGTGATTTTTAGGTGGCATTTCTTTTGAGACTCTTTAGAACGATATTGCTTATAACTTTTAAACGGGAAGTAATACAGACAAATTTCTCTAATAAAAGTTTATTATAAAAAAGAGAGCTTTGTAACAAGAAATAAATTTGAGTATGTTTCACGTGCGCCAAATTTTATTTAAATTTTACGTATCTTCTCAGTAGGCCCATACTACCGAGTTTTGGAACACCCTGTACAGTAGTAAAATCGATTTTTTCCAGAAATGATATTAATGATCTTAAATACCCATTAGAAGTTGCTTCAAATTTCATGTATATTGAAATTTCAATTACACTACCTAAGTTGTAAAGCTTCTTCTCTGTTAAAAACGCTGTCAGTACCAGAATATGTTTGGGGTATAAATATTTTATTTTTAACTGTTTATTTTTAATTTGTTCGTACACAACTTAAAAGTATCACGTTCTACGGTCATTAACAGCACAAAAAATAAAAGTTCCACGCTAAGGGACCCTCTGGAGGTGTGTAGAACTCGGATGTTTAATTAAGGAGTATGAAATATTATGTACTAATGGTGAAACTCTCGCTAATTACCGAAGAAAATATTCATCATTATGACACGCAGCAAACTGTGGGCCCCTTACTCTTAATTTTTTCACTGTCGTTTGTACGAGGTAATTAATAATGCCGCGGAATTCTAACGATTCCCTTCTTGAAGGACAGGAGGGCTTGTAGGGTTCGTTTCGTATCTGTGGAAGATAATTTGTATGATCTAAGCAACGCTTACGACCTATATTTAAAATTGTATTTCGTATGGAAGACTCGTATACATACTTCCTGTAACAGAAATAGTTTCAGAGATATTTCTTTTAAACTTCAGCCCATACATGTGAACTTATTTATTTTCATAATTTTGAAATATATACAGGGTGTCCGGAAAGTAATGGCACCCAGCTTAAGCATATCTTCCTGTGGTCAAATAAAACCGATTTAGATAAACTTAGCTTAGTCCAAAAGTGCTTCGTTTGCTTCGTGCTAAGTTTGTCGAAATCGGTTCTATTTGATCACAGGAAGCTATGTTTAAGCTGGGTCCCATTCCTTTTCGGACACCCTGTTATATGTAGTATAAGGACGTTTCTCATTTTTTAAGTTTAGTTACTGTTATCATTACCTATTGTTTTAAATGTATTAAAGAATTATTGAGTTTAACCTTTTTATTTATTGTTAATGACAATTATGCACTTTAAATAACGAACATTCAATTATTTTCCAACTACTTGATCCATCCACTGATAATGTGATTTATAGCTGGTATTTCTTTTAAGACGTTTTAGGACGACATTACTTATAAAAAAGAAAGTTTTTTAACAAAAAATAATATTGGGTATGTTTCTGGAAAAAGTGTAATTGATGACGTCATTAATCGTTTCTGTGTACTGAACTCCCAATATACAGTGCTTTCGAAAAGTAACGAATAAATTCATTATTTTTGAAATTGAGCAGTTTTCGAAAAAATCCTCTGGCACGACGATTTTGTTTTAAAGAAGGCACTTTTTGACATACGACCCATAATTGTGACGTCATCGTTGTTCGAGACATGCCGTCAACGACAATTTTTTTAAAATAGCAACCCTCAATTTTGACCATTTACCATTTGAAAGAGTGTGTCATTCTACATACATACATCATGAAAAATTATGGTGTTACATAACAAAAATTTCAAGAAAATAATGTTTGAAGATTTTAAAATTTAATTTTCACAATACTGTGCACTTCCCCATCATGCAACACCGGTCCGTGCTTATTTAGATGAGCTGTTTCCGAATCGTTGGATAGGGAAAAGGGGACCGCTTGAGTGGCCAGCCAGATCGCCTGATTTGACACTCCTAGATTATTTCTTGTGGGGATACTTAAAAAGCAAAGTACACGTTACTAGACCGGATAATTTAGAAGATTTAAAAGCAAGAATTCGTCACGAGATATATCGTATACCTCCTGAAGTTATTGATAATGTCCAAAGAGAATTTATTAATCGTCTTGGCTACTGTCAGGTGGCCATCGGTGCACAATTTAAACATTTAATTTGGTCGATTTTTTACATAATCATTACCATTTCCAGTATTGTGAAAATTAAATTTTAAAAATTAAATTTTAAAATCTTCAAACATTATTTTCTTGAAATTTTTGTTATGTAACATCATAATTTTTCATGATGTATGTATGTAGAATGACACGCTCTTTCAAATGGCATGGTCAAAATTGGGAGTTGTTATTTTAAAAAATTGTCGATGACGTCATATTTCGAACAACAATGACGTCACCATTATCGGTCGTGCCTTTTTTAAAAACAAAATCGAGTTTCAGGCACCCTGTATATTCTTTTCCATTTTAGCAGTATACCTAGTTTCGCTCTTACAATGAATTTCAACAGGTATAATTAATTCTATTAATATATCTATTAAGATACGTCAGCAGATAAATCAATTTTCGGTCCTTGGAACCTGGTATTACATTTTTAGCCACTTATGACTGCCATTTAAGCAGACAGCCCTCATATCTACCCGAATAGCACCAAGCGACACCCCCATCTAACACTTAACCGGCACTTAGGAGGCGATTATCCCATTGTTCTTGAAAAATCCGTGCCCTGACCGAATAAATAGTTGTTTTCCCCGTTATTCATCAGCCCTGGAGACAGGCATAAACGTTATTGTAGGTTGTTTAGCCCCTTTTTTCTAAATTACCATTATCATTTATCTTCCGCCAGGCGTAGGGATGAGCGGCGCAACTTGCCTCGTCACGGCGCGAGCTCTCGCTTAATTCCCGAAATTACCATTTCTGTGCCGCCGATAAACATGGTTAAAACATGGCCCTGTCGATATTCCGCTGGGCTTTCTTTGTGCGGAGCGAAAGGGAAAGCCTGGCGATAAATCATCACTTGTTGTATCGTTTGTTACCGCGAAATATAGAGTGGATGGATTAATCCACCTACAAGTGGGTAACTATCCGTCTTGCAACGCGAATACGTTATTTTCTCTTTGTGTTCTGTTTATGTTATTTTTTCAGCGGGTTTTTGCATCATGAAACAAAAGAATTTGCGAATCTACTTCCTTATTGTTTCACTGTGGACAAATCATCACTGGTACCACCAAGATGAAGCAGATACTGATGTGTAAAATATGGTTATCCATAAGGAGAGAAATATTTTAGAATTGTAGAGAACTTAAGAGAATAGACATTTTTGTTTCCGAAGATAAGGAAAATAAAATATTATCAGAACAGTGTAATAAGTAAGCCAGGAAAGAAAACGGAGAAACGTACATGAATAAGGTATAGTAGACGGAAAAAACATTAACTGTAAATGGTTAGGTGATTTCCGGGCTGGTTGCCACGTCGTCGGTTTAGAACACTGTCGTCAACATATCGGAGCCAGCACTTAGGTTTTGTTGACGACACCTTCATCATCTGGCCCCATGGACGCAACACCGTAGAAAACTTCTTGGATCACATCAATGGGATACATCCAGATATACAGTTCACTATGGAAGTAGAGAAAAATGCCGCTCTCTCCTTCTTGGATGTGTTGGTTGAGAGAAAACTAGATGGCACTTTAGGACATCGAGTATATAGGAAGCCAACTTACACTGACAGATATTTAAATGCTGAGTCTCACCACCATCCAGCTCAGAAGCAGGGAATCATAGATACCTTGATTCATCGAGCCCGGATTATTAGTGAACCCAGACACTTGGAGGAGGAACTGGAACACCTACGCATGGCCCTGAAAGGAAATGGCTACACGAAAAGAAATATTGAACGAGCTATCAGGAAAAGACATACGCCCAAGGAGAAAAAGGAGTACCTAGCGACGACATATCTACCTTACGTGGACGGATGTACAGATAAAATTGGACGTCTTTTGAAGAAAAGAAATATCAACACAATATTGAGCACTGTGAAAAAAGTGGCGGCAGCTTTTCCGAAGACCTGCAACAATGACCATTTCCAGGGCCCCGGTGTGTACAGCATCCCCTGCTCATGTGGAAAGGTTTATATAGGACAGACAGGAAGGCACATCAACACAAGGTTAAAGGAACACAATAGTCACCTCAAAAATAACAATTTGGAAAAATCGGCACTAGCAGAGCATAGAGCGGACACGGGACCCACGGTAGAGCTAAGTGGAGCCAGCATGCTAGTAAGAGAGAGAAGATTTTGGCCCCGACTATACAGAGAAGCTACAGAAATTCACAAAAATTCGAACAATTTCAACAGGGACGGCGGCGTGGATCTGCCCGGTATTTGGAAACGATTCATCCATGAAAGCAATCCACCGGAACATCATGGATCAGTGACCAACCCACCAGGACATCATGGATCAGTAACCACCACACCGGAACATTATGGATCAGTGACCACTCCTGATATAAATAGTGCGATGACCAGAAGATCTCCAGTTTCAGAGTAACTTCTGAAGAAGAGAGCGATATGTCTCTCGAAACGTCAAGTGTTCTAAACCGACGACGTGGCAACCAGCCCGGAAATCACCTAACCATTAACGACAGCCACGGAAGCCTACAAACTAAACTAAATTAACTGTAAAAGATTTAGAAGAGAATTCTTTAGAGCATAAAAATATCCAATAAAACAGAGGGAAATAGTTTCTCATGTTCCAGAAGAGAGAGCGTTGCAATTGGCTGAGGGGATGCTATCCGAGCAGAGGTAAATCCCTACACGGCAATGGAAGAGGAAGTAAGAAAACACCATAGAAAACCAAAAGACGTAGGAAGACAGGGCAACGTCATCAATGCTGGGCCTTCCACAAGATCTACTAATCCCAAGAAGAACAGAGGTAAGTAATTGTTGTATCGAATATTTTTTTTATTTAATCTGAGCGTCTTAAGGAGTAGTTTGAGGCTCTGTACCTGGTCTATTATTGTTTAACGTTTTTATAAATAACATTACATACCTTATCGATCATTCCTGTATGCTGATGACTGAAATTATTTAATTTACATGCTTGAATTGTCTTTACGTCCCAAATACTTCTTTGTAATTTTTATATTTAAGTGAATAATTTTAAGACATTATACACTGCCAAAGTCATGACAAGGTCTCAAAATAAACGCAAAAAATTTAGAAGTAGGCGAACGATATTATCATAGTGAAGGGACAAAGTGAGTTTATTATTAAATATTACTCGAAAGTTTTTAATTTTACTTTGCCTCTCTAAAGCTATTTACTGCATGATAAAATTGCATATGATAGAACGACATTTTCTAGAATAAGTTAATCGGTTACATTAAGATGCATTTAATATCAGCTTATTAGAGACACACCACTGAATTACATATTTATATTGGATTTGTTCCAGCAGCAGCAAGAATTGATTCCGAACCGTCCAGAGCTATTCAGTCAGTTCAGTTATTACCGTATTTTCAGCTAATACGATGTAAGACTGAATTGGTGAAACATTTCTGATAGTTCTGAACCAGTTTTCGACGGCTGTTGGAACAGACTTATTATTCTGAAGCTTCAGGCAGTCAACCAAAATTTTTATATCATCCGCGTAAAAAAGTGATTTTATATGAAATAAACTCGTTAAGTCATTAATACAAAATTACAAATGAGAGGGGCCCAAGGACAGACCCTTGTGGTACTTCTGACGTTGCACGAAACCTATCAGATTGATGACCCATATTTTTAACATACTGGTATCAATTAGATAAATACGACCTTAATGAGAAGAGTAACTTATGAGATAAACACAAAGTCAGTATCTTGTGCTGCATAACCAAATGATTGAGTTTACTGAAGATCTTAGAGTTAGACTTGCTCATTAGCATACCTGGCCTAGGTATTCAGTGATATAAACCAGATTAGTTGTAGTCGATTTGCTTCTGAGTAAATCAGATGTTTGATGTCATCATATATTTGCGAATACAGAACTATCTCAAATACTTTCGAATAATTATACAGTTTGCAACATGTTATGCATTCTGTTATGTAAAACAAAAACTACTTGTGTAGAATCCCCACACTAAACGCAGTGATTTACGTACACAGTACGGACCAACACAATAACTGTAATTACCGCCAATAAATTAATCCCTATTGTCCCCAAACGGCCATGAAATATCCACCCGCATCTTGAGGCCCTCATCACCACGATCGGGCTGCTCTCCGGGGACGAATTCGGCGTGTCACCAGGCGACTTTTGCGCCCGACAGCTCGGGTATGAGTAATGAACTATCGCAAGAGATACGCATCTGTTGTGTGCTGATTAAGCCACCACTGCGTGGGCGGTGAGACCAGATCTGAGGAGTAAACTGTTGAATTAGATCACTTTAAAGTTGGGCGAATTTGATAGGGTGGATGGAGAGGGGGATCCGGTTTCTCCGGCTGCGGGGAACCCGTTCGCGGATCCCGCAGTCCTTGGTGTGAGACAGTAGTAATGGCTTGAAACTGGATAGCAGCTAGTACTACAGAGTGTTGCTGAAACCTAGGCCAAGTCGTTAACCACTGTTTTTTTTGGGCGAAGACTCTCATTTCTTGCATTTAGAACATTCTGCTTCAAGATACACACTGTCAAATTAAATATACTTACTAATAGAATGAATATACAGGGTATCTCGAAAATAGTGGAGGAAAATGAAGCATTGAATTTGTTAACCGATTTTAGAGGGAGTGTTTATTGTAACCCTAAGAAGATACAACTCTTTAAATGGAAGTGGTGGAATCAAGTTTAACTGTTATTTTTTTAACTTATAATAGTGTCAAAACAAAACATCCTGTATTTCTTAAACCAGCGACATTCGTATAAGGCATGGTGAGCATAAACATAATAATTTGTCTAGCATCTCCATCTTAATGTTGACCCATTCTTTCTAACTCACCCTGTATAGAGGACATAACAGATACAGAATTCATTTATTATTGATTGAAAAAAGTGTTGCTACTAAATACGTTTAAAATCATCAAGTATTCATGAAAATGGTCACTAAAACACACAGCCTTTACGCAAGTAAAATTTAGTCTTTGTGTACAATCGTTTGCAATAATAATGACACTCTCTTGAAACAGTTTTCGAAATTCTGGAAGTTCTGAATAGAAATTTCATTAAATCTTTCTTGGTAAGTGAAACAAACGATAGTATCTCTATCCTTTCCAATCTCTTTACAAAATGACCTAATAACTTCTAATTTTGGTCAGTTGAAGGACGAAAATTACCGTTACGGTCCTGTGCGACCGCCCCCCACGCAGAGCTTCGTTTCCATATCGTTGTTCGTACCGTGTTAATGAACACAAAGAGTCACACTTTATTTAACCGGCCTTTAATGCGACCCTCTTTTCTGTCCGGCTGGCGATTTGCATGAGAAGATCGCTTTTGGATTACGAAAACATGTCTCGTTAGTTTCGGAATCGCGTTATGGCATTAATTGGGAAAAAGCCGGTTTAATTGGTTGTCAGCCCGTGAGACTGCCGTTTTAATCCAGTAATTACTCACTTTGTTTTTTGGCACTGGAATTATTCAAGTTATTAGGCGGATCTGGATGATCCCGGGATATTTTTAAGCTAAAGGGCCTTTGCTCTTAGTCACTTACTTATTCACACTCTAAAAGCGTGTTATTAAAAACATTTTCGGCCAATTAAGCAACTGTTTAATTAATTCATTGAGGGAAATAGTTAGGGCACCAAATTATACCCCTGTGTAACTCCTTTGTTGTTTTATTTATTTATACAGGGTGCATGAGCACCAGGGGTCCTCAAAACATTGCAATTTAACCCAACATATCTATATTTCGAAAAAAAAAATCTTTTTTGACTAAAAGATAGTAAGTAAATTGAAACATTTCAAGGTGTACATTGATGATGAGACATCCCTAAAATTATACCAAACTTGTTTTCCATTCATCGAATTTAAATAGAATGATAATATCGTACATATTGTGCGAGATTTTCAACTTGAGTGATTCTCTATAGAAAAAAAAATACAAATAGCAAAATAGTAAAAAAGTAAACATATTATTCAGTAATCCAATGATACAGGTATATATACTCGTAAACAAACAATTCAGATACTTAACGTTAATAAAAAACAGAACAGGAACAAACAAAACAATCATCAAGATAAAAATACATTTTTTCTGTGCATAATAGTAGAGTGCAGTCCTGCATAGTTTTATAAATTTATAAAATAATATAGCATACAATGGAGAATAATTTAATATTCTTATATTGGTTCTAGCAGTTTTCATAAAAAATGTTTTACTACGTGTATTATTTGTGGACACATTTAGATTAATCTTATGTAATAATTCGTGTAAGTCACATCTAAAGTTAATAACGTTATCCAAGAAATAATAGGTTGCATATGACGACGGATAGTTTCAAATACAAAACTCTTAAAAATCTACGTTGAACTCTTTCCAAAAATTCACAACATGATTGGTGAGAAGTAGCTACTACAAGTTGGATCTTACAAATTAATTGCTTAATAATGTCAGGGTATCAAGATTAACAAAATCTCCGGAGTTTCGAACAACAAAACCAAGATATCAGCATGCAGCTGAAACCATGTTATAGTAATGTGATGTGAAAAATTTATTTTCGGAGCAAAATACACACACAAACCTTCAACATATTCAAGTTTAGCAAGCGAGACGTTAATGTTATAAAAAATTTAAATATTTATTATTTAAGGTATAGTTTAATGCACTACACTTGCTGCATTTAAAGGCAATCTGTGTTCTAAATACTATAAATTAAATCTGTCAATATTTCTCTTCAAATTAATACAATCTTGAATACTCTCTATTCTTAAATATATTTTCATGAAATCGCATACAACAAAGTAACACCTAATTCTTTACTTTTGTGTATTTTTTTAAATATTTTCTATTTGAGAGAGAAAAATCAAATTGTGACAATTCTATATCTATAATTTTTGTTTTTCTGGAGCGATGTTTACATAATCGTAATACCATCGATTATTATGTCATAAACATCTTAATAAAACTCTTTCAATAAACTTTGGTAATTTTACGTTGCCTTAATTACAATATTACAGGCACTTTTTAATTAATCAAGTATGGGCGTTCTACTTAACTTTTTCATCGATGTAAAGTTAGTTAAAAAAGTTACCGTTAATTTTTTTGCCTTTGGTACGACTAAATTCCTATTAATATTAATAACAATATTAGTCAGATGCCAAAAAAAATCAGTTTAGATTTAATTAGTATTACAGTGCAAACCACAAAAATATCGAGTCATGACAAAATTTGATTACAAAGTTCGTTAAACATAATTACCTGGACGGTGTTTACTTTGAAGATAATGAGCTTATTAATAAACGAAATATGAATTGTGCGTTCAAGATCATAATAGTTATTTACGCAACAGTGGAATATAGACATTACTACCGTATACACGTGCAGTTTCTACACCCATAAGTGATGTAATAATGTAGTATCCCACGTACTATCTACAACTGTTGAGGTTATTAATTATAATAATAATAATTACCCAATACCAAAACAAAAGTGGCTTGAATTTAGTAGAATTAGGAAAATACGTCAAGAAATGAAAAACTGTGATCATGCTGGCAAATTCAAAGATTTTAGTATTTAATAAATGAGTTTTCTTATGATCTTACTTATCTTGTTTATTTAATATCTAATTTGAAATCAATTTAATGTTATTTAAAGAAGGTTTATCACGTCAGTTTTCCGTGGATTAAATACCTTTTAACGCACCATTGGATCAGAATTCATAATACCCCGCTTCGATTTTATAGCATTTTACTTAGAATTATTATTATTAACTTTAACATTTATCTCAACAACGATCTGGTCATTTTGATCGAGATTATGTAAATTCACTTTATAAGAAGTTTTTAAAGGACTGGAGGGGCTGTTAACTTCTCCAGGTAGGGCTTTTTCAGTAATTGTCATCTTGTTGGACAGAGAATCTTCAATATAACTTTCCGGTACCGTAGTCCAACCACCGTGACGCTTCACAGTGGTAGTATCACCCCCAGTATTGGCCAGTAATGTTATCGAAGAACGCGTCATTCCATGTCCGGTAAAATTCTCTGGTTCAGGGAGCCCAAGAAATGCAACCACTTTTGGAAACGTTGTGTTCATGCCCACATGTTGTGTAGTACATTTTCCAGCCACATATCGCAAGAAAAAGTTTCTTCCATGATCGAGAAACTTGAAATATTTGTTTTCGTATCCGGAATGAGTACGTATAGATAACTGCCTTTGTCTTGGACATGGGTGATAGCGAAAAAGGTTAATTCATTGCATCGACAAGCACCTGCGACCATGATCGTTGCAACCTGTAAGGAATTCAAAATAAAATGCTCAATGTGAAATATTAAAATCGTGTGTTTTCTACATTTACTTGTAAATATTCCTCATCCTGTGCTTTTTTTTTAGAAAACTTCGATTTTGTTTCTATCCAGTTGCCTTCTTTGGTTGATAATTTCTTGATTCTACTTACAAGTATGAAGTAAGTTTACCATACTTTAAAATATTAATACCTTTGTGCATTTTCATCATTGATTTCAGCATGGAATATTTTGTCCATATCGAAGGGACAGCAAACCGTGTCTCCACATTGAAAGCGTAGGATAGTAGCACCTCTTCTGTAATTGCTCGTTCTCCCATGCCTCTTTTTTCGCCAGTTATCGAATTCCACCAATTCCTTCTCGTACACACTTTTGCTTTTCGCTGGTAACAGACGTAATGTTGCTTCTTGGGCTTCTTGCTGGATTTCAGCCGGATCTTGAAAATGTTTCACTCTTGTTGACAAATAAACAAATGCATCTAGTATTCAGCTGACAATCAATATTCTTGATTAAAATAAATTTGTCAAATATGACGGTTTTCATCTGCTGCATTTTTCACCTGCTCTCACACGGCTGTCACTCTCCTAATTTACCGGTGTTGGCCGTGGCCGTGGATAAAACGTTGAATTACATTCGGAAAATTAACCAGCCTCTAATATAAAAGACTTGTTAATTCACTTATATAATTAATAACTATTAAAAAAGCTTAGGTCTGTGGAACAATGTAAGTCATTATGAGATTCGAAACAGTGTCAAAACAAATAATCTTTTCACCTATAATACACCAAGGGCCTTGATAATATCGAGATAATTATGTCATTGAGAATGCTGAAAGTTGTAGCTTGGTAATTTACCTTGAAACAACACGGTTGAAGCAATCTCTATGACAAAATTTTGAATATTTATCAAGGGTCGAGGTGTATTCGGTAAGATAATGTTTTACGTATGTTTTTTTAAATATTATCAATCAAAGAAATGTAATTGATATTTTTCTATAGGTAGACAAAATAAATTAATTGTCAATCTGACATTTTTTGATTTTTAACTCGACATTTCAATAAATCATGTCATCTTTGCTGAAAAGACGGCATGTGTGGTCTTTTCGCTGTAATCATTCAATGATTGGATGGTAGCTGTCACATGACTTCCCAACTAACATTTAAGCCTAACAGACACAAGAAAAATAATCCTAAATTGATCAAGATTTACTACTTTCCTCCATAAAAATAGTCTTCAATGTTACAAAAAACTTATAATACAAAAATTTTAGTAAAAAATATATGCCAATTTATATAGTTCAAAATTACATATTGTTTACGTATTCTATGTTTTCAAATGCTAACATTCCAATAACGTGTAAGACGAAGTTATAATTTACTTAATTTTGCCTTGAAATCTGTCTTCAATATCCAAGGATTTTTTAAATTATTACAATAGGTAAATATTTATTACGAAAATGTAAAACTTATTTTGCCTTCAACTAGTAGTTAAAAATAAGGTAATAACTAGTTATTTTGCCCTATTAAATCCTTCAATTGGTTAAGTTCTATTTTTAGTACAATATCCTAAACCTATTTTCAATTTTGTTGATAACTTCTAAATAATATTTAACCATTTCAATTAACCTAATAGAAATATTGTTTTATGTTATGGTAGAAATTTACGTAATAATACTTCGACGTAAGTGTGTCTTATAAAGGTCTTTTAGGAAACAAGCTTTTTGTTATATGTATTCCGACAGATCTTCATGTAATAGCAGGTAGAAATTGTTTTGTGTTTGGGTGATCTGAAGTGAAAACCAAGCCCTACACAATATTACAGAGTTGTAAAAAACGAATTTAAGCCAACGCTGTATATTATGTAAATCAATCTAATAATATATGGATAAACACTTCATATATAAGTATTCTTATGACTGTTATCGTGTCAGATGCATTCAGTAGTGCACGTGAATTAAAATTCGTTCAAAACTATTTATTTTGTTTTTGTTATTACGCATACATAATATTATTGGCTTTAATTTGAATTTTCAATCACAAATAAATCCAACAGCAGAATTTTATACGTGGGTACTTAGTAATAATTTAATTGGTAATAAATTACCATAAAATATCTTCATTTGGAGGAAATTTCAACCACAAAGTTAATATTTTCTTGTGACGTCAACATTGGCATAGGCAATCTATTAGGCATAGGTTAAAACTTACGGACAAATTGACTTCAAAGTTGATTTTATTTGAACGGCCATGTTGTAATAAACACTTATTTCTAATTGATTACTCATTAAAATTATGATAATACAGATAATATAAGTTAATACATTTATGACGAAAGATTATTAAACACATTTTATCACGAAGTACATTCAGTTTTTATTTTAGGTTATTCTTCAGTGTAGTAATATTATTAAAAATAATAGTAAAAATGTATATTTATAAGGCGCGTTATTTTTTATAAAAGTTTGGTCATGACATTATACAAAAAAAATTTCCTGGGTTGTACAATTTCATGAGTGGAAACCAAATATACAGACATTATTATATTAAAGTCTAAATATCTATAAATATACTAACTCCTACTCTACTTGTAGCTTAGTAGCCTGACTTATAGTCTTTCTTTTTTTCCCTATCCATGTTCCCTATTTAATTGCATTAGAATGTATAAAATCAAACATATAATGTTGTCTTTCTCTGGCAAAAGTATGTCATATAAAGGGCATAATTAGGATATAATTTGGTAATAATGTATTTTATATTTTAGGTCCAATTATCTTATTGGAATAAAATTTTTGCCGACCAATTATTATTAACTTCCATATTACTTTAGTTTTTTCCCCACATAAGAAAAAAGGCCAACGAATATAGGTAAACGTTCCTTATACAGAATTGGTCATGAAAAAACTACCAATTCAGAGGTCAAGGTAACGTAATTTTAACTTTAATTGTTTGTTGGGCTACTATACAGAAATCTGATTGCTATGTATTTGCGGTAAAAAATTATCATTTAACATTTAAATAAAGTTATTTCTGGACCAACTACTGATTAAATATACCATTTTATAAAGCTTCACTCATAAAACACATTTAACTTACAGCTTTAACGTTGGCATAATAGCCTCTTAATAAGAAACTATTTATCCCAGGTTAGCAGACTTGCCCAGTAGCAGTAGCAAGGTAACAGTCTACGGAGAGCTTGTTATTGTACCACTAGTTGATTTATTGAACATTTTCCCAGAGCATAAAGGAAGTACAGAGTCCTTTCTTTCGCCAGGATACGTTTCCGCGTTTCTTTGTTGTTTTCTGGAAGCCGCGGGGGCTGTGGCCCCCTCGCGATTTATGTCTTTATTTTCTCTTAAGAGTCTATACTTTAATTTTGAGTTTCTAAAGCCGTTGGTGCCGTATTTCACCGCGATATAAGCGAAGGAGGGCGCGTGCCAAATGATTCGGCGATGAATATGCGGAAGAGAGCAATTTTATTATTGTGCGACTGTTTGGGAGCGGTATAATTCAATTTTTTAAGAGGGTGGCTGCCGGGATTTGATTTACAGGGTGATTTTCTGGCACTGTTTCGCAAAATATGGTTTAATCTTCACTTCTGTGGAAGAGAATACGAAATATATACTACGCCCAACATGCAAAAAGGAACTTTAAAAGAAGCGAACTATTTTATAACTATCGAATTGCGTTGTTTAATGAACAGTTTGATTTTATAGAGCAAATAATTGTCATAATTTTGTTCCTGAAGAAAGTAATTGTATAAAATTGTTTTATAATAGTTTTTGCAACGTGTTTTATAGAATACATAATTTTCACTTTTTTTACTTTAAAATTTGTATAAAAGCATTATAATACGTTATACAACATTTAGAAAATTATATATAAGGATTGTAAACATATTGTGAGAGTTGTATAGGTACTTAGGCAAATGACTTTTAATTATAATCTTTTAAAATAGTTGTATAAACGTGTTTTATTAAGAATATACAGGGTGTCCGGAAATGATGAGCAAAAAATTCAGGGGATAATTCTAGACCGAAAATAAATGCTCTTTCTATAACATTTTTTCCAAAACTGATTATTAACGGAGTTACAGGGTGTTAAAGTTAAAATTTTATTTTCGATATTTGTGAACTTCTTAAGAAATCCAAATATTTACATAAAATTTGTAAATCGGGGATTTTTGCGGACGAGAAATTCAAATATGTTTCTAATTTTGACGTCACTACAAGAGGGCGCCACTTGTGGACACCATGTTTCTTTTAAATGGCAGAACTTTTTTGCATCTTAATGTATTAATTTGACTATCGAAACAATCGATTCTCCTACCTGTTTTATTTGAAAAAGGTATACCTTGCTGAAGTCGGTAGGCGTCACCATTTTTGAAATAATCCTATTTGAAATGCTCAGTCCACCGAGTAAAAAGTGACTTTTCTGCTGAAAATAAAGCAAAATGTTACTTGAAAAAGTTGTTCAGAATCGTAAATTATGAAGACGTGCAAAATTTCAAGGATATTGTCGAGGTTGATGAAACCATTTTTCAACAAAATACAAAGATTTTATCAAAGCAGGCCGATTTTTTTAAAATTTTGCACATCTCCATAATTTATCGTTCTGAACAACTTCTTCAAGTAACATTTTGCTGTATTTTCAGTAGAAAAGGCACTTTAACTGAAACGATAAGAGTTTTCAATCGGTGCACTGAATATTTCAGATAAGATTATTTCGAAAACTGTTACTCCTAACGACTTTAATAAGGTTTACCTTTTTCAGACATAACAGGTAGAAGAATCGATTTTTTCAATAGTCAGATAGATACACTAAGCAGTAAAAAAGTTGTGTTATTTAAAGGAAACATGATGTGCCTGTTTGTATTAAATTCCATTGCTTAAATACAAATCGTGAGCAATCTCTTCAATTTTCTATTGGAAATGTACAAAGCAAGTTTGTAAAATTTCTGGGCATATACGTGAAAAACTTAATCAGTCTTATTATGCAAAATCTAAATTAAAGCAATCCACCTAAATGTATTATTAAATGTTTATTACAGCATGGTTCATAGTCAATTGGTTTATAGTGTTGTCTTGTGGGGAAATAGCGCTGATAGTTTTAGGATATTTATATCCCAAATAAGGATTATACGAAACATTTTCAATTTGAATTCTAGAGCTTCCTGTCGACCATTGTTTGTTAAATATAAAATTATGACTCTTCCCTGTGTGTATATTTATCGATGTTTGTTGTATGTTTGTGATAATTTAAATAAATTTAGTATGAGTTCGGAACTGCATAACTATGAGACCAGATATGCAAATCTAATAATGTTACCTAAACATAAAACGACTAAATTTGAAAACTGCATTTCTGATATAGGTTTGAAACTTTATAATCATCTTCCAACTTCAATAAAAAAATTGCATAGCAAACATTTTAAAAGTAAGATCAAATATATATTGTTGACGAAAGCATATTATAATTTACACGAATATTTTTCAGATACTTTTTTGTAAATCCGTATTAGACTAAGGACTTGTATCATTTTATTGTTAATGTTAATGTTTTTATATTTATGTGTAATTGTCGTTTATATACTGTGTTTAAGAGTTTATGACATATCCTATACATTTTTAAATGTCACAAAGGACAAATAAATATTATTATTATTATAAGTGGCGTCCTCTACTAGTGACGTCAACATTAGAAACATATTTGAATTTATCGAAATGAGCTTATTTATAAAATACCTATTATTATAATTAACTAATAATACTGAGCTAATACCTAACAGTATTAGGTAATGATAGTTCATAATATTTAAAATTTCAAATTTTTTATAAAACTTGACAACTTCTTTCGATGCAAGCATTATCTACTTGCGCACAGAAATTTTTAAATATATAAACATTTTATCTGGTATAAAGTTCCAATTTACACTAAAATATTTTGTTATGCTTTTATCTGGAAAAGTACCTGGCCATGTCTAGGACGAATCTTCGCCTGATGGCAGATATTCACACTGGACACTGTTGGTTAAGGAAGCACTTTTATTATATGAGGAAATGTGAAACCTCTTTGTAGGGGTTGCCAACAGGAAGACGAAACAGTACTCCATGCACTCTGTGGGTGCATTGCTATTTCATCAATAAGAGAATCCGTGTTGGGGATGATGGCCTTCTATGGCCTACATTAGAGAGATCCCCCTGAGCAACGTCACCACCTTCTTCTCTTTATTAGGTTCTTTAGCGGCTCAGGTAGATTGATCCTCTAATGTGTGGAAGTACAAGGGGCCCAATGGGGCCTAAGTCCTGTAGCGTCTTAAACTACCCTCCCTACATTTCCAGATTCCCTCCCACATCAGTCAACAGTACCTATACTTTAGAAATAAAAACAATTCTTTTAACATTTCGGATGACATGACGAAGTGAACTATTACAGTACCTCGCCCTATCCTCATTTCATTAATTACCTGTTATGCCGATAGAGCGGCATTGTGCACACGAAATAATGATTTATACGGGCTCGCTCAACTTATTAAAAAGCCATTTCCAACTCAACTGAACTCGTTATGCCATTACGGCAGGACCTCCATAAATTGAAATGGAATACGACGTTTAATGAGTTCCCCTACAACTTTCTCGTCCCATATTTTATAGAAATGATAAAATCGATACGCGTGAGGGCTTGTGATGGGCCGCTTTTATAAATTAGCGATTACCCAACTAACATTTAAACATAATAGACTACTACACAAGAAAAATAAACCTAAACTGATCAAAATTTACTACTTTCTGCCATAAAAATAGTCTTCAATGTTACAAAATCTTATAATACCAAAATTTTAGTCAAAAATTTGTTATTCAAGAGTATCTAATATAATAGCCTTGTTTTTGCAGCAGTTGAAAACGGTTTGGAAACTGTCAGAAATATGCGACCAGTTACGTTGAGAACGCGTTACCATTGAATTTGACGCAATAAATGGTTGGACGGACATTTCTGATAGTTTCCAAACAGTTTTCAACTGCTGCTAAAACAAACTTAAATACTTCCAAGTAAAATAAAATATACAGTGCTTTCGAACAGTAACGAAATTCATTATTTTTTAAATTGAGGAGTTTTCGAAAAAATCCCCTGGCACGTCGATTTTGTTTTTAAAAAAGGAACTTTTTGACATACGACCCACATTTGTGACGTTATCGTTGTTCAAGATATGACGTTATGGACAATTTTTTAAATAGCCCCCAATTTTGACCATGCCATTTGAAAGAGCGTGTCATTCTACATACATACATAATGAAAAATTATGGTGTTACATAACAAAAATTTCAAGAAAATAATGTTCGAAGATTTTAAAATTGGATCCAGCTGGCTGCTACAGAAAATACTTCAATTGTTATGGAGATGACGTAGAGACAAACAACTTCGCGAGTCCCCAGAGAGAAGATGTCATTTTTTGGTGTCCATTCACGAGGTAAACGATGATGAACGCGCCCAACGAAACGTCGGAAACGGAAGAGTCTCGTCCGTTTATCAGCCGCATTATTAATCATAGCCGCCGCGATTTTGCGATAGGGCACATCGCAATTAATTGTGCGATAAATCAGTGTGTAAAATACGCGATGGTTTCCATTTTACCCACCGTGCTGTTTGTGTCTGAGATGGCATGCAATTAGAACGTACGTACGAAGAGAATAGAGTGCTCTGTCTGATGGTGCAGTGCTTTCGTTTTTGCTTAATTTAATTTTTTCGCACACGCTCTCCAAAACATTAACTTTAAATACTAAAAACAATCCGAAAAATGCTTTTTTAGCGGAATAGTACAGAAAAACACTTTAAAAGTTATCTAGATTTAGTAAAAGCAATACGGCAATTTATTAACTAACTAAGACCATTTTTCGCAGTTCCTCCTAGACAAAATGTATTCTGACAGAGCTAAAGGTAAAATTACTGCTTTCTAATTTTATTTTTTGATAGGTGGATTGGTTCTAGTATTTGCATCATTATTATTTTTAACATAAGGTAGTTACCAGACGTGTGTTACTGATAATTTTAATTTAGGACCGTAAAAAATCAGTTTGTAACTGTATTCACAGTTAACCAATGCTGTTAGCGAACATTTGTTAAAGATATATGTGTGTCCACGGATGGAGTTGACAAGAGGAGAAACTCTTTTGTTTTTGACTTTATCGAAAAATGTCACTCTTTATAAAAACTCCTGTTTCTAGAAAAAGTGAGTTTCCCATAGAAGCATCTTAGATCAGATATACAGGGTGCTCATAAATTAAGAAAGCAAGAAAATACTCAAGAGAAAAGTACCATTATTTATTGTATACAACATTTTTATAAAACAAATCTGTTTATAACTTCAAATAGAGTCCCAATACAAATTTTAAAATCAAAATTTTAATTTTAACATTTACTCTACCTCTACCTCCCACCTGAACACATTTTTCCGCTAACTTAATAAATTTTTCGAATAGTTAGCGGCTCATTCAGTTCACTTCCCTATCATGTGGCAAACCATTTGAATAAATGTTTTGTTTTAGGGCACCTTGGAGAAAAAAGACAAGGGGTGTAAGGTTAGGATTGGGCCAAATCTTCCTCTGAGCAGGACATCCGTCCTGTTGTCAAAACATTTTGGAAACATTTAGTTTACCATTTTTAAATACTTGAGAGCCAGAAATACGCAATAACCTGTTTTGGCAACAGGACTGCTGTCCTGCTAATTTTACAGCCTTGCTCAGACAATGGTGAAAGGTGGATAGGTAGATTTGGCCCATTTTGCTAAACCACCTGACCTTACGCCACTTGACTTTTTCCTAAAACAAAAGGTTTATTCAAATGAGTGCATAGGAGAAGAAATAAACTATTCGTAGTGTGTAGAGTAAAAGTCAAAATAGAAATTTTGATTTTAAAATTTGTATTAGGACTCTATTTCGGGTTATAAATAGATTTGTTTTATAAAAATGTTGTTTAAAATAATAAATAATGGTATTTCTCTCTTGAGTATTTTCATGTTTTTCTAATTTATGAGCACCCTGTATATCTGATCTAAGACGTTTCTATAATAGTCTCATTTTTTCGAAGAGCAGAACTTTTTATAAAGAGTGACATTTTTCGATAAAGTCAAAAACAAAAGACTTTCTCCTCTTGTCAACTCCATCCGCGGACACACTGTATAATGTTTCCACAAACTCAGCAAACAAGGAACCACATAAAACCTGAGTAAGCTGTATTAAGAACAGTTTAGTTTAAACAGCTTTATTTTTATCATAATTAAATTAATTATCATATTTATAAAATAAAAAAAAAACAATAATGGAATTGTTCCAAATCGATGAATTGGATTTGGAATAACTGCAACTATTCAGTGGCCACCACGCTCCCCAGATTTTAGTCAATTGAACTTCAGTGTTTGGGAATTTATGGAGGATGGCATTTATTCTCAATGCATTGAGAATATTGATCAAATAAAAAGGTGTATCACAAATGCGGTTGTAAAATTTAGGTAATGACCATAGGTTTTTCAAAAGATTTTTTTTTTGATTTTGAGCTCGTTTATGCATTCCAGAAAAAGGTGGACGTGAAGTAATTAAAATTAGTAAATTAAAATAATCAAATTACAGTTTTAAATTTAATTTTAGTATGTATCTTCTGCCACCAATTTGCATTGATAAAAAATACTTATTTGTGTAGAAATTGCACATCCGCCTAACCCTATGTTCGGTATAAAAGAAGTTAGAACACTTTAGAGCAAGTTTTTACATTATGACATAAATGATGAAAAAAGTGAGGAATAAAATAATAATAATAATAATATAATTGGTTTTTAAAGCATCGTTTATAATAATACTCCTGAGTATTTGGTTAATAACAAGAAGTATCTCTAAAAATTTCAATTCTGGTAAGTGAAACCCTGAAGAAATTATAGTGAAAAACAATTTTAAAAGTTGAACTTTAACACCTTGTATCATTTAAGGGAGACATATTTGTATATAGGTAAGTAGGGTTCAATCATCATATTTTGTCGCCAAAAATACGCAGTTGGCGGAATGAGCTGCTTTCTTGTTAAACTCTGTATAACTACGTTCAATTTGACAAAATTTTGTTTGGAGACGAACTCTGTGTAGTTTTTTTCTCTTAAATTGATCCAATTTGCGCCCTACAACTCGTCATTTATGTATATTTAGAATATGGGGTACGCATCGAGGTTAAAATAAACACCAGAAAAAGGAGAACGGTTCGTTGGACATTTTCTCAAATTAAAACTGGCATACAAAAATAAAGGGTTAGTTTTAATGGGGGATGACAGCCGACTGGCTAGCTAAATAGAGCGTACTCCCCTTTATATTCAGGACACTTTATTAAAGTTCACTCGACTCTGAGTCCTATATTTATAAGCTAGATCCACACTGGTAAATAATGATCCTAACGGTAGTTAAAAATTAACAGAAACAGTTCGTATAAAACTGGATATTGATTTTGACTTCTAACGATTATATAGAAGTTGATGTGTTGAGTATAAGTAAGTTAGGTACTAATATCAAAATTAGTTAGTTGAGAAATACTAACTATTGAAAAATATATTCTCTCAACTCAACTCAAAAGGCTATATTCAGAGGAATGATGTGTTGTTATAAAGCAAAAGTACCAATACTTACTTGAACGATATTAAAAATATCAGATTATTTTCAGGGTGCTATCTTTTAAACCTACTTTATTCTAAGAAATTTTCGTAACAATTTTGTTTCTGTATATTTAAAATGTGTTAAAAAGATCATATTTGGGTATAACTTAAAATGTGCTATCTAAAATTTAAATACCAATTACAAAGTAAGTTAACGTGGATTACATTAAAAATATATCATTTGCTATTCTAACTATATTTACGATATTTTCGTGGTAAATTACAATTGACATGAAATTTCTTAGACCAATGTCAAGTTCATAAAACTGTGTAGAGAGATATTTCCGCTATAAAATAAACTATTGCCAAATTTGGTACAAATGTATTTCAGGTCCTTTAGAAGATATTAAATTAAAAACATTTTTTTAGGTAGTTGTTAAGAAGAGCGGATAATAGCTATTTTAGATCTATCTGTCAATCCAAAAAGTTTCTTAGAACAGAAGATAAATAAACACAAAATAATTTTACCAAAAGAACATATTTAGCAAATTATATTTTCTAGGTTGATGTAAGTCTAAGAATTTTTGGTTTTAATTTTAATAGATCCTAAAGATGATGTGTTGAAGATACCTTTTTCTGATATAAAGTTAAAGTGGACCTAAATGTATTTCGGGTTATGTAAAAAACATGAAATCAAAAACATTTAAAAAAAAGATCATCAAATTCAAATGGGCGGTTCGCGAGGAAATCAACTTTAAAATTGGGGTTAGTTTTTGGTGGCCGGTTTTTTTGCCGGTGAGTGTAGAATGCGAAATTAACGAGTTCATTTTAGATGTTTTTCTTTTAATATAAAACTGCTGTTAAGTTTGGTCTGCGTACTTTGTGTGTTAATCAGCAGTCGTGCTACTGGACGTCCTGTCTGATTTACTTGTAGGTACAATATACCTCTGCAACTAAAAAAAAACGTGGAAACTCGGGAAACCGCTCGATGTCAGCTAAATCGCATCGACAGCCGCAGAGATAAGGCTCTGCGAAGCCGAATTTGCTCCGGTCGGTGGCGTTCAGGGATCTCTGCGATTTGTCTCCGATATAAATTGAAACGTCACTCCTGTAAGACACACGGTTGCCCGCAAAAAGGCCGCGCCGCACAGAGCGACGTTCGCGTCGGCTAATAAAATGCAGTCGTCGCGGGTTTAAAGCTAAATGTCACCGTTGCGGATCAGTTGGCTACGTCTGGGCTACGGAACAGGTGAGACAAGCGAAGTGCGACACGATGGATGAAGCGCACATGCAGGACCTTCACTCCTAGTTCTTTTATTTACAGTTGTATTGAGAAATGATCAGTTTGTGAATGATTTAATGGCTTCTTGTTTCTTTTTCAGTTTTTATGCAACGTATCAATAACAAAATTAGCTTAGAAGTTAACAAAACACTTGTGCTCTAAATATACAGGGCGAACGTTAAACAAGTGCACATATTTTAACCAGCAGTACAGTTCACTGTGTAGAACACATAATTAATAGGAATAAAAGTCAAATTTTAAATAAATTTGGGAATTTTTCTATAGAAAACTAATATTCCCTGATATTAATTTTTTTTTAAATCATGATGGATGTAAAATGTTAATAACTAGAATTTTTAGACATGTCAAATAATGATTGAATGATTGTTTATTTATTGACCTTTTCCTCTTTGGCATTTCTATACCTTAACAATAAATTGAAAATATAAACCAGATTCTCTACTCACAGTCACAGTTATCCAGAATTTGGTCATTATCCATTTTTACTACACTTCAACTGATTTATTACAATACATATAACGTATCAACATGACCTCGCTGACTAATCAATTACACTCCTAGAGAATGGAGCTGGTGAGGGACATTTCGCCTACTTGTTACCTGTGCCTACGACACCAGCTTCTTTTTTGCATGCGATTGACACTGCTTTTAAATATTTTACTTTGCCTTCTTGATATTTAACGCATACATGAAGCTGGTTGTTTTGTTATTCTATATTTTGTGTTTATTATTAAATTCGCTCACTACGAAACTACGAAGTACAAAATGCTTGCAAAATGCTAAGTCATGGTTTCAGGTTATGTGGCGAATATTAACTCTAAGGTGTTGTGTGAAAATCATAGTTTTTTGTTATTCTTCATAAAATAATTTAAGGGGATAGTTTGTGTATCTTCTTAACAGTGTACTACCGTATCAACTTGTGAAATGTGGATAATTGTTTAAATAGTTGGTTTTCAGCAAGCAAGTAAGCTTTTATGAACGTTTATGGATAATTTTTTGAACCATTAAACAAAGTACCTTCCTAAATACTTTAATTGACAGTACGGAGCTTGCGGAATTTAATTTTTTAATAGTTTATGGCATGGTCAGTTAAGAAGTTATAGTTTGGGTTAATATTATTGCGTACCGTATTACCTACCCAGTTTTAGTTTACTTGAAACTTTTCAAAGAATTTCTAATTCAAAATTTGAACTTTAACGCCCTGTAACTTTTTTATTAGCCACAAATGGAGATAAGTTTGACTTAATCGCATTATTTTGATGTAAGGAATCTACTCTTGCTCTGTGTCCTATTAATTTCAGGAGACCCTATATACAGTATACAGTGTGGAAGAAAAGTATAGAATAAATTCATTATTTCTAAAACAGCGAAGTTTCATGAAATTTCCTCGGACACATCGATTTTGCTTTTCAAAAAGACTCTTTTTTCTATACCAACGCATTTCCGACGTTAATTTGGTTTCGAGTGATGACGTCATCGGATATTTTTTCAACAGATTCTTGTAGAGCTTAACTTAGTGAATTCAAAAATGTATAATTTCAACACTTTATTCCTTCAACTTTCCGAGAAAAAAATAAGCACTAACGATTTGTTACAATCAATAAACGCTGCAGTTGACAGATGTCAATTCTGATTAGATTTTGTTTAGCTTCCAGAAGCAGTTTATGAGGTGACTTGATTATTTTTTTCTCGGAAAGTTGAAGGAATAAAGTGTTGAAATTATACAATTTTGAATTCAGCAAGTTAAGCTCTACAAGAATCCGATGCAAAAATATAGGGGTTCTTTTTAAAAAAATATCTGATGACGTCATCACGCAAAAACAAATGAACGTCGGAAATACGTTGGTATAGAAAAAAGAGTCTTTTTAAAAAGCAAAATCGACGTGTCCGAAGATATTTCATGAAACTTCGTTGTTTCAGAAATAATTAATTTATTCCATACTTTTCTTCCACACTGTAAAAATTTTAAGCCCAATTTAAATGGCCCCAGGGCCCCCAATATTTAAAATAAGATTATGTTCTAATTTTTTTCCTATTATTTCTGAATGACGCTATATTCATTATTCATTCGGTCGCGTAGAACACGGTTTGATGGCTACTACGTAGCAAAGGCTAAGCTACACTTTCCAACCCTTCACAGATTACATTGATAATATAAACGTGACGTCCACGGACGGTCTCGTCCCTTCTGGTTTCCAAGCCGCGTGAGTCAGCCGGCCTGCGGTGGACGGAAAGGGGTCGGTGGCGGCGGTTGATTCTGTTAAGGAGATGAACGGATCGCCGTAATGGACTAATTACGGCAAACGTCAGCTTCGTTAGGCGGGTCGCCCCCAGCGAAGCGCCGTGTTTTCGCCTTCGGAAGCGGAAGTGCCCCGCTGTCCATTCGCCGGCTCGCTCGGTAATGTTATTCCTTCGCCGAGAGCCAGGAGAATGTTTGTTGGTGCAAAGGGCTGCGTCAGTTGTAGCAACTGGAATATACACGGAATTCTATTCTGTCTACGATATATTGTCTGAAGATGTCATCTTTGCAATTTGGCCTTTTACTGTTACATAATTAAATGAATTTTTAAATGATATTAACAATAAAGAACCAACAATAAAATTCACTTTGGAAATAGAAAATAATAATATGTTACCATTTTTAGATGTTTTAATTAAAAAACACGATAATTCTGTAGAAACAAATGTTTATAGAAAACAAACTCACACCAATAGATATTTAAATTTTAGATCTAACCATCACATCGATATTAAGAAAGGTGTTGTTAAATGTTTATATGATAGAGCAAAATTAATTTCATCAAACAATGATATTTTTAATAACGAACTAAAATTTATTAAAAATGTTTTAATAAATAATGAATACCCTCCAAATTTTGTTGATAGAACATTCAAAAATATTACAGATAAAACGAACACTGTAAGACAAATAAAATAAATTAATCATACAAATAAAAATTCCATACATTCCTATATTATCAGACAACTAATACTTTACGATCCTTTTTGTCAAAAAATTATATACAAAATTTTAAAAAATTGCATATATAGTATACCTTGTGAATGCAATAATCGTCTCGACCTATAAATGTTAGAGTTGAGGAACATACAAATTATATAAAGACGGGAATTGAAAAATCCAAAATTTGCGAACACGCTTGGGAAAACTGTCATTTGATTCAATGGGGTTCAGCAAAAATTTTAGAGAAGGAAGATAACGCAACAAAAAGAAAATTAAAAGAGACCGCGATTATTTTGTTGAACGGAGATAAGTGTGTGTCAAACTGTTCAGTAAACATCGATCATTGTTGGCTACAGTTGTATCAAGAAGAAGTAAATAACAATAAAATAAAAATCATTTAACATCTCTATGGAAGCAGATAAACAAATTTTAAACAGTCAAACTTGACATACGTTTAATATTTTTACTTCTATTTTGAGAACGAAAACAGAGAGTTTTTCGAAACGTCAATAATACGGAAGTGTGCGATAGTGATGTGATTTTTGTTATTTTTTACTTATCTGCTTTTTTCAGTGTGAGATTTTTTGGTTAGGCAAACTTAGTTTCAAAAATAACCCTTGACTGATCCGTTTGGGGCAAGGGCTTAGTTAATTAATCTTTATTATTTTTTCAGAAGTGTGGCAAAACCCAATAAAACTAAAGAAAAATTGTCTCCGATATACCGCACAAGCCAAATAATTAGTGGTTCTAAATTAATATGTATTATTTACATAAGGGAATTAACAATCCTTTAATCCAAGAGAAGAAATGGACACGCGAGGTGCAGCTGAGAGTTACATTTTTTAGAGAGGATTAAAGGCTGGTTAATTTCCCGAATGCAATTCAACGTTTTATCCACGACCATAGCAAAAACCGGTCAATTAGGAGAGTCAAATTCATGTGAGAGCTAGTGAAAAATTATGTTTTTGAAAAACATCATATTTAACATCAAGAATATTGATTGTTAGCTGAATTCTAGAAAGTCTTGGAATCGTTTCTATGACATGCGTTTGTTTATTTGTCAACAACAGTGAAAACATTTGCAAAATCGACACTGAGAATTTCTTCCTTCCTGAAATTCAACAAGAAGCCCAAGAAGCAACATTACGTCTGTTACCAGCGAAAAGCAAAAGTGTGTACAAGAAGGAATTGGTGGAATTCGATAATTGGCGAAAAAAAATTTACATAGGAGAAGGAGCAATTACAAAAGAGATGCTACTATCCTACTTTTTCAATGTGGAGAAACGATTTGATGCCTCTTCCATGTGGACAAAATATTCCATGCTAAAATCAATGTTGAAAGTGCACAAAGGTATTGATATTTCGAATTATGGTAAACTTACTTCATATTTGAAAGTAGAATCAAAAATTGTAAACCAAAGAAGGCAAAGATAGTGGAGAGTAACCAAATCGAAGAATTTTTGAAAAAAGCACAGGATGAGGAATATTTACAAGTTAAGGTAGAAAATACACAATTTTTATATTTTAATTTATGCATTGAGCGTTTTATTTTGAACTTTTTACAGGTTGCAATGATTATGGGAGTCACAGGTGCTTGTCGATGCAATGTATTAACCTTTTTGGATATCACTCAAGTCCAAGACAAAGGAAGTTACCTATACGTACTCATTCCAGATACGAAAACAAATATTTCAAGAAGTTTCACGACCATGAAAGAAGCTTTTTTAATCAATGCTGTAGAAATGTGTCGAAAATACATCAGTTTGCGACCTAAAAAGTCTGGTGGGAGATTTTTATTGCGATATATAGCTGGAAATGTACTACACAACATGTAGGCATCAATATAATTTCGAAAACGTTTTCAAAAGCAATAATTTTGCAAGGAAATACGTGATTGATGAGATGGATACGGCTCAGGGACATACCATTCTATGATTGCTTCCATACTATTGTCACAAAAAGCGCGTGACTCACGGAATGAGTGTGACTGTCCTGCACCATCTTTAAACATATAAAAATAATACCTCTCATGTATTCTTGGGGTACTCGCTTGGCTGCGAGAGGTAAAGATACTGAACCTTTTAATAAAAATACAGATTTATTCAAACAAACATAACAGCCATACTTACAATAAGACCTATGCGCTGGGGAGTCTCTCTTCTAGAGATCAGAGCCAGCCAACGGCTGACCGTCGCCCTTTGGCCATGAACTAGCTGGCTTTGGCCCAGTTTCAATAGTATTTATACACATTCGGAAAATGCTGATGTCTGTCAGAATTATACTATCTATTGAAACTATGGGAACAGCCAGCAAGTCTATCGCTTGGTTCTTAGAGAGAGCAAGAAGGATATACATAGTTTGGTTTGATAGTAACCTTTGCAATTGGACAGTTTTAATTGTTTTGAATTTCACTTGTGTAACATTGACACACTATCGATTGTAAATATGTTTATACTTTTGATTCAATAAAATAATTTGATATTCGTATGTATGCCAAAAAGGTTTTTACTTTAAAATAATTTATTAAAATATATGTCCAGCTGTAAACCATATCTATAAGATCCTCTTTGTTGACACTATTGTGTTTTTAAACCCATTGAATTAATATGGAACTAAAATGAAGTTTGGCCCGTCGTCAGTTACATGACGGAATCCGTGCTTTATCTATAGTTGACGGCCAAAAATCTAGAGAGTGACTCATTTTATAAACCTGCTCACAATTTGTAGCAGTCAACACAAAGAAATATACATGAAGCCCGTATATGTTTCCTATAAAATCGTGTGTCGCATATCTCTGAGAGCATACTCGATTACACAGCTTCTGCTGCAGTAAGTACGCATGCCCTGCAGCTTTTGATTGGCCGCGACGAATTGTCGGATCCACCTGTTCCAGTTCCAGCGCTATCATAGGCGGGTATATCGTTCGGGCAGGCAAAATTTCGTATATATCTTTGCTCTAATTTAATTAGTAATTTTGTGTTCTTTAGAATGGAGAATAATTCAAGCTCTACAGCGTATTCTCAAAATGGTCCTAATTTAACAAGTGATAAATATCGGATGATGACATGTATGAAGAGTTTAGAGGGCGAAGGAATATGGCATTTTTAAAATGCGTTTTCGACAAAAAAATTCGATTGCTGTATCTTATAAGATAAAACTTAGTCCGTATAAATGAAATCGAAAAGAGTAAACTGATAGAAAAAGACGAAATAGTGATATGGCGAAGGAACTATTTAAAATAAATATTAAAAAATCAGAATCCGGATCGAAGAATATATTAAATTTTGACGAAACATGGACGTATGAAGATTATACGGAAAGCAGTACGATCTGATATAATACCTAAGTGTTAATGTGTGACCGTTATAGTGACAGTGCTAGTAATCAATAGTAAAAGTATGTACGAGAAAGCCTTTTGTTTTTTGAATTCGGAATTCGTAAATATTTGCGCGATTTTTTTAATGGTGAAGAAATCTGTATTTGTAATAAATTTTGTCAACTACCTATAACATTTTCTATCATTTTCATCATGAAACTGCCATGGTAGATTGTCAGAAGCTCAAAACAAATTTATTAACACCACGTAATAATGAAAGGAGTAAAAATATTTGTAGTGTTTGACAGTTTCGCAAATTTTGTCAAAAGTTGAGATTTTCCCGCTATAAATAATTAAAACAGAAGTTGCAAAATTCGTGCAAAAAATCCGTGAATTTCGCGTCCATGAGGACAAGGCTTAAGTATGATATTCGCGGAGTTCGCATCAGGTAGGTGTAAGTGGGTGGTGGTGGGCAATCGCCGTCCAAAAGGACGGCATTCTAATTTGTAGAGAGGATGACACAGGTGGCACATTTAAAGTAAATTGTTAATGTGCAAGGTTCAGCTGACGTCAACTTATTTTTGATAGTTTTGTGTGCTTTAACTCTTCTCAAGTGGCACGCTTAGGTAATCATGCCACCCGTACATTCCGTACTCATCTATGTGTTGTAAATTAGTCACCGTCTATTATTTTCGACCTTGGGTAATTAATAATACAAAATAAAAAAAAATTATTTTGAAATAATTCTTATTATTTTTATTGTCTAACGCCTCGAAATTGACAAAAACTGTTATATCACTGTTTCTACTAAAAATAATGGATGTTGTGTAATTATTTCTGTCTTTTTTGTATATTTTTTATATCTGATCGCATGCAAATTTAGTACGCCTATGAAATGTTGCTCCTCGCACGCTTCGCCCGTCGCGCTTGTCTACAAGCTAGCGATTAGTCACTCTCTAGATTTTTGGCCGTCAACTATAGTTTGTTCCACTGCCGTGATCGTCCATTTGCGGAAGCACATTACAAGACTTGTGATCTAACTGTGTCAATTGTCTGAATCAGTAATTTTACGTTTCATATTAAAGATGGGAAAAATTATTGAGAAAAATACGTATGTGTATGTGTATGCGTATGTGTAGGTGTGTATGTATGTGTATGTTTAACATAACATTTTTAAGTATACAAACTAATGTAGGTATCTTAAAATAATGTTGTATTGTATTAAAAAGTTAAAAGGGCAGTCCATTATTAATATGTTTAGGTTGGTCCGCGAAAATATAAGTAGCTCAGTGTTGCGAAAACTGTGTCCTTCTGTCTCTTGTAGTTTCCGAGATATCCTCCAATTGGGACACTCTGTACACGAACACACATGCTATTACCCTTCCGCCTGCATAAACACGTGAGCGCCCAAGGCAGCCCACAATTAATTAATGTAACAGTTTCCGCAATACCTGCACGGCGGCGCGACCCCTCCGTATCGATCTCAGTGGGGGCTGCGCCTCCCGGGTCCTGTCGGGGATGATCTCCACCGACGGCTGCAAACACCGTGCGTAATTCGAAGGAGACAAGGCGGTGGAACACGAATCCTCCGAGGTATCCCCGGTCCTGACGGCTGTCCAACGGCTCCGGTCGCCTGTTTCTGCCCCGAGCGTCCTTGTCAGCTGGTGTCGCGGTTCCCCAGGGGGACCATATGCGCCTGGAATAGCCCGAAGAAATCGTTTTGGCGGAAGAGATGCCGTGGAATATGATAAACACAAATTTTAGGTGGTTCTTATATAGGGTATTTCATAAGTATATACAGGGTGATTCAGCAGTTTAAAAATAATATAACACAACACCTATTTTTATACAGCAAATTCAAATGCTTTTACCGCTATTGTTAATTAAAAATAGAATTAACTTGTAGTTTTAATTAGTAAAATAGTTTGACGCCTTTTAAAATATATTATTTTATTTAAGGGTAGTTTAACTAGTAAAAAGTAGTGAATAAACAAAACATCAAGAATTATTTTTAATATTACATTTGTTCATGTTCTATTGTTCGAGATTTCTGTACCTAAAAACAAATCAAGTATGATCGTTTTACGGTGAGGAATACGGTAGCATCTTATGTGCTAAATATTGATATGTACTGTATTTAAAACTTGATATTATTGTACCTGTTTGACATTTACCGAAATGTAATCTAATCACAGCAGCCTACTAAGAATGAATTGCATAAAAACTCAGTCATTGATTGATGTAAATTACGTGGATTCTGTGGGTTATGTGAATTATATGGATTATTATGTAGATTCTGTGATTTATATGGATTATGTAGATGGTTATGTAGATTTTGTCGATTATTATGTGGTTCTGTATGTTATGTGATTTATTCTGTAGATTATTTGGATTATGTGAATTATATGGATTATATGGATTACGTGGATCACTATGTAGATTTTGTGGGTTATTATGTACTTACTGTATATTATTTGAATTATGATGTGGATTATGTGAATTATATGGATTGTGTCAATTATAGCGGAATACGTGGATCATTATGCAGAGTTTGAGGATTATTATGTGGATTATTGTATGGATTATGTGAATTATATAGATTATGCGGATTATGTAGGTTGTTGATTACGTGAATTAATATTGTAGATTGTCAATTATGTGGAATTTGTGTATTATGAAAATTAGGTGTTATGCGGATTACGTGGACCATCATGTACATTTTATAGATTATGTAAATGCTGTGTATTATGTGAATAATTATGTGGATTATGTAGATCATTGCGTAAATTTTGTCGATTATTATGTGGTTCTGTATATGATGTGAATTATTATGTAGATTATAAGGATTATTATTTGGATTATGTGAATTATATGGATTATATGGATTACGTGGATCACTATGTAGATTTTGTGGGTTATTATGAGATTATATTATGTGAATTATGATGTGGATTATGTGAATTATATGCATTGTGTCAATTATAGCGGAATACGTGGATTGTTATGCAGAGTTTGAGGATTATTATGTAGATTATTGTATGGATTATGTGAATTATACAGATTATGCGGATTATGTAGGTTGTGGATTATGTGGATTATGTGGATTACGTGAATTATTATGTAGATTGTCAATTATGTGCAATTTGTGTATTATGAAAATTAGGTGTTATGTAATTTATGTGAATTACGTGGATCATCATGTACATTTTGCGGATTTTGTAAATCCTGTGTATTATCCTCATTATGTGGATTATGACGATTATTATGTGGATTATGTGAATTATATGAATTACGTTTAGTATTATGTAGATTATGTAACCATTATGTGAATTATATGAATTATGTGGATTCTGTGCATAATGTGAAATAGGTAGTATGTGAATTATATGGATTATGTGGATTACGTGTATTATTATGTAGATTTTGTAGATTATTATGTGGATTGACCGTTGCAGATGACGCTACAATGACAAGACTTAACTATTGCTGTGTAAATAATTTCAGGAACACTACATATCATGTGATGAGTGCAACAGAATCTGTAGTATGGCGGGAGGTTATTTTATTAACGAAGAATTCGTTAGTTTGCCGCTAGTATGCTGCGAACTAGACGTCTCTAATAAATTCCTGTGCCAGCTGAAGGTGCCTGAAAATTTTCCCGGGAAATTGCATTTCCAGGCAGGTATTAAGGCGGCATTTCTTGTAAATACCTGCGGATGACGCCCGGTGTTATGACGAAGAGGTCGCCTATCGCAGGAAATGCCCGGCATATCTCCCAGCTCGCGCACTTATTTTAATAAATATCAGGAGGAATATTAATGAAGCCTCCCGGCTGACGTGAATTTATGACTAGTGCTCGCCTATAACGTCTATTTTTCGGGATGGCCGTGGAAAATAATTGCCGGTACGTTATGAGACAATTTAATCTAGAGCGCTCGTTGATAATTTATAAAACCGCGCGTCTAGCGGGCGACGGAAGATAACAGTTGAGTAAAGCTCGCGTTTGGCTCTCCAGAAGCCGCTCGAATCGATGGGGACGGAAACGACTTGCGGTCGTGCATCGCTGAGACGGTGCATGGCGATGTGCTCGATTCTGGCTCATGCTGGAAACTTTGGGAGGAAGTTGCCGGCACCGAGTGGTTGCTGTAATGAGGTTTTAATTCATCTGTACTGGCGGATGTTGCAGAACTGCGATTGCAGTTTTCATCTTGCGTATTAATATAGGAAAACGTACGGAGTGGTTTCCTAAAGCAGTTTTGTAACTGCCATTTCTGATGGTAAGCAAATCATTCTCCAAAAATTCCTTTCTGTAGCGTGGCATTGCTTTCTACTCCATTAAAATTGTGGCAGTAGGAATATTATTATATTGCGTAATATATCTTATATTCCAGAATCAATGATCTTTGATAATATTAGTTTTAATGATCCTTAAACTATTGTCAATGCGTTTGCTAGTTCCTTCCAATCAGTTTATATATCAACATCTTCATTTGATGCAGTTGACTTTGACTCGAATGTAATGTCAATTACATATTAGCTACAGTGAGTTAGTTACATGTATAATGGAATTTCGTCTTTTTTCGCTGAATCATTGTACAATATGGTTATCTCTCTTGACTATTACTTTAATTTGTTTCCTTCAAACAGCAACAATTCCATTTGTTTAGACTAAAAAAAAGATATGCCCTATATTCAAAAAAGATGGTTGAGAACTATATGCCTATAGTTCAAACTTGAATAATTTTGGCTCGTTTGAAGATATTATTCATAATACACTTTCATATCAAGTCACAAACTTCAAGTTGTCAACCTGATTTCTTGGCCAGTAGATATGTCAAAAGTACCTCAGGGTTTAGTTATTGACCCTTTATTGTTAAATATGTTTATTAATGATATCCGTGACAATTTTCAAACCAACGCTCTTTTATATACGGATGACTTTAAACTGGATACACGTTTCATCTACAGATTATTGTATTGTACGTTAAAATGACTTAATTGTAGTTAATGAGTGGTACCTTCGAAACAGGTTGTCTTTGAATATTTGTACTGTCGCTCGTTGCACTGAATTTAAAGATTTTGGTAGATAAGACAATATACTTTTTGACATTGAATTGATCTTTGTTCTTCAAATTAATAATATATTTCTTAGATATAAAAATCTTAGTTTCATTATATGATATGTTAAACACCTCACTGAGGTTTCGACAATGTCTATATTGTACAATACGTTTGTCAGGTCAAAACTTTGGAACTATTATTTAGAATTCTATATATGTTATTCATTCTCAACATCTGCAAAGAGTTCAGATGAGATTCCCTCAATTTGGTCTATTGAATAGATAAGTTCATCGTCATCATTATCTGACATCTCAACGTACTATCGTTTGCAATAATAATGTCACTCATTAAAATGAATTTTGCGATTTCTTTTGAATGCTGATGTATTCGTAATGGAATCTATTTCACATTTTAATATTAGTTATTAGTTGCTTCACTCACCGATTGAAATTTAATGAAATTTCTACTTAAAACTTCCAGAAGTTCAAAAACTGTTTTAAGAGAGTGTCATTATTATTGCAAACGATTGTACCTACTTTTCATTGTTATTTTTGTTTAAACCGCTTAATAAATAATTACGTTGATTGTCGGTCAGTGATTGAGCGGTTTAAAGCGTCAGTACTTGAATCGATGTGGTCAGCCCACCGGAGGCTCGAATACCGCGGCCTATAGACCGTAGATCAGCTATAATTGTGGAGAAGACCTTGCTTGGATCAATGTGAAAGATTGATACGGGTCGGCGTTTACAATCCCCCTAATTAATAAGGTTTCTCAGTTTTCCCTCATTGATGCCCTGAATTATGGTTAGGGCCAACCAACGTAAGTCGCTCCTAGCCTACTTAATAATAATATGCGGCTCCCTCTTCCACACAAATCTGCAACTTCTGGTGTAATCCTCACGTGGAATCGTTGTCAATTCATTTGGTAACTTTGTTGTTAGAATCCGAAAGTGAACTGATTTTTTAACACCACCCCAAATATATATATATTAGTACTTTTAACTTCGTAAATTTTTTCATGCAAAACTATTTTTTAGTAGTTTCGTTACATAATATTTAAATCTCTGACCCTATGTTTTGCCGATCCAACTCATGTAACATCTTTTTGTAAATTAATAAACAAGTCGCATTACATCAGTACCCTTGTCCTTTTAGACGATGTTAGGTCCGTGAGCAGAGGTTTGTGACACTTGAGACCTTTTTAGACCGCTGTTTAGGACAAGGCACTCTAAACAATAACTACATGTCGTCCGCATCAACCTTCCAGCCACGCGTCGTAGCCATTACTTGTGGATTTTATTGCAAGAAACAGGATAGAGTAATTCTCCACTAACAGGGTGGGACACCGAAAACTTACTACCTAAAATTTCTCCGTTTTAATTTAAAAAAATCTAGGAAAAAATACCAATTCGCTTACAAAAGTTTCAAGAGACTTATTGGCTTGGAAAGAACACGACCTTCCAATTGGAAAATGTTATGTATTGTGTTGCATGGATAGACTATAACCTACCAAGGCTATTTGAATACCTCCGAGCACCTGAAACGGCTTTTGCAACAAATGTAGTAATCGTTTCATTCTTCCCTCGATTTTATACAGGGTATTAAAAAAGAGTGTAAAATATTTAAGGGAGGTAATAGTATGAACCAAAATAAGCAGAAGTCTCAATAAACATGGTACATGGCAAAGTAACGGTTGCGGAGATATATAATGTGTTATGTTTTTTAGCCCCTTTTTTATTTTGCAAAAACGTTGTGTCTTTTCTTATAATAGTTGGTTGATGTTTAGTGAAATAAACAGTACGTATTTGACAGTTGTTCTCAGTGCACAAATTTTCTTTCGCTATAGCTGGTTACTCTAACGCAGAATTAACAGACATGCATTTCATGTATGATCGTGCTAATGGGAACGCTACCGAAGCGCGACGTCTTTATGGTGACGCTTATCCAAATCGCCAGATTGCTTCACAACGCATGTTTGGAAGAATTCACCAAAGATTGCGTGATACCGGTTGCTTAAGCAAACAATGCCATTTATCCGGAAGACCAAGGTCGGTATCCACTTCTAGAGCAGAGGAAGAAATTCTAGCACTGGTAGAGCAGAATCCAGGTACGAGTGTGCGGAGAATATCAGCCGAGGTAGGAATTATTGGTCCTCTTGTTTGGAGAATCCTTCACGAGCAACTGCTTTATCCATACCATGTGCAACGAGTACAGACCTTAAATCCAATAAATGATCATCAAGCACGTTTGGTTTTTTGCCGCTGGTTTCTACGTCATGATGCTGAAGACCCTCGTTTTCTTGCAAACATTCTTTTTACTGATGAAGCCGGGTTCACAAGAAATGGAGTGTTTAATTTTCACAATACGCATATTTGGGCCGACGAAAATCCTCATGCTCTAATAGAATCTGGACATCAGGCACGTTTTTCATTAAACATTTGGATGGGTATTTTAGGTGACAGGTTTCTAGGTCCTGTTGTTTTACTAAACCGATTAACAAGCGCTGCTTACCTCAACTTTCTGCAGAACACACTGTGTGAGTTTTTGGAAGACATTCCTTTGAATCAGAGGGAACAAATGTGGTTCCAGCATGATGGTGCTCCAGCTCATTTTTCCATGGCCGTTAGAGAGCATTAACACCAAACTTTTCCACATAGATTGGTAGGAAGGACCGGACCTGTTTTATGGCCTCCAGGATTGCCTGATCTGAACCCTCTAGATTTCTTTGTTTGGGGATATTTGAAGACATTAGTGTATGGTACTCCCGTAAATAGCCTGGAAGAGCTGCAGCTACAGATTAATCAAAAGTGTCAAGAAATCCAAACCAAGGAGGGTGTTTTCGAAAGAGTTCGAATATCGTTGAGATGAAGATGTCGTGCCTGCTTGGAAATGGACGGAGGGCACTTTGAACATCTTCTGTAACTTTGTTTTTTGTTTGTTAAAAGCTTCCTTTGTCGGTTTATTCCTAATCAAATAAAATGTTTGAAAAACGAATAGTGGTCCATATCTCCGCAACCGTTACTTTGCGGACCCATGTTTATTTTTCTGCTTATTTTGGTTCATACTATTACCTCCTGAAATATTTTACACTATTTGTCAACAAAAGTATTATTGTGACTGTTATTAAATAATTATTGTTCAATATAAAGTTGTTAAGTTTAATATTTGGCTAGAATTTAGTTAAAAATTAATTCCATTGAAGAAGTAGCAGTGATTGCGTGCAGAAGTTTGTTACCCAGCAAATCTAAAGACCGTTTCAGTCAAGCATATGCAAATATTATCAAATAGTGTACAACGAAGTATGTGTCCACAGTAATGGAATATATATTTTCAAATATTATTTGTTACAGTTGAGTTAAGTCGTTTTCACCTGTCACAATTGCATAAATAATATATAAATTTGAAATGAATTTGATTTAGTGAAATGTACAGATTGTACCTACTATTATACTCTATAAGTAATTTGCACAATTATATTGTATACAACGGCTAGCAACTTTTCCAATTCTAAAAGATGCTAAAAATTTCATTGCACAACTTGGGTGTTCCGCAGGGCACAATTTTGCGACCAACGTGTTACAAGTAACGTTAAAATAATTTTTTACCACACGTCCGAATTATCACGCAAAGTCACCGTATCTTTCCTGAATCTCCGCCCCTAACCAACCCATATTTTCGCAGACAATAAATCCCCGGGCACGGAAACATTAAGTATCGCTTTCCGTTTGGGTGCGCGCGTCAGTCGAAGCGAAAAAAATCGCCCGCGAAAAATCCCCATCGTAATAATGAACCCGGTCGAGCTTGAATTAAATATGAACACACTGCGCGGAGATAATAAATGTGCGGTGCGCTTCATTTGCCGGCACGTGTGTACATACATTTAAGGATAATGTTATCCTGCGAGCGCGCCGCGTTCTCACGCATCAATAAATCAGGACGGGAGGGTGGCTCGTGAAAGATGCATGCAAATAGGTAAATATAATTTGCGGAGACCGCTGGGTACGGTGCGTGTATATACGCAACGAAAATTGCGGCTTGTATGGGGCAGTAAGTGGTCGCAATTAACGTGGGATGATGACCGTATGTGGCCGCGGGAAAAGCGGCGTGCTACGATGAGAAGTCAGCTCTTAGATTCTGTAGAAATGGCCGAAATAGTAAACAGGCTAACTGAATGGTCGATAATTTTTTAAACAAAAAAAAAATAATAGTAGGATGAAACCCATTGGAAAAGGAAGAGAATACAACAAAAATGAAATTAAAAATAATTTAGGGGCGATCTGAGGTCGGGAAGTGGGAGGGGGTGAGTTTTTAAGGGTAAAAAACGGTTTATCTCGATTTCTGGCAAAACTACAAGTCCTATGGAAAAAAGTTAAATGGAAAAGTTGTAGGTAATAAAAATATCTACAACTTTTGTATTTACACTTTTTTCACATAACCTCAAAATTTATGTGAAAAATTTAAATAACCTTTGCATTTTCTGAGAACATTTACCATAGTAATGTATATTTTTTTACACCATCAGAAAGTAGAGATTTCAACGAACAAAAAGCCCACCGAGTTTTTTAAAAAAGCAGATACCTATTTTGACGTGGGAATTTTCGATTGAAAATTAGAGTGCCTTTTCGATATTAAATAAAAATAAGGTAAAAAAATAAATATTTTAAATCAAAAAAATTACAGTGTGTTTGAGACATACAAAGGTAAGTTTTCACCAAATTTCGTGAATTTTTATTTTTATTTTTTTTTTGTAAAATAAATAAAAAACCGAAAACTTGGTTATTTGAATTTTTTCCCCTCTCCTTTTTCTCCTACCTGTTTTATTTGAAAAAGGTATACCTACCTTGCTGAAGTCGGTAGGCGTAACCATTTTTGAAATAATCCTATTTGAAATGCTCTCTGCACCGAGTAAAAGCTGTTTTGGTTTCAGGTAAAGTGCCTTTTCTGCTCAAAATACAACAAAATATTACTTTAAAAAGTTGTTCGGAATCGTAAATTATGGAGACGTGCAATATTTCAAGAAGATCGGCGAGGTTTGATGAAACCATTTTTCACAAAGATTTTATCAAAGCAGGCCGATTTTTTTAAAATTTTGCACATCTTCATAATTTACCGTTTTGAACAACTTTTTCAAGTAACATTTTGCTATATTTTCAGTAGAAAAGAACAACTTTTACTGAAACCAAAACAGTTTTTACTCGGTGCACTGAATACTTCAAATAAGATTATTTCAAAAACTGTTACTCCTAACGACTTCAATAAGGTATACCTTTTTTGAAATATAACAGGTGGGAGAATCGATTGTTTCAATAGTCAGATGGATACACTAAGCAGCAAAAAAGTTTTGTCATTTGAAAGAAACATGATGTGCCACAAGTGGCGCCCTCTACTAGTGACGTCAAAATTAGAAACATATTTGAATTTTTCGTCCGCAAAAACTCACCGATTTACAAATTTTATGTAAATATTTCTTAAAGTTATTTACAAACGAGAAATTTTAATTTTAACACCCTGTATCTCCGTTAATATTGAGTTTTCGAAAAATTGTTATAGGACTTTGTGACCCTCTTCTTGTGAGGAATCTCCTGAAGTCTTGACGCATAATTTCCGGACACCCTGTATGTCCACCTAGTACCAAATTATCCGATTTGAAAGATTGTGTTATTAATATTTAGAATAAATAATTTAAAATTCACTTAATTTATTTTACTGTTACGGATATGTGCATAAAAATATTGTTTTAAGCACATGTGACTAAAAGACTGTCATTTCGATACTGAAATGCGAATCGAAATGTCATACAACGATTATACGAAAATGTTTTTAAGATAACCTATGTTTAATAATTCCGTTACAATTATTAAGTAAGAGTTTTCAAATCCGTAAGAATGGGTTGGCCGGCTCGTCCAGGCAGGATTTTAAGGAAATCAGTTGCGAAATAAAAGCGGAAACGGCGGGCCAGCGCCGGTAACTGGCGTAATGCCGTAATGTCTGAGTCCCATTCGGGATTCCCGCAGGTGCAATATCCCGCGAACGCAATCTCACGGAATGAAAATTTCCGGGGGATGTGTACTGCCGGATAAATTGCATCTTACATCGCCCCTAAAACATGTCGTTACGCTCCTTCATTACGACTTCTTTAAGTTCGACTACTGCCGGCGACGCCTTATTGCCCCCTCGTTTCTATTTTTGCGCGCCGCGACGATTACGTCCAGGATAAATATCGCCAGGATAAACGCGCGTCCTTGTTAAGTAGCACGCCGTAAATCTGCGGGATAACTACCGCTCCAGATGCAGGCGATACCAGATTTTCTTGCCTTCTCGCGCTGTATGTTTCTGCGGACGTTTAAGGCTGGGATTTTGTATACATATTTTTACCGTCTAACAGGGCTTCAAGCGAGGACACATAACTCCAAGAAAATTGAAATAATTGGTTATTATTATATATCAACGTATTCACAAAGGTTCCCGCTAGTGCGTGAGATAATTTTCATTGATCATAAAATCATCAGAATAATTAAAATAAATGTTAAAATACCTCAATTTTAGCCACACAGTTACTACGACAATATGTCGGCAATTACGGCAAAATTATCACAGCCACAGCCACAGCCACCAAATTACTTCACTCACTAGCCAGGACATATAGGACAACTTGTGCTTCATTTTAAGATTAATATTTATTGGTAATTTTACACTTTGTGTCCTCGAGTAAAATCATAACATATATCACGGCTTCCATTTTTATGTACGCCAAAATGCACGATAAACTTCAGAGAACCGTGCGGTTCGGGCCTATACGGGTTGTATACTGTCTCATAGGTCTGATTGATCCGTCGTTTCGCTCACTAAAGCTATGAAATTCCTTTTCTACAAAATCTCCGCCTTAAAAGATTCGTTATGATGATATCGTCACGATGTAAGCCCTATTGCATAACACAGCCCCACAAAAAAAATAAAAGTTCATACACAAGAGAGTGACATATGTATTCAAATGTATTTTTCGACGCTGAATCCGATAACGAGCTCAGAATTGGGCCTACACGTCTGGAATTGGCCCCAGGGGCCGAAAATGACCTGAAATGCTGTTCCCGGATAAGGCGAAGTCGACGCTGAATTTTGAAGCTAGAGCCGGATTTGTGCTCGAAAAGTTCCGGGTTTGGGTCCGGGAAAATGACCCTTGGGGCGGAAAATCCTGTTTTGGACGTCCCGGTCGCGACTGGTATTTTCGAGTGTTTTTCAATTCTGGACCTGAGACTGGGTGTGAAAAGTTTTTGGTCAACTGAACCCCCTTTTCCCGGACCCAGTTTGGGTCCGGGAAAAGGGCCTATTGTGATCGGAAAATCATATTTTGGACGTACCAGTCGCAAAAGTGGGATTTTCATGTATTTTTCAATCCTGGTCCTTAGAGTATGCTCAAAAAGTTTTTGGACAGCTTAAATTCCCAGTTTGGGTCCGGGAAAATGGCCCATTGGGGCCGGAAAATCATATTTCGGACGTACCAATCGCAACAGTGGGATTTTTATGTACTAATTCCTGTAGCTTAGACTGTGCTTGACAGGTTTATGGCCATGTGAAATTCCCTGTTTGGGACCGGGAAAATGACCCTTAGGGGCCGGAAAATCGTGTTTTGAGATATTCCAATCGACCAAAGGCATTCCAAACACGGTATCAGTTCCGGAATTTAAAAGTACATGAAAATACCAATGTCTCAACTGAGACGTACAAAACACGATTTTCCAGCCCCTAGGGGTTATTTTCCCGGTCCCGAACAGGGAATTTCACATGGCCATAAACCTGTCAAGCACAGTCTAAGGTACAGTAATTAGTACATAAAAATCCCACTGTTGCGATTGGTACGTCCGAAATATGATTTTACGGCCCCAATGGGCCATTTTTCCGGACCCAAACTGGGAATTTAAGTTGTCCAAAAACTTTTTGAGCATACTCTAAGGACCAGGATTGAAAAATACATGAAAATCCCATTTTTGCGACTGGTACGTCCGAAACATGATTTTCCGGTCCCAATGGGCCCTTTTCCCGGACCCAAACTGGGAATTTCAGTTGACCAAAAACTTTTCACACCCAGTCTCAGGTCCATAATTGAAAAACACACGAAAATACCAGTCGCGACGGGGACGTCCAAAACAGGATTTTCCCCCCAAGGGGTCATTTTCCCGGACCCAAACCCGGACCCAAACCCGGAATTTCAGTTGGCCATAAACTTTTCGAGCACAAATCCGGCTCTAGCTTCCAATTTCAGCGTCGACTTCGCCTTATCCCGGGAACCGCATTTCAGGCCATTTTCGGCCCCTGGGGCCAATTCCAGACGTGTAGGCCCAATTCTGAGCTCGGGATCGGATTCAGCGTCGAAAAATACATGGGAATACATATGTCACTCTCTTGTGTATAAACTTTTTTTTTTTTGTGGGGCTGTGTAATCCGTAATGATTTCGCTTTCTTTTTTTTTAAATAAAAATTACGTTATTCATTCAATAACCCTCGAATACACAATCGTATACTAAAGTGGCACTTTACCACATTGAAAGCCACTTTGCTACAGGGTGTTTTTAAATGAAGTAGCAAAAATAAGATCACAGTCGCCTAATAAAAAAGATACAGGGAGTTAAAGTTAAAATTTTATTATTGACATTTGTATACAGCGGGAGTCAGTCATAATGTCATAAATTTTAACCACGTATTCGGGAGGCCTAATAAAGGCAGAAAATCGAAAAAATTTTTACTCGACCTTTAAAAAAATAAACAAATCACCCTATAAAAATCGGTAACACGACGATCCTGGTACGCTACGCACTTTTTGATGACGCACCCATACGACAATCGAATGCCGGATTAAACATCGTTGCCATATCATATTTACGTACATAATATCGTCTAACACTTCAGCGTGATATTCAAATTTAGTCCCATTTAGCACTTTCTGTATTTGCTGCATTTCTTTCCCCCAAAGTTTGTAGATCACGCCACACATTTGAAGGGATGGAGAGAATACAAGCAGTAAGCAGTAGTTTGTTTATTTTGGTCTCGCGTATTTGTCTTAAATTCACAATGCATAATTTTACAAATTCCGAATATGCGGAAATTGTAGTGTTATACGGAGAATGTGCGCGAACTTAGTGTAATAATGATCTTTGCAATACGGGTTCTGTGAAACTCCGTCGAGCGACCCTAATTTTATTAATAAAGTGCTATGGACGGATGAGTGCAGTTTTACTCGAACTGACATTTTAACCAGGTTAGTACCATACTACTTAAAAAACAATAAATTTCTAGGCTAGATGTACGTAACTACAAACTGAATAATTAATAATTGTAAATACGAGTAATACTAAAAATTCATATTTATTTGTAAAACGTAGTGTGAAAACGTAATATCAAAATTATTAAACTATAATAACATAACATTCGAAAACATTTATTTATTATCTACATTTGTTTTTATTAACAAATAAATCAATATTTAAGGACAATTTATTCATGCATCTAGATATAAAAAAATAGTTTTACTCCTTGTCATTAAATAACAGTACAAAAACTAGGTAACTAGGTAGGACGGTAGGTCAAGATTCACTCTTGATAACTTTTTTGAGCATCAGATCAGAGGCGTGCCATTTCGGTCTCGGACAGTTTTCTGTCGACAACACGATGGTTTTTTATTACTTAATATTTAAACACGAAACACTTTCCAGCTTCTCTTAATAATTTACCCATTGGGTATAGGTTTTTATGTAATGTACGTAAATGGTTTATTACTCGGTTTATTATTAGATACGTTGGAGTTTTGTGATTTCAATGTAACTAAGCTAATTTCAGTCATAACAGCTACATTTGCTCAGATGAAAATCCACACGCTACTTGTCGGTTTAGCTTTCAGAGGCGATTTGTTGTCAACGTATGGGCAGGAGTGTACGGGTATCGTTTGATTGGACCGTATTTTTTACCGGAAAACCTGAGTGGACCGCGTTACTTGCAATTTTTAATAGAATTATTTGATTATTATTATTTGATTTCATTGGATATCAACATTTCAAATTATTATTATTGGCTGAAGTTGAACTGAGGTCGACATCGAGTTGAACTGTGAGCTGTAAACGACCAAGGCTGTGAGCGGTCAGTGACAGTTTGAAAAAGCGGTTTAAATAATAATTTGAAAAATTTGTAATTCAGGGTTTTTTTGGAGGCGAAAAATTCAAATTTGTTTCCAATTTTGACGTCACTAGTAGACGACGCCACTTATGGCACATCATGTTTCTTTTAAATGCCAGAACTTTTTTGCCATTATTTTTTAACAGTTACAGAGGGATATATACTACAAAAAAGGTAAAGGTGATGAAATATAACATATAATCTTGAAATAACGTAAATGTTATTATGACCAAACAACCCAACATACTTGGGCTGATTTTATTTGAAATAATGTAACCGTTATTTACATTTTGCTACATGGCTGAATTTTTTTCATGTTATGAAACCAATATACATCAACGTATTATTTGTATTTCGAGGGGCCCAAATATTTGGTGCCCAATAAAAAAAATACGTCAACCCCTCAACGAATTCCGGGACGGCTTATTTGTAGAGCCGCTGTCGTCGGCAGATCATCGTTAAAAAATGTTTCTATACCTCCATCGATATCTCAATATTTACCTTAGATTATTTTGGCGTCCGCAGAGCGAGTGATCGAAAAATAATGTTTACCCGACAATAGGCACAAACTCGCAGCTGGCCGACCATTCCGACCCGGAGAATCGGAACCAATATCATGGTATGCATCCTGTGCATCCCCTTATTATATTTCACCCGAGTCCTTTGTATTTGCTGGAACAATGGGCGGTATCGGATATTGTTGCCGCCACAATACAACTCCAATATAACGGGCGATTATAAATTCAAAACATTGTTCGCAGAAAGTGTAGTTGGGGGTCATATTAATTTATCGCTGCCTAAATGAGGGTACCTACAGGGTGGCATGAGATGGTCTGTGCTCATCAATACTATATGTGCTACGTGTCCCCACGAAGGCGAGTTCTGCAAATTTTTTCATCGTTTACAGATTTTGGCTTAAATTATTTAAAACTAGAAATTGAAACCCCGTGCTAACAAAGTTATACAGTAGTCGTATAGATGTCGCTACAGACAAACGTTCATAGTAAATTCCAATAAAAAAAAGTACTACACAGCGAGGTACACGATGGTGGAGTATCCAGTCTAGCCTTAACACGTGTGTCGACGCCTAACGGGCAGAAACGGCACGTGCTTGGGTGAAGAACTAATCATAACGGCCCACATTTGTAACGTCATCGTTGTTCGCGATATGACGTCATCGACAATTTTTTTAAATATCAACCCCCAGTTCCATTTCTTGAAATTTTTGTTATGTAACACCATAATTTTTCATGATGTATGTATGTAGAATGACACGCTCTTTCAAATGTCATGGTCAAAATTGGGGTATTTAAAAAAATTGTCGATGATGTCATCTCAAACAACGATGACGTCACAAATGTGGGTCGTATGTCAAAAACTGCCTTTTTTAAAACAAAATCGACGTTCCAGGGGATTTTTTCGAAAACTTCTCAATTTTAAAAACAATGAATTTATTCGTTACTTTTCGAAAGCACTGTATTATATTTTTTAAAAATCTGGAGATGGTTTTAAATAAAAAGCCGAAACGTAATCGAATGTAGTAATATGCTGTTTTTTGACTGGTGTACCCAACTAACTAGCAAGTGTTCTAAACGAAGCATATGAGGTTTGAAATTACCGTTAATATGACAGCTATGATTTAATTATTTTCAAAGTATGCTTTCCTTAATTGTAAAAGAAATCAGAATCATTAGTACGTTAAAAAAATTAAACGTCAATTTTCTTGCAAACGGTTGTTTTTTTTAGCACGTACCCTTTCTGCCTTTAAGAAGCTGCAATCTTAGAAATATTTTACCTGAAACTGTATCTCTGTAAAAGAAACAAGTGTGCCAAATTTGACAAAAATATTGCCAGTATTAAAAAAGCTATGGTCAAAAAACTAATTAAAAAAAACTTGGAGGTTACTTAACCGTTAACATTGACTTTTCAAGAATATATTACCGACACCCTGTATGTCACTTGGAAAAATTAGTTAAACATTTTCCAGCGTAACATATATAGCATAACACACTTGTACTATAAATAACCATTATCGTTATTAAAACTATAATATTTCTTAATAGTAACTATTAATTACATTATAAATTTTGAAAATAACGTGTATTCTCCATTACTATGACTGGTAGATCAAATAGTGTATTTAATTCACATTATATTATTAAATATTCATTGTACAATAAGGGCAATAAAAAAATAATAAAAAATGCTATAGCCTTTATTGTCTAAGTTTACAGCTTATTAGAAAAGATCACTGTTGAGTTGTGATGTTATCATTATCCACAAAATCAGTGTTTTCTTTAATCCAATCCAAGAAACTGGAAACTCTAGTGAACACGAAGGGATAACCAGGAATGCAGTACATGACGTTCTGAGACGCGATACCGACCTGAACTTGGTCCACTATCAAAGGCGATCCATAATCTCCAATACAAGGAGACGTCCCTTTGACAGTTTTTAAGCAGACATCGTAATTTTTTAAGTCGTAGTACACTAAAGTGCATTCCTCGTTACTTATAACGATGTTTTCTTGCGATAACAGTACCGAAGACAAGCTACTACTGTTGTAGGCATCAGTTTGACCCCATCCGCTTACTTTACCAGTTTTGTTAACATAAGTCTCTTCTGGTTCATCACCAGATGGCAACTGAACCAATTGAATGGAATCAGTGAGGGTAACAGGCTCATCTAGGGCTATAACAGCGATGTCATTTTCGTAGACGTATGCGGAAACGTCTGTTTTGAAATTTTCATGCAGGATAATACTTTCGCTGTGTAGTTTTAACTGAGTTGTTTCAGCGGTACTGATGTCATGAGCGCCTAGGATAATTTCCACGGAAATAGCCCTGCAAATATTATTATTACTACATATTTGATAAAAGTATGTATAAAATAGGGAAAATAGTTATTTATTGTATAATTAAAGTGGATAAGAGGCAATTAAAAGACGATTGCAATACAACGTTATATCCACAATCACATTGCAATCATATTTGTGGAGTCATAATTATTGAAATTTAATAAAAAAAAAATTCGCAGGACTTGATATATAGTCTCAACGAAACGTGGTAGGTTTTGTTATATCTACTGTTTGTCATCACTTATTTAATAAACAGTTCTATTTGAATTTGGAAAAAATGCAAGAAAGTAATTGTGTTCACATCGCTGTTTTTGAAGAAGCTTAAGAAGAAATTTTCCATTTATTATCAGCGATACCCAGGGATCCATTAGAAAAAAGAGTTCGCAGAATTTAACGAATGTAGTAAAGTCATGCTATCGAAGTTTTTAAATTTAAAGAAAAACCATGCAATTTAATCTATAAACTAAGACTGCTATAAAGGTCTAGGAAAATACAGATATTGGAAAATATAACAAGATTACTGCTTATTTGAAGAGTGAATCGAGAGGATACAAAGCAAACAAAGCTGCAGTACTGGAAAGAACACACATTGAAGAATTTTTGACTATCGCTTCCGATAAAGAATATTTAAGATTAAGATTATATCTCTTTAGATGTTTTACATGTTGTTAGGTATACAGTGAACATTGAATTATTTTAAGTTGCACTAATAATGAGGGTTTCTGATGACTGTCGATGCTACAAATTGAAAATTTTGAAAACTACTCACGCACAGGTCGTTGAAAGTTACCTACTTGTTTCAATACCTGACATCAAGACGGGCATTTCAAGAAAATTTACAATTATAGAAGAAGGATTTTGCGTGAATGCTGTTGAAATATGCAGAAAATATATTTCTCTGCGCCCAATTCGCTTAACACAAGACATATTCTTTTTAAGATACATCAATAAAAAATGTACTTCTCAGCTTGTTGGAATCAACACATTGGCGAAGGTACCCTCATTCCTGAATATCGCAAATCCATAAGCATATACTGGCCATTATATGAAGCGCACACAATTTATTGGTCAATAAAGTTGTTGATCTAACAACCATTAAACGGCATGGTGGATAGAAGAGCTAGTCTGTAGCAGAGAGTTTTGTTCAGGCGTCTATATTTAACAAACTTGATATAGCAAGGAATATCCAAGGAAAATAAAGCTGTTCCTTGCAAGAAGAAATATTCGTAACTTGTACAAATTCTTCACAAACTTCGGCAGGTATTATGCGTGTCGAAAATGATGGCAGCAATATTAGAAGGGTTGTTATTAATGACAAGTAAGTAAAATGTGATAAAACAAAAAATGAAATGTTTATTACTATAAACGTAATGATAATAAGTAAATAAATTAAATTTGATTTATTATAGATTTATTACTTTTTTATATTATTTATATTTATAAAGTAGCAAGTTAGACGATTCATATGTGTGGATTTAAAGTCCGGATTATAAAATAATTGTGGATAACAAAATAAATTCTGTTTAAACGTCATAAAATGGTTAAAATATCTTTATTATATCTTCAAATTTTTACAAAATTCAATAAATTAGTTAGATGTATGGGAAAAACCTAAAATAAATATCAATATTCATTTGAACGCGCGAAACGTTGTGTTATGCCGGGTTTCCACCGAACGGACAGGACAAAAACAAAACACGAACTCGGTCCGTTTGTGACAGTCCACAAACTGTTTGCAAATTGTTCTAGAACTTTTAGGATCTTTTCAAACTTGTTTAGTCCGTAAATGGAGGTTTTACGATCACAAACAGTGTCCCGGCGAATGTCGGTAACTTCAAAGGGTCCGTGTGTTCTAGAAATGTTTGTCTGCTTGTTGTAAACGTCCTTCAAATTCAAACCAGTTTGTTTTTATTTTCGTTGTTGTGACTTTGGTGGTAGTCTGATTTCGTGCGTGAAAGGAACAAGTCGGAATGTCTGATGTCAGTATTTTATTTTATGATATCAAAATATTGACCCCTACAATCAGGTATATGCACTTCTAGAATTCTTCTAAAAAAGTGTGGACAGCGGAAGAAACCTCCAACCTAACAGGAATTTTAAATGCTTGTGGGATGCGAAACACGCGGACTACAAAAACCGTATTAAGAAAAAGGATGCTTTGATAGAACTAGGGAAAATGTGTCACGTGTTCACCGCTGAAGTTGAGCGAAAGTTGGCAAATGTTAACTAGCAGTACCAAAGAGAGAGGCGCAATTACAAAAAATTTAAAAAGTCTGGAGCAGCTTCTTCCTTTCGTCCTAAATGGTTTGGGTATAATTTGATGGCTTTCCTCCCAAACAAACCCAGAAGAACAGAAGAAATTGGACTTGATGAAAGGTCATTAATGGAAGTAAGTACCTATTTCATCCAAAACCTCACAAAAAGATTTTTAATAGTATGCCGTTTTGTCTCGTCTCGAGGACATTTTGTAGCTGCGCGCCACATTTTCACAACTACACGTCCAGTGTCTCTATGTAAACTGAATAAAACTTAAACAAAACATAAACAGTTTTTATTGATTTCTGTCCGTGGCTGGTGTAAACACAAAGTCCGTTGGGGTACCCAACAGTTTTGAAACACTTTCAAAACAAAACTGTTTGAATTTTCTGTTTAAATGGATAGTTCGTGTTTTGTTTTTGTCCTGTCCGTTCGGTGGAAACCCGGCATGATAGAACGTTTCGCCTGAGTATTAGTGGTTACGTTAGGTTTTTATGTAATAGCCAGCCAGAAAGTTTTCAAAAAGTAAACGCCACCTAGTGGCGTCACAAGCGCTAATCTCTCTGAAGGTACCGTTTGCTAAGCCACGTTAGTTTCGGTATGTTTAATTTACTTGAAAGAAAAAAAAAATTAAACATTTTAATACTTAGTACGTATTTCTATGGCCTTAGAACTATCATTTTTTTAAATTCTAATTAAAAAATAGTGAACAAACGTATTACACTATCCTTACCCATAACCACAGCGACCAGCAGTTAGGATATATTTGGTGGTGATAAGCGACCCTCCACAGACCCAAGCAACGCCGTCATTGCCGGTAAAGTTGAGAAAAACTTGAAACGGCTCCGAATGCGGAGAAACTTCATCCCCTCCAATAATTCGTACCTCGTTCTACTGGAAAATAAAGGATTGTGTTACTTCGTGTGGAGGTGGGAGCGGTGTATTACTACTTTCTAGCCTCTTAGACCTCTAGTATCGTTAGTTTGGTTTTGTAAACAAAAACAGTGTAAACATTACTATAAATTACTTGCCTGAGATAATGGAATTGAACACAGCAAAATAATTGATATGAATATTTTGAATTTGAAGAACATCGTGCTGTCTCTTTACTTCCTTGACGTAATATAATCTTGATTAAATGGAATTAAAAATGTTATTTTAATCTATAAAAATACTTAAGATAACCAAATTTATCGAATTATTAAATTTTGTTTTATTTAATTTATGACGTAAACTTGAGAAGTACCTATGATCTGGGTTGGCTTAAAACTTAAAAAATATTCGTAGGTATACGCTCTAATCCTTTTAAACTTTGTTTTTAGCAGTGATAACATTTGCTGAAATTAATATATTTTAATCCCAGCTGATTTCACAAATATTGAATACGCAATAATAATAGAATTCATAAATAAAAATAATAATATTTTACTACACTTTTTATAATAATACTGAAACTTACACAAAGAAAAAGGTTTGTTTGAATGAAGATAGTGACATTTTTTTCTGTAAATATGTTTATGTCTAGAAGTGAAAATGTTGAATTTATATGATAGTATTTACTTGGTATAAAGCTTGATATGCTTAGCATGGTTTAACTATAGGTTTGTTTTTACAGCAATTTGAAACTATAAGAAATGTCCATCCTGGTTCAACTATTTCTCCTGGCCTAAACCCAATTGGGCATGCCTGGTATATTCTGTAAAACATACAAGATGCTTTGTATAACTTAATGACAAGTATGACTAGAAGAGTTCATGATTAAATACGTTTTTAATTTTCAGCCCTGTGTCAATGGTAGTTGAAACTAAGGAACGAAATAAAACAGAAAGAAATTACATTCATTTTTATTATTCAAGTTCTCCATACATATTTCATATTGTCTAAAACTTTAAGCCGGTTTTTTCCTCGATCCAGCTCAAATAGCTGGTTATCCTGGTGAAACCGGAAGGATACCCAGAACGACAGCCTGTAGCTCCGTAAGATACGAGACCGATCAGCATGTTCTCATACACAAGTGGTCCACCAGAGTCGCCACTGCAGGATCCGACACCTCCGGCTCCTGAGAGGCACAATTGTGTGTCTTTGACGGTGACGAAAATGTATCTGCATTGGAAGTTGCTCATTACGGTGCTATTCACTTGGAGGAGGACAGTGGAGGTTGCCCCTTCACCCGAAACGCGTCCCCATCCGCTGACTCTTGCATTCACACCTAAAAAATTACAAACAATGAACAAAACCAGGTAACATTAATATACAATAGAGTACATCGATCTTACCTTCAAATATGTCAGTAACGTCATGGGAAGGCAAAGTGGCGACGTTGACACATTCATTGAGTTCGACTTCCTGGTCCAGCACAATAATTCCAATATCGTTGTTGATCGTTGCTTTTTCGTAATTTTCGTGACGGATGAAGGTCTTGCTTTTCACAGTAATTCTACAATCGTCTGGTTCTAGTAGATTATGGGCACCTAGGTACATGGTTGCTGTAACAGCTCTGAAATCAAAGGCAATTTGCAAATACCAGTAATGTCAAGAATGTTTTCACTCACCCATCTATGCAATGGGCAGCTGTCAAGATATGTTTCGAGGAAATGAGAGCTCCACCGCATAGCGATATTTTAGTATTGGTCGAGATACTTAAGTAAGCCTGGTAAGGTATAGAATGTGGCACAGCTTCTACACCATGGGTTATTCTTGATGATACGTCTTCTGGTAGCTGATCCACTAATGGATCCACATACAGTCTGTTGAATTCAGCTTCAAAATCACTCTGCAATGGAAAATCGTTTGATATGTATGAAATAAAACTAAAAAAAATTTGTACTTGCCTTGGGTATAGCCCAAGCTGTTCCCAAAAGGAAGATGCACAAAATCGCAACCTTCATGTTGGAGTAAATTGAGTACACTAGCTTGCCAAAAGCCTCCACTCTTTTATATTTATAACAGTACGTACTGAGTCAGATAAGGGACAACTATTCGGTGCTCTTATCAAGATATATATATAGATTTTAGTCAAAAATAGATACGATAATTGCAATCAATCATAGATTTTCTTTGAAGACAATATCTTGATATGTCTACGACTTTTACAGACAACCCTGCAAATCTCTATGCGGTGATACCAAAAATTCTTTGAAGGCAGAATTAAGAATAATAATGTTAACGTCATAAGAGTATAATATAAGTTAAAACCTGTGATTTTTTTTATATAAATAAAATTCGTAATCTTCTAATCTATGAATTTACATATAATAACTGATTAAAGCCATTCCAGAGATTTCAGTGAATTTTATCAATTTTTCATAAAACTTAATCTTTTTTTTCTAAAGATCTGTTTATTGAGACGATTCATCAGAAGAAATTGCAAGGCTTTGAAATTCATTCGACCTTCTACACCAAATCGAATAGCTGATAAATAGATATCTTGTAAGTGTAACAAAATTAGAAATCTCTTGAAGGTTGTATTATCTCAAAAAATATTTTCTTATATAGTTTCCCGTAAAATATTCGAACTGCCTTTAAAACTGTAAAATCCGTAAAATTCTGAGAACTGTATATGCCACAAAAGTTTAAGGACATATTCAAATGATTCATGGAAGTTTGTAAATGTATCGGTAAGTAATAATAATGCTGTTGCGTACGAAAATGATATAGATATATTGTCTACTAACTGAGTTAGCGAAATTTAAAGTAAAATGGCTAAAGAACAGTGTCAATAAATAAGTTTATTTTAATAGAACATAACATTTTTGGTTTAGAATCTCAAACCGGTGTTATCTTCAATCCAGTCCAGGAAGCTGGTGATTCTGGAAAAACCGGACGGATAACCAGCAGGACATCCTGTGGCTCCATAAGAAACGACTCCAATTTGAACGTTGTCGTATACCAAAGGACCACCAGAGTCTCCGCTACAGGATCCCACTCCTCCAGTGCCTGAGATGCACAGCATTGAGTCTATGACTATCGAATATACACGTTTACACTGGGCGTTGCTTATAACCGTGCTGTTCACCTCCAGAAGGACCGGAGATGTGGCTTCGTCACCAGCGACACGACCCCATCCACTTAATTTCACATTTGCACCTAAAAAGTACTGGATATAACTAGCTGAATCAGTTATTAAGTTTCAGGAGACAACTACTCTGCGAGTTTAAGCCCCAATCAGCATTGTTAGTCGTCAGTGGCACCATCAAACGTATTAGTTTTTATCAGAGAGCATCACTGACTATGCAATGCATGGTTCAGGGTACGACCACAAACAAAAAGCGGGTACTATGTTAAGTTAAATATTATTGCATGAGGTTACCTTCATAGTCGTCAGTTACATCGTGAGTTGGCAAAGCAATGACGTTGACATATTCGTTGAGTTCCACTTCTTCATTCAACTCAATAATCCCAATGTCATTACTGATCGTTGCCAAGTCATAATCCTCATGACGAATAAGATGCCGACTTTGCAGTGTGATTCTGGTGGATTCGCTTGCTTGGAGATTGTGAGCACCGAGGTATATGGTTGCTGAGGTGCCCCTAAGTAAAGAAGAGAATATATATTTATCAGGCTTCTCGTTGGATACTTGCTTTCAATACAGTAAAATTGTAGTGTGTGGTGTTACAATGTCATGAAACGTCATTGAAAATATATTCTCTTTGCTTTTGTAAAGTTTGTTTAAAATAAATTTTGGTGGAAAGTAGAAACAGTAGAACAATATTGGAAAACAAAATTCCTACTCACCCATCAACGCAGTGTCCTGCAGTAAGAACATGTTTTGGAGATATCAAAGATCCTCCACACAACCACCTACTGCTGGAGCCTGTGACTATCAAGTAAGCTTGGTAAGGAATCGAGTGAGGAGCAGCTTCTACTCCATTGGTTATCCTAGCTGACAAATCTGGGGGAAGTTGGTCGATCACTGGGTCTGCGAACATAGCTTTAAATTCCGCTTCATCTTGTTCCTAAGGTAAGAAAAACAGTAGTATATGTAACGAAAAAATTATCTGCATTTTTTTTACTTACGGTGGGTAAAGCTAAAACAGTAGCAAAGAAAAACGCAGCACAGCACAGTATAGCAGCTTTCATTTTTGATTGTGTTTAACAAGGTAACGTGAAGGAAAATGCTCACATCCTTTTATATCGTATTTATTACAGTGTTCAATGAATCAGATAAGATTATTATCTCGTAATGTTATCAAACTATTTCAGGTATGTTGAAGATTTATTAAGATGGTTGTGACAGTGGCCATCAATCATTTATTTAGTATATTTCTCATGAGAAGTGTTGAAGCACTTTCTAAAAATAGACGTTTTCTAAGATACAAGATGTTCAAACTTATTCCAAGATAGTTATCTCACATATGTTCACTGATATTTCAGACTCCAGAGTTGATAGATGAATATAAAAGTGTCTTTAAGGTCATCATTTAAAAAAAAAAATGGGATGTGTGAATTCAACATGAATTTTTCCTATTGGAAAATCTTTGTTAACACAATTGTCCAGAATTTCTTTATTCAGATTGTCTATGAAATAAGTACTGTGGCATGTATAAATTGCCATATACTCAAGACAAAAAAGTCAAGTCAAATAAACGAAATACATTTTTAGTTGGTTCAAATCTTAATTTTGAACACTTTCTTAAGTTACAAAATGTTGAAATTGCGCTGAAATTGAAATTAATTTAGAAATAATAGAAATAAACACACGCAATGCAATAGTAGTCATAATAATGCCTCTACCGCTCATCCTAATCACGAGGATTTGCCCAGAAGTCGGAGACCTATGTGGGAGAGGGGGCGGCATATTATTATTATTAAGCAGGCCGCATTTGCGTCCACCAATGACTTAAGTTGGTAGACCCTAACCACCATTCGGTACAGGAATGAGAGAAATCTCAAAAATCTAATTAATTGCAGGGATGATCAAACGCCGACCGGTATGGATCCCTCATATTGACGCAAGGAAACGTTATTCCATCCTACCATACCATACCAATCTATTTATTTAAGACATGATGCAGTCTTTCTTGTTCTGTATATTAACGTAAAAGGTTGATTCGATAAAGGTACAGTATATTATATTTATATCCTGAAAGATATCATATTTTTTTTGTAAGGTGTACAGTTTTATACTAATATATTTTCCTTACAGTTCACCTTTAACATATAGGTATGTCAATTGAAGTTAGAATATTTATTTTATTATCTGATACAGGCACTTGAGATGATATATCGACTGATTCCTTTATTTTCAATAAAACATGTTTTTATAAATATTTTGTAAAATTTAATTCTTAATTGTGGTGCTGTCGTGGAACTAATCCTGATAACTAATTTACTGATAAAGAACATTAAATATCTCTGCACTCAATGGTTTTATTCATAAAAATTAATTATTAAGTGTATTGATTAATTTTAAAAAGTCATATTCTTGGACAAATTACAATGTTAATACGTAGCAATGCCACTCTTTTATTTCAGTAAAATGATTGTAAATTTTAATACAACTTAAAATCTTATATCAGTATGTTCCTCAATCCAGTCTAGGTAGCTGGTAACCCTGGTGAAGGCAGATGGGTAACCAGGAGGACAACCTGATGCTCCATAGGAGACGATGCCGATCAGTTCATTGTGAAACACCAAAGGACCACCAGAATCGCCACGGCAGGATCCCACTCCTCCGATTCCTGAGATGCATAACTGGGAGTCTCTGACGATGCTGTAGACTAAATGACACTGGAGGTTGGTGATCACTGTACTGTTGACTTCCAGGAGGACCGGGGAAGTTTGTCCGTCTCCAGCGACTAGGCCCCAGCCGCTGACTCTGGCGTTTGCTCCTGAAAGAAGCCATAATTGATCATAGAGTGAACAAAAAACAGCCCTAACTTGTTACTCACCCACGTATTCATCAAACCGTTCACGGCGAGGTAAAGCTACAACGTCGATGAATTCGTTGAGCTCCACGGGCTCGTCAAATACGATAAGTCCAATATCGTCACTGATATATGCTTCGTTGTAATCTCTATGCCGTATTAAATTCCTGCTTTGTACTAGAATCCTGGTAGGTTCAGCTTGCTGGAGATTGTGGGCCCCAAGGTATACTGCTGCTGAGTCAGCACTAAAACCAAACAGGTAGACATTAGTCCCGTATAAGTCACGAAAAAAACTGATTGGTCAAAGTCTGAAAAATAACTTACTCGTCAACACAGTGACCAGCTGTCAGTACGTGTCTTGGAGATATTAAAGATCCCCCACACAACCATCTCGAGCCACTGTGGCCTGTGACGATCAAGTAGGCTTGGTAGGGAATCGAATGTGGAACAGCTTCCACTCCATTGGTTATCCTCGGTAGCAAATCTATGGGAAGTTCATCAACTGAAGACTCGACATACAATCTCTTGTACTGTGCTTCGTCTTGACCCTATAGTAAAAAGGAATATCGAATATGAGCAGGATAAAATAATCTTTATCTTTACCTTGGGAAGAGCCCAAGCTGCTGCAAAGAAACAAATACACAATAGTGTCGCCTTCATGTTAAAAACTATAGAGGGAACTCAAATGGATTGCAGGATACCTGTCCTTATATAGTGAGAACCAGATTAGATTAAAGAAGATGAGATAACTATTCCGAACCGAATTCTTATCAAAGTTTAATGTGCATCTGAATCGATTCGAGTATAATAAGTTGACATATATTGTGTTTTATTGAAAAAATTGAAACACTCCAACAATTCAAAACTGTTATCGCTTATTTAATTGCTACTACAGATCTGAAATCAAAGATCAATTATTTTGGAAAAATCTCATCTCAGTGCTGACTTAAAAATAACATAAAATCGTTTTAAAAATATTCCTTATATAAAAATCCTAAAATTCTATTTTATAGTATTTTATTAAAAATATTCTGTACAGATTCTAATACAACTTAAAATCTTAAATCGGTGTTTTCCTCGATCCAATCTAGGTAGCTGGTAACCCTAGTGAAGGCAGATGGGTAACCAGGAGGGCAACCTGATGCTCCATAGGAAACAATGCCAATGAGTTCATTGTCGAAGACCAAAGGACCACCAGAATCCCCACTGCAGGATCCTACTCCTCCTACACCTGAGATGCACAGTTGGGAGTCTATGACGATGTTGTAGACTAAGTAGCATTGGAGGTTAGTGATAACCGTGCTATTCACTTCTAGGAGGACTGGAGAAGTTTCACCGTCTCCTGCGACGAGCCCCCAGCCGCTAACTCTAGCATTTGCTCCTGAAAGAGGCAATCAGATATTAAAAAGTAGCAAAACGATTTCGTTTATCTACTGAAGAACGTATCAAAATCTATAATTAATTGACACTTACCTACGTAATCATCAACTGGTCCACGTCGTGGCAAGGCTACGACGTTGATGGCTTCACTGAGTTCCACAGGATCGTCAAATGCAATAAGGCCAATATCGTCACTAATTCGTTGTTCGTTGTAATCTCTATGCCGTATTAAATTCCTGCTTTGTACTAGAATTCTGGTGGGTTCAGATTGTCCAATATTGTGAGCGCCAAGATACACTGAAGCTGAAACAGCACTAAAACCAAGCGAGTTGATATCTCATAGAAAAACAGTGTTGGTTGGTTTGGTTTAATAGAATTGAAATGGGTCTGATGAGTTGTGACTTTATAAAAACATCTATATTTTTACTTACTCGTCGACACAGTGACCTGCCGTCAACACGTGTCTTGGAGAAATCAGAGACCCTCCACACAACCATCTGGAACCAGTAGAACTTGTAAAAATTAAGTAAGCTTGGTAGGGAATAGAGTGTGGAACAGCCTCTACTCCATTGGTTATTCTTGGCAGCAAATCTATAGGAAGTTCGTCAACTGAAGGGTCTACATACATTCTTTTGTATTCTACTTCATTTTGGCCCTTGAGTACAAAAAATTATAAATATATAAATGAAAGTAATCTAAACATACCTTGGGTAAAGCCCAAACTGTCGCACAGAAGAAAATACACAATACTGCCTTCATGACTGAGTTTAATGAGGGAACTAAGATGTCTTGTAAAAAATTACGATGATTTTATATATGGAACTGTCTCAGACCAGACGAGATAAGAGATCAGTGTTTTGAAGATTTATCAATATATTTTAAGTATGTTACGTGTGCACGATGTGATAATTACAATCAATCACCTTCTATTTGGTAAAAAGGACGGTTTGGAGTGATTAGAATATAATGACTCAGCATATTTAGCATTGAGATCAATACGCAATTTGTAGATCTGATGTAATTTGAAGAACATTTTTACACGTGCGAATTTTTGGGGCAAAAATCGAGTTCCAAACTGGTACATTTTCTCTTAACTATTATGTATTCTCATTGTTAACTATTCAATTGGCAAAGTTGTTGAAGAAACAGCATCATCGAAACAAATTGTTTATTGTTAAAATGTATTATACGATCATATTAAAATTTTAGACCCGTATTTCTTTCTAACTATTTCAAGCGGCTGCTGATCCTCGTGAATCCAGAAGAATAACTTCCCTTAGAACTCCCATATGAAATGATGTCAATTTATGTATCACCAACAGAGTTTTCTAGGTGTTATGTCCGTTACAAATTGTCTTGCTCTTACTCCTACTGGTATATAGTTGGAGACTTATGACGATGTTGTATAGCTGTAGTATGTTTTGGTTCATCACATACAACCAATGTCATTTCCGATTCATTGTAATCATGGTGAGAAATAAATAGTTTCGACTCCTCACGACAGTTTGAATGGTTGTAACTTGTCCGGTGGCATTATGGCCCTCAAGAGTTCAGAAAACATCTGCTTTCTCACCGTGTCTTGCTGATATTCATCAGCTGACACCGTTGTATGAAAAAACCTAATAGTCTTGGCATGGAGTGGCGTTTGAAACAGCTTCTTCACTAATCATTATTCTTGGTTTCACATTTTTGGAAGAACATTCAACTAAAGAATATACGTACATACTTTTGAAAGGTAAATCATTTTGAACTTACAACAGCAAAACCATCAATGATTAGTCTTTGAAGATTATTCAAAATTATAACTAGATTCGACGTCAAAATATATGCAAAGCCATATACATATCTCACTCACATCAAAAGATGAAACAAAGAAAATAATATATATTTACTGCTTTCTTTTCGAAATTTGTCAACAAAACTGATATACATGGTTAACTATGACTTAGTACAAATATTTTAGGAGGGGATAGGGAAAAATAAGAATTAACGGAATAACCCTTCAAAAAAATAAAGCCAAAAAAATTTTTTTCGATATTATTTTAAATCCTTATTTAACGCCGCCAATGAACTTGTTTGTTGGTTGCATACTCTACAAGCATGCAACAGTCGCTCATCAGTCAGTCATAATTGAATTCCTGTGTTTACGTTGTAATTTTGTGTTCTTCTTCAGTTTTTAGTGCCTTATTTTAATTTTTAAACGTTTTACAGTTATTAAATAAAGACATTTGTGTTGGGTGCAGATACACAATACAATACAATACACAATATAGTTTGCCGGTTTGGTTTTCTAGGTTATGACACAAGACTGCGCGGTTACATTAGAACGTCTATTTATTCCTTTCGTTCGATTTTGTTATAAGAAATTGGCATTATCTAATTGTACCTGCGGGAAGTGTCTTTTATCGGTAGTGAGTGGCTGTAATCAGCGAATATGTTATACCAACCAGTTTATAACGAAATAATGGAAAACGAATGCAAAACACTGGAGCTAAGTGGATTAACTGTTACCTATCTATCAGGTATTATTACTAATAAGAATGTTAATTTTCGTTTCTACATTTAGAAATGCTGCGAAAAAACGACGATGTAGTAGATATTGTTGACAGATGTAAGTTTTATCTATGGATCTAAGCCATCTCAGTCTTTTCTTATCATAGGCGCCGACTTTCCGTAGGAAAAAAGGGTTTTACCCCATTTTTTAAATATCGAGCTAAAATTCTGGAATAATTTTTTTATTGTTTTTTAGGCTTCCCTGAGCACGTGGTTAAAATTTTTGTACTTAATCATAGTTAACCCAGTATTTTTTAAAAGTTACCATATTTTTTACAACTCATATTTATGTACGTATAACTCAAATTGTTGTATCAACGAATCTCAATTGTCCATATTATCTTTTTAGTACGTTACATATTGTCAGAAGCCGTCAACTCTTTTTTTATTCAATTACAATAGTTGCTTCTTGTATAAATAAGAAAAGTAACTTATCACTCTTATCAGCTATCTTGCTAGCACTGTATAAGTATTTTATCTATTAAAATTTATAACTGTTTTTATTCAAGTTACATTCTTAATATGCTGTTAGATCAAATAGATGCACTTGCAATGCCAAAAAGTATGGACACATTTAATAGTATGATATCCTTTTAGTTATATCCAACCATTGATAATAAAATTAATTTTGTAATAACCTTAAAGAGTACTTACTTTTTATACAGATAATATAAGTGGTAAGATGTATAGATCCCAATCTTTAACTTGATTTTTAAAGATATTGAGTGATACTGATTTTAATACTTCTTTAATTATATTATGATAACCCGTGTATGAAATAATTTCCCTTCTTATCCACAGCAACATCAAATGCTTGACGAATTTTGTACAAATCTATTTGGCCCTAATGTGTAGTCTCTCAAGATCAGGATATGTTTGCTTTGCTAAGTGGTATTTGCTTTTAATTAATGTAGATAAATAATATATTTTAACTAAGAGTTCACGCAGAACAATCTGACGATTCAGCAGATAGTGATGGAGGTCTGTAACGACGATGGTACGGACTAACAATGGCGACGCAAACGGTTTGAGATTCTATGATTCAGTATTAGCAGATGATCTACTAACAAAAGCAATTTTAGTGTTTTGAATCTTTGGTGTGTGTCGAAGAGATGATACGTTTAAATTTAGGCGATGTCAAAGATAATGAGCGCTTTTTTGTCGTGCTTTTACGAGATGGAAAAACTCATTCATCAAGAATTTTTACCATTACCAATGAAGGATGTATATTTGAGCCTTGCACAATTTATCGTAAATATGCAGTTCTACGACCTAAAAATAAGAACAGCAGAAGATTATTTGTTGCAGATTAAAACGGCAGGTGTTACGCTCAACACGTTAGATGCCATACTATCAGAGGTTTTCCGAATATTGTTGCAGAATACCTAAAACTAGAAGATTCTACAAAATATACCGGGCATGGACTAAGGCGTTCTTCGACATCAATGACGTTCTTCCAATGTAGCAGAAGGATATATAGAAGAATCCATACAAAGAAAAATGGAGATATCACGAAAACAGTTTAAACCTTCTTACTCGCAAAATACAACAACTGTATCATTGCTTTGAGAATATCAAATTGCACAATTGCAAAGAGTATGATTCAATAACTGTAGTTTAGCAAAATGAAACTCCAAAATAACGAAACCTGTGCAATAATACGAATTGCAAAAGAAACATAACAATTAATAATAACAATTCAAACTAAAAATATTATAAATTGGAACTGTTATATTCAGGCCTATTCTGTAACTTTTAGTAAATCGAAGAGAAATGCACAGATCGAATCGTAATATTTACAAATCGGAATGTTCAATATTTACCGCGTTGATCCCTGGCACAAATTGGTATTCTGTAACTCATGTAGAAGTGCCAACAAATCGTAAAGGAGAACACCTATCTGACGCGCCTCCGGTACAACGACAACCCCGCATTTATCATGCAAATTTGACCTTTAACGACCAACTGACGTTTAGTGAACCTAACCTGATCAAATAATAGTAAAAGTAAATGGGTCATTTATGGCTTTTACTAATGCAAATACGTGATGATGACTGAAATATTTACATGCAGCGGTGACAATTGTTGTCCAGATGTATATTTTAGAAAAACCTAAATAAGGTAATTTATAAAATTTTATTACTATTACAAGTAGTTTTGTGGAGAAATTTAGTTTGTTATATTCTTTCAAGAAGAAAAAATCATCACCCGAGCAGCTCATTTATATAGTAGATTTTATTTCGGAGAAATAATACTAATGTCAAAGAAATAATCGACACTGAGCATGCGCTACATAACATTCCGATATCGAAATTGCACTTCGACAACGTTTGCCCGGTCGAAATCGATTTCTATTAGACATGTCGATAGTAGAAGTTAAACACAGTTACAGAATACCGATTTCGAAGAGTTCCGATTCAACAAGTTAACCTCTACTCGATGGAACACATTTCTATTCGATTTGTAGTTATAGAATAAGGCTGATTAGCAGTTAGTTAGTATAAGTATAATAAAAAATATTGTTCATTACACGTCCAGAAATAGATTTTTTCTTGCTTGTATGACTTGTCTTTTCCAGGAATTTGTCACGAGCACGAAGAAAAAAATCCTTATGGATTTTAACGGCTTGATGGATCCAGAGAAAGAAGATGGAGGGAACAACGAAGCAACTGCGGACAACGTTGTTTCTGGGTTTTTGCCCTTCATCAGCGCAGTGCAGCTTAAAAACAGGATGGAATAAGAAGGAAGGGCAAAGGACACGAACACAAGAGAATGACAAGCAGCATGCCCATCTTCTTTCTCTGGATCCATCAAGCCGTTAAAATCCATCTGTCTCTTATAAGATTATGATCCATTAAAATTCCTTATTTCCAGACTCCTAATGATATACTATTTTACTTCGTTGCCCACCGCAGACTGTCGCTACCATCTAACAGTCGCACCCGAAACTTTACATGCAGGATCGTCCGCTTCAGTAAATTTCACATAACTGAATGCGCTGTGGTTTCACTTACATCATAACCAAGGTATTTGATAAACTCTGTATGTATCTCGGTGATTTTATTAAAGCTTGGTGCAGGTAGTTAAAGGCATTGATACTATACGAGACTTATGAACCTGGGCTGTCTAATATCCTATTTAATGCAAATAGATAGCGATGTAATGAGGATACATACCTGGAGGTGATGAAAAATGGTTATCTTAACGCGATATGACAGGATGGGTAATCAATAATGCTTTTATTTAAAGTTAATTTAGCTCACGGCGTTATGAGATTGTGAAGATTTTTCTCTTTTCATTTAGGAGATGTAAACGTTGTAGTTTTTTGTTCTAGTGAAACTGGTTTGTTCAAAAAAGGCAGAGTAATTATTGTACAAGATGTTAGAGGTTAAACTGCCATAAGTTCAGTGTAAAATAGATAAAGTATAAATGAACAACAATCGTACAAGTCATTCTCAAAATTATACCAAGAAATTGTATCACGTGATAACAGTGCAAATACACGTTTCAAGTTTGCTGCGCCAGATGAGTGCATTTGCGGGTTGCCTACCAAGCGCCAGCTTGTTTCTTTGTGATGATACAAAATCAGAAGATAAACAACAACTATTGTGAAAATTAATGTATTTAGTTTAGACAACTGTTTTGCAATTTTGTTTTTGAACACACACACATTCAGCAATATCCCCAATCCATGACATATAATAATGAAATTCTTAGTGAACCTCAGGATATTGTAGATGCAATTGCTCATTACTTTAATAATGCTTATACTTTGTCTTCTCAATTTACTTATGATGATTATACTTTTCAAAATGCACCTTGCTTGTCTGTGCCTCATATTTCTGAAGAACAAGTATTGAGAGCTTTGAAAAAAATAAAACCAAAGAATACGAAGGGGTATGACGGGATTCCGGCATTTCTACTGAGAGATTGTGCATCCGTACTGGCTTATCCATTGTCCATACTTTTTAATTTGTCGGTTATAACAGGAACATTTCCTAATGTATGGAAAAAATCTAGAATTACTCCGGTTTTTAAAAAACTTGATAGAGAATGTATTGACAATTATAGACCTATATTAAATAATTTTAGTAAAGCTTTTGAAAAAGTTCTTCATGAGATATTGTTTACTCATGTTAAGTCACTGATATGTATTGACCAACATGGATTTATGCCTGGACGATCAACAGTAAGTAATTTGCTCTGCATCACGCAGTTCATTTCGGACAAGCTGGAAACTGATGGTCAGGTTGATGTCATTTATACAGATTTCTCAAAGGCATTTGACAGGCTGGATCACGGCATTCTGTTACAAAAATTATCTAACTTGGGACTCTGTAAGGATATTTTGAAATTTTTTAATTCATATCTAGATCTAGATATCGGTTCAGTGCCGTGGTTTTAGTTCTAAAGAGATTGTGGCCACCTCAGGAGTCCCTCAAGGTTCAGTACTTGGACCGCTACTATTTAATAACTTTATAAATGACATCACATCTGGCCTCACCTGTAGGAGTTTATTATATGCTGATGATTTGAAACTTTTTACTGTAATAAGATCTGTAGATGACTGTGTGCTGCTCCAGCATGATTTAGACTTGGTCAACAGTTGGTGTATTAAAAACAATTTGTACTTAAATATCAATAAGTGCAATTCCATGATAATTACTAGAAAGCTCAGACCTGTAAATTTTAATTATCGGCTGGATGGACAGGCACTTAATGCCGTTACACAATTTAAAGATCTTGGGGTAATATTTTCGGCTAATTTGTCGTTTTCAAGTCACATTGAGAATATCGTGGCCGGTGCTAATAAAAATTTGGGTTTTATAATTCACAATAGCCATAATTTTGAGAGATGTGATACACTCATACTTTTATATAACGCTTTTGTCCGGTCGAAGCTTGAATACGCTTCCATCGTTTGGAACCCGTACTATGCATTTCATATAAAAAATGTTGAACTGCCTCGGAGACGATTCGCTAAATATTAATGGTTTAAGACTGATGAAGTCTATCCCTCATTTGGATTTCCTGAGGAAGTATTGTTGTCAAGGTTTGGTTTGTCTGAATTGGAGCTACGTCGTAAATATTATTCAGTTTTGTATTTGTACAAATTGTTGCACAATGTAATTGATTCTCCTGAGCTTCTTCATCGTGTTGGCTTCTCAGTACCAAATATGTGCACCCGCTTGCGTTCTTCCACTTTTCATCTATCTAATTTTAAAACTAATGAACATAGTAATTCTCCAATGTTTGTCATGTGTAATAACCATTTTACTGTTCAAAACTAGATTGATGTTTTTTGCTGTAAACCTACTGATGTAAGACGTGCATTTTTTAAAATTCTACATAGTTTTAGATAAATAATCTTGATCATTTTTGTACTTGAGTTCTGTACTTTATATTTGTATGATTTCTTTTTTTTATACCTATGTTTTTAATGATGCAACTCATGTTTCTCTTTTTATGTAGTTGACTTGTAACATATTACTGTATTTCCTGTCCTATAATTGGATTTCTGTCTAGACAGCGTAGTAGTAAATAAATAAATAAATATCGTATTTTATTGATTAAGAAAAAAAATGTTTTATTAAAACTAAATACAAATAAATTGGAAAAAGGTGTAAACATTTCATATGACAGTCAAGTCTCTAACACCCTGTATGTTTCTTCGCCATTTTATTGTACGTATCTGAATTTGGAGAAATTGATAATAATAAACACAGCACTGTCATGTTCTATAGAGGATTTAATATTGTAGAAAATCAATGATAAACATTATTGCCAAGCAACAAAGAAATGCGGATATGACTACAGACTCCTAGGAGTTATGGGACATTAACAAAGATTAACCAACCACGCCGATTCTGGAGGTTTAGGCATAGTAAATATGGATTAAGCGACATCAAGACCCAATAAAAGAACATCCTGACACAAGACCACAATAATGTTCACAGTTTATGTCTTTTGGTCGCGGATTTTATGGTTAAATCATCTGTTTGGACTCTGTTAAGTCCTATTTGTATTCTGGGAGAACAATAAAAGCCCAAATGGAATAAAAATAATACCGAACAGCTTATACGGGGACACTGAAAATGTTCCCACACTAAAATTTTTCCAAGATTTCTAGTAGATAGATAGAATAAAGAGATGAAACACATAGAGTAGAGTAATAATTGGTTCTCTTCTCGACTTGTGTAAAGCTTCAAGGAAAGTTTGATTCAGTTAAAACGCGGTTTACTGTTATCAATTACCCGTCAACATTGGTGAATGTAATATGATGTCATACAAGGTGATTAAAAAACCTGAAGACGAATTATTTGATGTATTACTTAATATTTTACAGACAATAGTGACGTAGAGACGAGGACAGCGTGATACTTTTATAAAAATATCGCTTTTGGTAATTTTGCCAACTGAACACAAATTCACAATATTTTACCCATATATTTCAGACTTTCCTTTTTTTACGCAGATATTTGGTGTCAACAAGCATATAGAAAAAATTCTTTCGATAGGAATTGGTCGTTATATTAATTTGTATGTATGTGCACTGTAAAAACGTAGCTGTGTAGCTTACCGTGTTAATAGTTTTACGCACTTTTTTAAATATATTTTACACAAAATGTGTTAAAATTACTAGTATTATAATAAAATCTACAGAATTTGTGTAATATTCACCAGTGATGTGTTAAAAGTACCCCATTTTGTGTAAACTGATCACATTTCTGTGTTCTATATCCCTTCTGAGCAGAACTACGCAGCTGCAGTATATCAGCTGTTCCAACAAACGTCACTACGCCATGTTGGTCGTGTAGCGTTGTTGTGTTCAGTTACATTTCGTTCGCTGTGTTCAAATAGAGGACATTTAATTGAATTGAAGTTTGTATACAATGAAATTAACATTGTATACATTGTGTAAAATCTACACTTTTAATGATACAAATAACACTGAAACATTTATTATGTTAATACAGTGTATTGTGTTAAACCTTTAACACATTGCCACATACAAAGAAATTTGTAAAAATATACACAATCCCGTGTGGATTAACACAGTATTGTGTCCTTTTGTGTTAAAATGTGTAATTATTCTTTACACCTTTCTTGTTAGACAGTACACACAGATAAACTTGATCTCCTATTGAGTGTATACCTAAAAATATAAAAAAATAATATGATTTCCCTGGTATCTTGGCTGAAGGTTCTCGGTATGGAACTCTCTTATTCCCTGAGAATTCGAATTTTATCGCCCTTGACAAAAGCCGCCAGGGTTGTGGAAGTATATTAAAGTCTTTTCGAGTACAGTCCCATTCATAAAAACGCTAGATATATGTGTCTGGGTTTCGGGAAAAAGCAATTGCTCTCCTGGGGCATTTTATTGTTTCTTGATATGACTTGAAATCTTAAATGCAGAATAAGTACTATTTTTTTTTGTTATATATTATACATACGTAAATAAAATTGATTTAAACATCAGAATTTTTAGATTCAATACAGTTATCACCTAATAAAAGTCATTTTTGAAAATGCCGTAAAAGTAGAGATGCATTATGTTTATACAAGGCGTCTGTAAAAGGTATCACACTTAATAACGTTGGGCTTAATATTGTTCAAAACATGTGGTATCACCACAATGGTACACTACCACATAGAGGAAGATAAGTAACTGCATATCCAAATCATTTGGCCTTGTATTTTTGGGGTCATATGAAGCAACTGCCATGTTGTAATCACTACCCGTGAGCAGTTACTTGAAAGAATTCAGGATTCAGCTAACCAGATAAGAAATGGTCCAAATTTGATCACCGTTGAGTGACAAAATCTTTAGTTCGTCGATGTGGGGCTTGCATTCGGGCCGAGGGTAGACATTTTGAACAATTTTTATAGTACGCGGTGTAGAACTATTTACATCTATCGGCCATTCGCTACTCCATGCCGGACTGAAAATGTCACAGACACGAAGCGTTCTACATGCAGTAGACACCATTGAAAGCTGTCGACCTTTATCGCATTCGGCGAGAACGATATTTTGCAAACACGGAATTCCAGGAAACAACTACTCTGCGGGCTAATGTCCCGACCAACATTGAATTACACCTGGAAAACCTATAGCAACAGCTAGAGTCATTCGTCAGAAGCCCACCAGACATATACCGGTTTCGAGCTTATTAGCTCTCATCAGTATGCCATAGGTAAGGTATCCGACTAATAATCCTAGCTGTTTAGTCTGTCTAACCCGACAGAAGGGACCATGAGTACGTGGTGTAGAACTAACTACATCTATCGGCCATTCGCTACTCCATGCCGGACTGAAAATGTCACAGACACGAAGCGTTCTACATGCAGTAGACACCATTGAAAGCTGTCGACCTTTATCGCGTTCGGCGAGAACGATATTTTGCAAACACAGAATTCCAGGAAACAACTACTCTGCGGGCTAATGCCCCGACCAGCATTGAATTACACCTGGAAAACCTATAGCAACAGCTAGAGTCATTCGTCAGCTATAGGTGCTATCGATAAAGGTCGACAGCTTTCAATGGTGTCTACTGCATGTAGAACGCTTCGTGTCTGTGACATTTTCAGTCCGGCATGGAGTAGCGAATGGCCGATAGATGTAGTTAGTTCTACACCGCGTACTCATGATCCCTTCTGTCGGGTTAGACAGACAAAACAGCTAGGATTATTCGTCGGATACCTTACCTAAGGCATACTGGTGAGAGCTAATAAGCTCGAAACCGTTATATGTCTGGTGGGCTTCTGACGAATGACTCTAGCTGTTGCTATAGGTTTTCCAGGTGTAATTCAATGCTGGTCGGGGCATTAGCCCGCAGAGTAGTTGTTTCCTGGAATTCCGTGTTTGCAATTTTTATAGTCTTAAGATTTGTTAATTTGGTTAATAAAGGCTAACTAATGTTTAAACTTTAAACACAAGTAATAATTTTTGTTATAGCAACCATCAGTTTTATTTATCAGGCTGCTTTGATTGAAATATGAGACTATATATTTTAAAATACTTGTGACTTCAAAACAAAAACGAATCGGAAATATTTTCACATAACAAAAAATGTTTGACGTTAACCCAGCTACCATCTGCCAAAGTTTGTCATAGAACCTGTAGAACACCCTGTATCTTGTACGTACCTACACCCCCACACGTTCAGCTACAAGACGTGAAACACTCCAACGTAGCTGCGTTTCAGCCAGCAATTAGCCAGCCCTCTGGGGAAGCTTTCTGAGTCATTAATAAGTTATTGACGCTTGCCATAAACTCTAATAACTGTATATTTAATTAGGGTGACTGATTATGATGAAAAGCTTGTTTAAAGCTTTTCTTTATCAAGTATCATGAACTTAATAACTAGATACCTACTTATGTACAACATCTTTGTAACATGTTTATAGTCTTTCTCATTTCTTTCACATATTTAACTGGTAGCTTCAATTTGATAAAATAAGGCATTTACTCTACAGGAAATTATTAAACATTTGTAGAACACTAATAGAAATAGACCACGACTGAGCCATTTTATTTGTTCGTGATATATTTTCAGAATTCAAGATCATGAGAAAAGTCATTTATTAAAAATATTGGCAGTAAAATCTCTACAATTAGATAAATTAATACCAGATGCTGACATGTCTTACGATTTGCTTGAATAGGTGGAAATATTTTGAGTGGGAACGTAATTTTTAGATGCTCATGAAATAACTTTGGATGCTGAGGGAATATTTTCAGCTTCCAAGCAAATATTCTCGCTTTCACCTAAAACTTTCCTAGCTGTTCCTATCTTGTCTTCAGTAGAAGTTTTGATGTAGCCTTCAGCGACAGAATTAGACTTCCACCCACTTTGTCTTTTAATTAAAAAATTTACCCCACAATTGACTAAAACGGAAGTTGAATATTGCAGAAAACAGTACCCAGTATACGCATCTGAGTTAGGCAGTTTAAGAAATCGTGCAATCAGTTTTGGCACATTGCCAATAGTTTTTATATCAATAGGTTGTTTGGTTCATTTAACAGCTTTTTGTCGAAGAAATAAAGAAAAATGATCATAGTTTTCATTTCTTATTTTGTCGTATTTTTTACCAGTTCTACTAAATTCAAACCATAAATAATTCCAGATGTTATAAAAAACTCTCTAAACACTTTTGTTTTGGTATTGGGTATCACGACTTGAAAGTAGTCACAGACCAATAATCAAACTAACCTAAAATAAATTTTGGTTATAATTTTTTTTACTGAAAAACGTATTTATAATATACCTTCGTGAGCAGAATGCGTTAGCTATGTTTAATGTTTCTCTACATCATTTTTCAAAGCGACTAAACGCTGGATCGTATTTCTTTCTTGATTTCTCTGGAAATTGGAAACAAACTTCACATACGTTTCATAACAATGTCCATATTATCACAAAGAATTTTACAGTCGTAGATGCATTGTTTTTGTTAATGATAATTTATACTAGGCACATGGAGCTGGTTAAAATATAGATTTTGAATGATACAGTTCTGTAAAGTCCAATTTTGACTACTTTTAAATATATTTGTGAACAAAATCTCTCTAGAAACGAAAAATCAAACAATATTTCAGCATTCGAAACAGAAACAGTAAAAGAACATTCATAAAGATTTGCAAACACAATCAGAGGCGGCTTATTCGAAACGTCGCGTCGTTCACTTTTTCCCATTGAGGAGTACAGCAGGTGCACCAACCTGACGATAATCGCGACATCTCGCAGCATTTAAACAATAAAAGCAATTTTTAACGTCCGCACTACGTGCGCGGATGAATAGAACGACACGAACAAGGATAAAGAAGTCATTTGGGCTCACAGCGTGGCCCTAATGACGTCCCCATTGTTATTTAGATCAGAGGAGCCCGAATAAAGTCGCCATAAAAATAAACTTCATTTGTTACTTCTCGGGTGCAGATGACAATCGACAACGACGTATCTCGACCACACAGCGCTCTTGATTAACTGTTGTCTTGACTAGCGACGGTATATCCGACTGTGATAGATAGGACGATTCGGGAGCGGTCGGGAATTTCATTTATAGATGGTATCGCGGGGAAAATACAGGGTGATATCAATAATAGTCAATACCGTAAAGAAAAAAAAAATGTAAAATCCTTACAGTTTTAGAAACCCTTTACATCGCTGGGCTGCCGTAGTCTGTAGCATCATCGGAATGGAGATCATTCAGAATACTGAAATCCTATTTTAGTATTAACGTTTTTACCATAGTCCATGGTCGCAGTATTTTGCTGTTACAGTATGGCCCATTACTTACGCAACAATTTGACTTTACTTTTAGATAAATTACATGCATTATGAGATTTAGATGTCTTTTCCTCAGAAACCCTTGCTTCTAGCGACATCACCAAGGTGTACCTTTTTTAACTAGAAAAGATAGAGAAGAAAAATTTTCCAGTATAAAATGAGATACAGTGTAGCACAAAAAAGTCGTAGCGATTTAAATAGTTTCAAACCATCATTGGTGGCGCCCTCTAGCAGATACATCAAAATCGTCGACATGTTTGAATTTCCAGTACCATGAAACCCCCTATACCAAATTTCATAAAATACGGTCGATGCGATCGAAAAATAATAAAGAAAATGTGATTTATTTTTTCAACTTTGACACCCTGTAAATCGAAAAGGAACAACATTCGGATAAGGCATATTTGGCTTAATCGCTCTATTTTGAGGAAAGCAACGTGCCCTTAAGTTCTGCACCATTATTACTGAATCACCCTGTATACAGCTTCGGTTTAGAATTTAAAGGTAATTGAAAATATAATAGTCAATAAAATTAAATACTAAACATTTTATTTTTATTTGAAGAGATTGAAGAGAAATGATTATTTTGGACACACAGAAGTAGTATTATTTAAAAAAAAATCATATAAAATTACTTATCGTCCATAGCACATTGTTAATAAACTTGCTGTATGATTTTGAAACCAATTGCAAAATTCAAGACGTCTGGAGAAATCAGCCGGTTCTATAGACCGACACTCAAAACAATCCCAAAATAAACTAACTATGTTGCATTGCATTGTTCTTTGTGTGGTATAATATCCAAATTTGCGAGAAATAATTGAAGGAGATATTGATTTGCTCCTCTTTCAGATGGTACTTGTTTTATGATTTGTCTTCGATTTTTTGCCTTTATTGTCTTCTGAATACGTGGTTAAAATTAAAGACATTATGACAATGGAATACAAATAAAACAAATTTAAACCACTACCTACGGTTTTTACAAGACCCATCTGATCTAAATTGTCAATTGTAGTGATGTGGTATACGAAATATCACACAATTACACAATAAGTGGTCTGTATCTTTTGAACTGTTATAAATATATAATATTGATTAAAAAATGGTATACTGCTGAGTTTGGTTATGGTTTTGTTATACCTATACCTTAATTTCAAGTTTTAATCATCCCAAACAACTTTGGAAATTCTCACTTTGCTTCAGAAAAACTCATTTCTTCAATTAAATTGATCACCCTGTACATATGGTGGACAATACGTTGGATAATCACCAAATATTCATGTAAATTAAATACTTACAAATACATGGTTTTATACAGGTGCAAAAGCTATTTCCGATGGCAAATTTAAATAGTCAATTGTAATAAAATTATTCTTTTAGTCGAATTAGGAAGTAATAATTTAAGCAACATTGTATTTCTGTGTACTCTGTTCAAAACTGATTTTATTCATTCATTAGAACAAAATTCTCTGAATTGGTCCTCAAATATACACTTTTATTGTGACGTAACGGAAAAAACGGGTCCATCGGGCATCCAGCCGATTTAATACAGAAAATCTGTTAACGAACGTTATAAATCATAGCGTGCCGTGGGTGTACCGGCCGACTAGATGGACATACACGGGCAAGGCGGGCTGTCACATGCAAATGGCCAATGTTATAGTTTGGTAGCGGGACTGACTTATGTTTCGGTATTTTTTTTTATGGGCCAGACGGACAGACACACGGCTGATTCGGTAAATTGCGGCTTTTTTGATTAGTCAGCATTTTAATTTAAACGTACAAGGCGGCCATTGGGAGGCATAAATCCAGCGTATGGGTGAAACGTTCCCAGTTAGCCGTAATGGACAGTGCAACGAGGTGACCTTTATATTAACAGAAACAATTTTTTATTAAAGTTGAAAGAATAATATGCGAACATCATAAATGTAAAAAACAGAGGCTGTTTCAGAACATCGCGATAACATATACAATTTTGTAATTGAATTAATAGGAAAATAAATATGTCAAAAAACATACAGTAGGTAATGCATCCTCGTTGCATTTTAACCTAAATTTTTGTGCTTAATAGGAATGTAAATTAAGTATGTACCGAACGAGAACGTTGTAAATAACTTAATACATTTATAATATTAAACGACGTTTATTCAAAGTAAGCGGTACAGATGTATAGTTCACACTAAAGCTAAGCTGGATCTGGAACTCTATATATATAAGGAAATAAATGCAAGTCTCAGCATAAGATAAAATGACTAATATGGTAACTATATGTTACAGCAGAGAAATAGAATACAAGCAAAAATATATATAGGGTGTTTGGGGTAGAATGAATTAATCTTCTTGCTTCAATATACTAACTTATTGCTAACTTATTTTAACAATTGAGTGGACTGTATAACTTTTGAGTGAGTGCTGTGCTCACCTCAACGTCGCTTTACTTACTAACTTACTACTACTTGCGATCGGTCTATTTTATAATGGTTGCAGGTAAACTAAAATAAATTACTATTGTTGAATATTACCTGCTAAAGTCATAGAAGTAATTAAAACTTACTTTACAAATTGGTTACAATAATTGCAGATGCAACCCTGGTAGGTATTATAAGATAATCCGTATTAAAGTTATGCCTAAGATTGAAATTATACTAACGAGTACACAAGGTTGTAAATGCGACCTACAAATACATAGAATTCCTTACTTAATACTACAATTAAGGTACATAAAATTATATTTATGCAAATCTGTCTGTACATGCCGCCCGCCTTGAAAGGCCAGACTTTCAACACTGGATCTCATAGGATCTGAGTCCAAAGAATACTTTTAATATTATAAATTATTATTGTTACAAGGCTATAGCTTAGAGTCATCACACTGATACATTAGCGGAATCCTTGTCGGGAGATGGAGGTTCTTCCGGCAAAACACAAATGGAACTCAACGCACGTTTACACTTTTGCCACTAGCTAGCTTCACTGTAGCCACTCTTATTATGCCATCGGTACCGGGATGTAAGTCCGTTACTCTGCCCATAGACCACTGAAGAACAGGGAAATTGTCTTCTTTTAGCACCACCAACGCACCCGGTTGAAGATTGTTCGTAATATTTGTTTGCCATTTGCCTCGCTGCTGCAATTGAACCAAATATTCACGGGACCAGCGACGCCAAAACTGCTGAACTAGCTGTTGCATACGTTGATAACGGACAACCTGTTGATTGCCATGTCCTCCACCACTTGCTGAGGTGCAGCCGCGAGCGAGTCGCCAATTAAAAAATGGGAAGGGGTTAAAGGTAAATAATCATCGGGATCAGCAGACAGGAGTTAAAGGACGGGAATTTAGACAAGCCTCAATCTGCGTAAGAATGGTATATAGCTCTTCGTAAGACACTGCGGCATTACCCAGGGTACGCCTTAAATGAAATTTAGTCGATTTTACAGTAGCTTCCCATAAACCACCGAAATGAGGTGCTCGTGGGGGACTAAAATGCCACTTAATGAAGTCCTTGGATAAATAGGTTGAAACTCTTTCATTGTGGGTTTTATCTGAGATAAGACTATGCAACTCGAGGAAATGATTATTAGCTCCTATAAAATTTAAGCCGTTATCAGAAAAATATCACTTGGTTTTCCTCGTCGCGAAATGAACCGTTTGAGAGCGTTCAAAAACTATCCGTGGTTAAATCTTTAACTAATTCAATGTGCACCGCACGTACTGCAAAACATACAAATACGCAAATATATGTTTTCACTACTTTCTTACTACGTATAGAACCGTCTTTAATAAAAATAGGACCAGCGTAATCGACTCCGCATTTGGAAAATGGTCTACTAGGTGTAGTTCTTGCAAGTGGTAAATTTCCCATCAAATATGTTACAGGTTTTGCCTTTAACCGAGCACATCTAATACATGATCCTACTACTGATTTTACCATGTTTTTGCCGGCAATAGGCCAATAATTTAATCGAATAATGGATAATAAATTTTGGACTCCTACATGCAAATGTTTTAAATGTTCGTGCCTAATAATTAGCTCCGTAAATTTGTGCTTATTGGGTAAAATAATAGGATGTCTCTGATCATAATTTAAACTAGAATTGCTTAATCTTCCACCAACCCTAAGAACACCCTTATCATCTAAAAACGGATTTAAAGCTAGTAGTTTGCTGTTATTTTTCAAAGGTTGTGAGTTCGACAAACAATGAATTTCCATCATGAACCCTTCGCGTTGCGATAATTTTATAAGTAATGTGTGAGCTTCTTGCAGTTCTTCTACGGTTAATGTGTCACCCTTGACATGTTGCCCCTTTAAAACTAAATTTTTAAATCGAACTACATACCCCATTACTCGTTGTAATTTAGTTAACGTCGAATATCTTTCAAATATATGTAAATCAATCGTTGGATTTGTGATTAAAGTTACTGAAAAGGGTTTAATATCTGGTAAGTCGTCTAACGAAGTGATGACTGATTGCTGGGTATGCTTATCTTTTCATATGGTTCCAGGAGAAACGCCGGACCATGCCACCAAATATTGGACTCTAATAGTTCCTTGGGATTTATACCCCTGGATATAACATCTGCTGGGTTTTGCTCACTTCTTACATGTCTCCAATTATTGACATCCGTTAATTCCGTAATCAAAACTATTCTATTGGCCACAAAAGTTTTAAGCTGACTGGGATCTAATTTTAACCAAGATAACACTATCGTAGAGTCTGAATAGAAACGTACCTTTGACATCTCGATATCTAGAATTTTTGAACTGTGTTTACCAATCTGGCTAATAATACCTCGGCCAATAATTCCAAACGTGGTAATGTAACTGGTTTTAATGGTGCAACCTTGGATTTTCCACATAGTAATCGAGAATAGCGATTTCCTTTAGTATCGGTGGAACATAGATATATTACCGCGCCATATGCCTTTTCGGAGGCATCGCTAAAACCATGAAGTTCAATAGAACTTCTCTGCTCACATGTAACCTGTCGTTTAATATGTACCTTGTTTAAAATTTCAAGTTGTGAAACAAATGTTAACCAAGGAGCCTGAAGAGCCTCTGGTATAATCTCATCCCACTCGATTTTTATTTGCCACAGACGTTGCATTAATAATTTTGCCTTGATAATCGCGGGGCCTATCAATCCTAGTGGATCGAAAATTTGTGATATAATGGATAACACTGACCGTTTTGTGATTGACGCCTTATGTGATAATATGTTCACGGAATAACTTAACGTGTCCGAGTTACTATCCCATACTATACCGAGCGTTTTTAATTCCTTGTTATCATGAATTAAAACTAACTTGTCATCGTTGGACTTATTTCCTAAAATTGCTTTTAAAATTTCTGGCTCGTTGGAAGACCATTTTCTTAATTGAAATCCCGCGGTTGACAATATTTTAGTAATTTTGCGATAAACTTCTAGAGCTTCATCGATCGAGTCTAAACTGACCAATAAATCATCCATATAAAACGAATTTTTAATGATCTTGCAGGTTTTTGGATGTGTAGTTTCGTTTTCTATGGCTAACTGCTGTAAACATCGAGTTGCGAGAAAAGGCGCGCTTGCTGTTCCGTATGTCACGGTGTTAAGCTCGTAAATGCTTATTGGATCATTTTCTTCATGCCGCCATAAGATTTGTTGAAATTTGCGATCATCCTCGTGTACTAGAATTTGTCTATACATCATTTTAATGTCTGCGTTTAATACGTAACGTCTCAATCGCAATCTTAATACAATGGAAAATAGGTCATCTTGTATTGGACTACCGATCATGAGTAAATCATTTAACGATACGTTGTTACTTGTTCGAGCTGAACCATCGAACACTACTCGACATCTTGTGGTTGTACTAGCTTGTTTAATAACTGCGTGATGCGGTAAAATGTATGAATTAAGAGTTGTATCATTGCTGCATTTTAAATTGCCCTTAGCCGACATGTGTCCTAAATTTTCGTATTCGCGCATAAACTCTGTGTATTCCGTTTTTAACGTTTCATTGATTTTAAATTTTGATTCTATCGCGGTAAGACGTTTTAAAGCTATTGATTTAGAGTTACCAAGAATTTTCTGACTAACGCGAAAGGGTAGTCTAACTACAAACCGACCGTCCGCGTTGCGTGTCGTAGTGGCCTTAAAATAGTCCTCACAATCTTGAGCTTCCCGAGACAAAATTGTTTTTTGTGGGACCTCTTCCACTTGCCAAAATTTAGTTAAGTTTTGATTTAACATTTCATTTGAAATAGTGCTAATGTGACAAACCATTTTTCGTGTAAAATTACATTTGTTACTATTTCGCCGGTTAATATCCAACCGAGATAAGTTTCGTGCCATGCTGGCATATTTTCTCCTAACCGCAGTTTTCCAGTACCTATAATTTCATAAAAAATCTTTGCTCCTAACAGGACGTCAATAGTTTTCGGTATATTGAATTGTTTGTCTGCTACGTTCAGATTATTCGGGTATTGAATGATGTTTCTCTCAAATTGCATAAGTGGTAGTTTTTCCGTGATTGTTGGTAATACTAAAAATGTTAAATTTGCTTGAAATGGATTAAATCTAGATTTTATCATTGTTGACGTTTTCGAGTAATACTTGTTTGTTCTTGACTTATACCTGCGATTGAAGCCGATACCTTTTCACAATTTAAATTCAATTTAGCGCATAGTTCACTTGTCATTAAGTTAGATTGACTACCTGAGTCTAATAACGCAGTACATTCATGAGACCGTCCTCGGTTATCTTCAATTAATATGGTAGCTGTCGATAATAAAACTTGACTGCAATAATTCGATCGCTCACATACCTGAAGGGTATTAGTCAAATTTGAAACTGCGGGTAGACCCGATATGTTTGACGTATTTGGACTTATTGTATGATAATTTACTACTTGATCAGTCATTCCCGTGGATTGATTTGTTCGGAAGTCGTCTGTTTCTTGATTTGGATCTCTTGTAATTTCTGTTACCTGACTATTCATTCTGTTTGAATTTATATTTCGCTTATTATTAAATTGACTAAAACTTGGATAATCGTGATGCAATAACGTATTATGTTTATTTGGACATTTCTTACAATGACTTAATTTGCACTGGATTTTAAAATGCCCTGGACGTAGACAATTACTACATAGATTGAGTTTCTTAACTTCTAAATATCTGTTGTTTACAGTTAATTTTATAAATTCCGGACAGTTATAAATAAAATGGGAACCTTTACAGTAAATACATGAATCTTTTTCTATTACCGAATATACTTGTAATCCTTTGGCTTGATTGTACTGACTTGATCTAGGTGTTTCACGATGATTTTGCTATAAGTTTTCTGTTTCGTCACTATGTACCGCTTCTAACTTTATACACTTTTTTGTTAAAAAAGTAATTAACTCGTTTAATGTGGGTAATTGTTTATCTTCTAATTTATCGCCTATTCGATCTTCCCATTCACTTCTTAATCTTGAGTCGAGATTTTTTAATACTATCGGAATTAACAAAGCGTCCCAATGCTCTACTGGTAACTTTAGCTTTTCTAATGCATCTATATTATGTCGCACCATGTCTACTAATTTTCTCAATGTTATGTGTGAAGCACGTGAGACTTCTGGTAATTTAAAAAGCAATGTTTTCACGTGATGATTTACCATAGCACGTCTGTTTTCATACCTTTCTTTTAATGTTTCTAACGCCGACGCGTAATTTTGTGCAGTAACTTCTAATGATTCGATTACCCGAAGCGCATCGCCCTTGCAACACATTTTTAAATAAATTAATTTTTGAACGTCCGATAAGTCGCTTCTTACGTGAATTGCCGAATTAAATAAATCGTAAAACTTAACCACGTGTCATAACTTCCATAGAATGTTGGTAAATCTACCTCTGGCAATTTTGTATACATGTTTGATGTTTGTTGAACGTGATTAGTGTTTACCGTAGATGATATTTTTTCTTTGTTTACTTTTTTAGAATTTTCTTCCGCAATACTCATCAAGTTAAAAAACTGAATTTCTATTGGTTCGCGTTCATTAATTTCATTTGCATCTAAATACTCTAATTGTTTCTGAATATTTTGAAATTCTTCAAAATCCGTCTGCATATATTTTAACCTCATTGCTAGTTGCGCAATCTTATCTAGATTTTCTGGTACGTTTCCGTGTTAATTTTGACTTAATTACTCCGCGTTCATGACGTAATTGTTTTAACTGTGTCTTTGTTTGAGCTTCCATTTTATACGCTTCACAAAAAATGTCTAAATCGAGGGAATGAAAAAAAAGGAAATTAACTGGTTCGACTTACTCTGATACGTGCTTGCTTTCTCGTGATGTTTAGTTGTGGACTTCTGACTTCTAACTTCTTTTCGTTGTTGCTTATCCGTCTCGAATGGACCAAAATGTTTGGGGTAGAATGAATTAATCTTCTTGCTTCAATATACTAATTTATTGCTAACTTATTTTAACAATTGAGTGGACTGTATAACTTTTGAGTGAGTGCTGTGCTCACCTCAACGTCGCTTTACTTACTAACTTACTACTACTTGCGATCGGTCTATTTTATAATGGTTGCAGGTAAACTAAAATAAATTACTATTGTTGAATATTACCTGCTAAAGTCATAGAAGTAATTAAAACTTACTTTACAAATTGGTTACAATAATTGCAGATGCAACCCTGGTAGGTATTATAAGATAATCCGTATTAAAGTTATGCCTAAGATTGAAATTATACTAACGAGTACACAAGGTTGTAAATGCGACCTACAAATACATAGAATTCCTTACTTAATACTACAATTAAGGTACATAAAATTATATTTATGCAAATCTGTCTGTACATAGGGTGTAAAAAGGGTATATGTGTAATTCCTCCCGTCGTAGAGGGAGCTCACGGGGTGAAGCGACCAGGGTCCTAGTGGGCGGTAGTCGCTCCTTCTGGGATTGAGACATCTAAGGCAGCAAAGTCCTCATCTGAAACCAAGGCTCAGGGGTGCTTCTTCATTTGGATGCTCATCTTCGCGGAGGGTAATAAGGAAACAGCAGGAGTCGCTGTTCCTGGTGTGGTGACTGGAGATCATCGAAGTAAACGTGATTCCAGTCGTTGAATTTATAATATACCTGGTGTATCAGGGTTTTCTTGTGACGTCGTCGTCTTCTAATTTGGGATTGACCTTCGTAGGAAAATTCTAGGTATTGTTATTTTTGTAATTGAGTTTCTTTTCTTGAAAATAATATATATTATTGATATTAAAATTACGAATATGATAATATAAATGAAATAGTATGTTTGTTGATATAGATCTTGGTCAAACAGTTCCAGGGGTTGGATCTTATACTTGGATATACTCCGCTAAACTACTCAATTCATCTAGCTGTATATTTTCCAAATTTATTTTAATTTTGCTGTCATTAAAAGGCAGACTAATTTGTGGTAGTAATGTAACTTGGCTTAACTGGGTCATTGCTCCGTAAAATTTTTCATCTTTTATTTGCAGGGTGCATGTGTCTTCAATGGACACGAGGTATGATTTATATTGGTTGAATTGGATGATTTGTTCGTCATGGCATTTTATGTTTCCTAAAGTTTCTTGTGAGTTGTAAACTATATAACGATTTTGAATTTGGTGAATGGAATTTCCTTGAATTTGGGATGTGCTACAGTCGATAGGATTCTGTCGCTGAATTAATGAATTTATGCAGTTGTCTCTGAGGTTGATGTTGTTACATAAGTACAGGCCTGGGATTTGGGTACATTCCTCCTTTTGGTTGAAGATTTCTTGTTGATTCTTAATTAAGTAGGTTGAGGTAGGAATAAGTAGGGTTTGATTCAAGAGTACAGGTAAGACTTGGAAATATTCATAGGTTTGTATTTGGAATATGGGAATTTGAAAGTTGATATAAACTTTATAATCGTGTATATGAATTTTGATTGAGGCTAATTTGTAATAGTCGCTTAATGGGGCTTTGATTATGGATTCTTTTGGGTATATTTGTTTTAGATTCTTAAAGACCGCTTGTAAGTGTTCGAAATTTAGAATATTATGAGAGATAATATTTAGATGTGAAAATAAGATAATTTCTTGAATATCTTCTAATTGGTTTATAATGTCTAATAGTTCAATTTCGATACTTGTGACCTGAATAGCATATAGGGCGCTGTACGTTCTTTTGGCTACTTGTTTAACATTTTGATCTAACGACTGTAGAGTATTATTTAATTTTGATGAAAGGGTGGTTAAATAACTTAATTGTTCTTTTGTTGAGATCGTAAATTAAATTGATTTCTTTCTAGAATTTCTAATTTCTTTTCTATTTGTTCTCTGTCTTGATTGTCCATGAGGCCAAAGAGTTCGTTGTATCCAGTACCGATAAAATTTAGTAATCCTCTTTTTTACGAGTCAGGAAAAATATGGTTGATAATCTATTGTTGATATTATTCATTAATGGAGCAAGTTGCATAATTGAGTGATTTCCATTAGTTAAATTTTGAATAGTATTTGATAAGTTTTGCAAATTTATTATCTGTAGGAAATTATGTGAATGTGTAGCTATTTTTGCTTTACCTAGGTAAATGGGGAGTATGGGATTCTGTAATTCAATTATTTCGGAAAAGGCGTGCCAAAGGAATATTGTCGTCACTGTCAGTAAAATCTTCATCCTGCAACAGAGGAGAAGTGTCAGGGGGTTTTGTTTTATGTCTGTTTGCTAAATTGTCTTTTATTAGTATGTCTTGTAGAATTTTGACTTTTTGTGGTTCGGTTTTATTTTTATTAACCCGGTCTAAAGTTTTTTATTTTGTCACTTCAATTTTGTTTTGTACGTCCTCGTATAATTTTGAATAAATTTGTTTTAGTCTTTCTACATTTTGAGTTTTTAGTGTGAAGATTCTAAATTTAATTGTATTATTAAAGAATTTTGGTATTAGACGTTCAAAACATTGTCTAGCTTTTTGATCATAAAAATATAAACAGTTTATTTCTTTTAGTTTTAGAAAGTTTCGTAATATTTTAGCTTTACTTTGGTCTGAAAGTTGAGGATTGAATACTATTGAATTTTTATCAAAAGGTCTGGTTAGTCTGTGCCAATAAGGTTGAACAGGATTTGAATTTAGAGCGATAGATATTTGATATTTAAATTGATTTATTGGTTGATCTGTTATGGGTAATTCTGCTACTGGATTTTCTATTGAAGTATGTGTTGTTTCGTTGTCGTCAGGTTCTGGAATATGTAATACTGGAGGAGAGGGTTCTGGAATGTGTAATACTGGAGGAGAAGGTTCTGGAGGCTGTCGTAAAATATCGTTAAGTAATTCTTCGTCAATAGGTGTATTAGGTCTATCCACATTTACTAACATGGAGAGAGTATCGTCATCTAGAATAGGTAAGTCTAAGGCTTGAGAAGTAGAGGGTTGGATTTGGTGAATGTTAATGTCTGGGGGAAATCGGGATAGTGCATCTGCAATATTGTTTTCTTTAATTATTAAATTGTTTAAATTTTGAAAAGGTATTAAACTATCGCCAAAGTTTGCTTCTACAGGGATGGTTGTTTTTAAATACTCATTTGGGGCAAGTGTCACTCGTCTTGTTATGTCATAGGGATCACGTAAATAAAGGGGAATATTAAAATTTTGTCCTATAAGTCTATTATTAGGTAAGTCAATTATCATGTTAAATTTTTTCATATCATGGTAGCCAATAAGTCCGTCAAAATAGTTATGAAAATCATAAGATAATACTTCTAAATTTTGATTTGAATTAAATTCCGAAAAAGCGGGTACATGAGCTTTTTGTTTAATAGTACATTTTCCTAAAATAGTTTTTACTTGAGTCGAAAAATTAAAAATTTGATTTGGACAGATTTTTTCTATTATGTCAGGTCGTAACATAGAATATGAAGCGCCTGTATCTATTAAAAGTTTCAAAGAGGGATAAGGATGTTGTGAAATTTCTATATATGGTAACTGGGCAGCTAATTGAATATTATTTTCTATTACGTTTGGTTGTCTTGAGGAGGGGTTAAAGGAAAATTTTGGTTATAAAAATCCTGGTTACAATTTTGATTAAAATCTTCGTCATTATAATCTGTTTCAAAATTTTGTTCAAAAGGTAAATTGTCGTTTTGACATTCTTGACTAGGGTCGAAATCTAGATCACAATTTTGTTCAAAGTTTTGTTCTTCAATATTAAAATTTTCGTTAGTTCTAGGGAAATTTTGCCTATTCGGTTTTTGTCTAAAATTTTGTTGTCTGAAATTCTGATGATTATTTCTAGTGTTATGTGTTTGGTTTACGAATGATTGAACTCCTGACATTGGAGTGGGATGATTTGATCTGAAATTTTGGTAAGTTCCCGAAGCTTGTTGATTTCGGTTTTGATTATGATTTTGATTATAATTTTGACTAAAATTTGGATTTCTTGGTGGAAGAGGTGGTCTTGCAAGATTTTGATTTTGGAAATTTGGTTTGAAATTTTGATTAGTTCTAAAATTCATATTAGGATTATTATTTCTTTGGGGAATTTTAGGTGGGACTGACGGCGGTTGTGAATAAGACATGTTTTTTCTAAGTTGTTCTTTGTATTGATTAAACTGTAGTTCTCTATTTACGAAAGATATCGCGTCTTCTAAAGTAGTTTTGTCAGCTGTCCGTCCGTATCATTGACTGTAAATTATCTGGCAAGTTAGCAACGTACGTGTCGAGAGCGAGTCTGGCATAAATATCCTGATAAGCTTGTTTTTCAACAGCTGTGATATTCAAGTTCACTAATTTCTGAGATAAAATTGACCTCAGGTGCTGGATTCTATTCGAGAATTCCTGCAAGGTTTCGGTTTTAGGGTTATATCGCATATGGATTAAGTCCTGTTGAAGGCACGGGAGATCTCTACAATCTCCGAAATTTTGTTGTAATAAATTTTTTATTTGTGTCCAAGTTTGGATTTCTAACCGTTGGTTTAAAATAATTTCTGCTTGGCCCGTGATTTTAGATCTGATACCCGCAAGTAAATATACCATGCGGTCAGTTCTTTCAGGTATATTAAATATTCTAATTAATTCGTCGCATAATTTGCAAAACGTTTGTAACTTAGTTTGTGAACCATCAAAGACTGGTATCACATCAAGGAAAGTTTTTGCTTCATTTATATTTGAATTAGTAGTCATATTTTCACTATTTAATGTACTAGTTAATTGATTTACTAAATTATCTATCTCGTTCTGATTAACGGAGAGTCCAACACCACTTCTAAAAATTTAAACCTAACTAATTTTGAACGTACACAAGCAAGTGTAGATCAAAATGTCTTTTCGCCGCACAAGTATATAAAACCAGTTTATATCAACTTAGCGGGGAAAGAAGTGGCAAAATACGAAAGGGACTTACTTTGAATCGTCGCTGACGGTCCAGGGATCTCGGCGTCAAGTTAACCAACCACTTGAAGTTCCGAATCCAATAAATTTCACCTGAGAGCTGGACAGGTTCTGGATCTTCAACAAAGTACAGGAGTACACCAAGGATCTCACTCACTCACTCACGAGAATTCAGAGACTTGTTTGTAGATCCTACCGACTGCGCCAATTAAGTATGTACCGAACGAGAACGTTGTAAATAACTTAATACATTTATAATATCAAACGACGTTTATTCAAAGTAAGCGGTACAGATGTATAGTTCACACTAAAGCTAAGCTGGATCTGGAACTCTATATATAAGGAAATAAATGCAAGTCTCAGCATAAGATAAAATGACTAATATGGTAACTATATGTTACAGCAGAGAAATAGAATACAAGCAAAAATATATATAGGGTGTAAAAAGGGTATATGTGTAATTTGTATTGTTTTTTCCACACATGTTGTCATTGTATTAAAATTACACATCTCAGAAGATAGAAATTGATTACAATGTTGTATTAAAACAAAATACGGCCCTGAAATGTACGATTGACTTACGGAATACACATATGATGGCCCTTATTATCCACCAATTCAAGAATAGTTATGACCGTCACCGTTCGTAAATTTGTTTGTTATTCCATGTGCGCGTAAGGCTTGTTTCGATTTCTTTTTTATTAATTAACTTTTCAGTTTATTTTCAACCATTTTGCCATGATTTTTAATTATTTATGGATTTTCAGTTTCTTAGCATTTTTTCCTCTAAATAATGAATTAGTCTAGCATAGATAGTTATTTCGTGATTTCTTTTCTATTTTCTTTTTCTACTGCTATACAAGGCATTTATGATATCATGTGGCGCCCACAGTATACAATGATTGCCATAGTAATTTGTTTTTTTTTATCACTAGGCTTTGTATAATGCAATTTTGCTCAGGTCACCTCAAATATAATTATAAATTTAAGGGAAAACGACTCTGGGAAACGTGACACTTTATTGTGTGTTTATCCTTGTGTTTCCGGTCAATTTACCTACAACTTGTACCTGATGCTAAGACTAAATTCCCTCCAGTTCGAATAAGAAAATCACTAGGTAATAACCCTCACATGTAGGATGCAATCCTTCCTGAGAAGACCGTCCAATTGTTGTTGCATTAATCCTGTGCAACCCTAATACCCCTAACGAATCCTTTGGAACCGTATTGCCACCTGAGAGCGCTTTAACCAAAACTGATTTGAGATCGGGCGGGCCCTCTCTCCAAATCGCCTTACCTCCTCCAGCCATGGAAACCAATTAGGCTGCGGTGATCTGCACAAATTCGCAGCGAGACGTTGAGAGAACATTTGTAGGAGACGCAGACCTGAAATACAGATTTAAAACGACTCTTTTAAGCCTGGTTTACATGTAATATTTGGTCGTCTTGCATGATGATGCCAGATTTGTCAAACAAAACGTTACGTGTAGAAGTAAGTTAGACGTTCTGCATGAACTGATTGAAGTTTGACAAATTCACAAAAGATGGATGGGCTTAAGCTTTGTGTACAAACAAAACGGTAGGTAAGTCAGTGCAAGTGGACAAGATCAGTCTTATCTGTCAAACGTCGCTACTCTACCAGTCTGTGTTACCACCATGTTGGAGGTTGCAAATGATAATAATTTTAGTACGTGGTTAAAGAAAATGGTATCAGATTTACGGCACTGGACTCACGAGTTCTTCACCGAGCTTATACAGTTGCACCAAAATTTTCCTTGACTCTGGCAAGTGAAATCAATGGAGACATGAAAAACCAGACACATGCCGCTTTGGTTAATCAGTACAAAGCAGTGGATTGTAAAGCAACTAAAGGGTCACCAACAAGACCATTAACTTCGAACTGTTGTTCGTCACTAACAGCTCTTCCTCCATCACAATTTCGGAATGACTGAGCAAAATAATGAATTAAAGTTTGAATGGTGTAACCGCATGATTTGTGTCAGTTTCACGGGTTAGTTGTCTAGATTATACAAGACTGGCAAGTGAAATCAAAAGATTACAGCAATCGAGAATTGTTGGGAATTGAATTCGGATAAATCAACCGTTCAACAAATTTTAAAGACCAATGGGTATCGTGACTACAAAATTCACAATTTGGAGTATTTTCCTGAGCGTTACATTGACAAAAAATTTTATTTTATAGCTCGAATTGTAGTAAATGTTATTGTTGTGTTGATTAGAACCGGTTTGCCAGTAATGGTTTGTCAGACAGGTGCAATGAACACTACTGGTCCGTTGAAAATCCCCATATTCTAAATCCAATCCAAAACCAAGGTCACTTTGGAATAAATGTATGGTAGGCATTTAATTGGGCCTTATTTTATGAACATACATTGAACAGCGTGAATTACTTAAATTTCCTACAAGAAGAACTTTCTGCACTTCTGGAGAATGTGCCTTTGCAGTTAAGGAGAAACCTATGGATTGGGATTAATGGACCTATTCAGTGGCCCGGAAAGTCACCAAATCAAACACCCCTTGATTTATTTTTTATTCGGCATTTTAAAAAATAACGTTTACAAAACACCTTCGCGGGATATAATGATTTGCGCTTGTAATGAGTTAAATGGCGAAATGTTAATAAACGTAGCTCACAAAGAAGTCAGGCAAAGATTGGATATGCGTATTGAAATGAGAGGCCTCATTTTTTAAGTTTAGTTGTTGTTATCATAAGATTTTGTTTTAATTGTATTAAAGAATTATCGAGTTTTATCTTTTTATTTATTCTTAATGACATTTATGCACTGTAAACAACTAACATTCGATTATTTTCCAACGACTACTTGATCTTCCACCGCTAATGTGATTATTACACCTTGTACAATCATCCCCGAGACCTGTATTGGATTGGCGGCAAAAGCAACATTATAGTACGTATTCCTTACCATTGTTAAATTACTATTTTATTGTTATTAAATCGTTCTTATAAGTGTGGGTAGCGTGTGAATGCCCTATAATCGCCAGATACACATTAAAAACAAGTTCGGTCTTGGTAAACAGGAGCAGGAATTTGTTTTTCCACCGGGAGCTATCTCTGAAACAACTGGTAGCAGATAAGAAAATAATTAAAAGTCACTTCGTCCACGTAAATATCAGAAGCTGCGTTCTCGTCGATGATGGATCTGTACAGGCTGCCATCCTGAGAGCTGCTTGTCGTCCTGTCATTAATTATGTATGAGATCTGCCCTAATTATGTCTGGCTCGATGCCGTTCTCCGATAGACGTTATTAAGGATTGTTCCTTTATCGAATTTTTATTGACATTTAAATTGTGGTTTGTGAGTACTGCCCACGACCCACATGGTATTATGAAAGGCTATTATTCACCTCATTAGTATTCGTGGGGACGTTGTTTTTCAGATATTGTCGTGTATAGTTAACGACTGCTTCGAGCTGGCTCGGGTGGTTTATTACTAAGACGAGATTTCTTATAAAACTCCACCAATGCGGATAAGTTAATAGCAATTAAAATCATTCATACAGGATGTCCGGAAATTATGAGCAAATATTTAAGATGGTGATTTCACGTCAAAAAATAAGAAGAAAGCTTCATATAAACATGTCGATAAATATAGCTACCCTAAGCGAGCTATATCCTTTTAAAGAGTTGTAAAAGGTTCAATATTATCGCAACGGTTCGAGATAAATCAATTTATTTGGACCGATAAGTAAGATTTTTATGCTGAATTCGAAAATTTACACGATATTGAAAAAATGTATTCAGAAATATTGAACGTACGTTTAAAAATTAACATTTTTTCTAATTCTGACATATGAAATAACATCCTTTGTTATCGTAATTAGTTATGTAATGATAACCATTATGCAACTGGTTATGAAAAATTCGTAATGGCACTAATTGAAAAAAAGAATTAAACAAAATACAAAAGAAAAATAATAAAGTAACTTTTATTTAACTCAGTAATTTCATAAATAACACTTTATTAATTATTTATTAATTATTATTATATAATTATTAAACCTCACAACGCAGTTGATACAGTTAGTGAATCTAATTCCAGATATTATTATATAATTATAAAACCTCACAACGCAGTTGATACAGTTAGTGAATCTAATTCCAGAAGAAATCTTATTTGTTGAACTTGCAGTAATATTCCGTGATATGTAATTGGTATTACTCGGTTCTCCAAGAATATCACCGGAAATTGTTTTTTTATTTTCTATAGAATTTTCAACATATCCTTCTGCAACAGAATTTGACTTCTAACCGCCGTGTTGTTTATTTTTTTAAATATTGGCCCCAGAATCTACAAGTAAAGTGGCCGATTATCTTCAGAAACAGTGCCCCGTGAATAATGCATAATTCGACAAAACAATCATTTGAGCAATCATCTTTGGTAACTGACCAATAATATTAATTGCTACTGGTTGTACACCAAATTTACCATTTCTATATCTAATAAAAAATCTATTGTGTTGAATATTTTCCGGGAATAGGTTTCTATACTTTCTGATAATGTCAACGAGGTTTAGTCCTATATCTCCCGGGGTGGTTCCAAATTCATGAATTACTCTAGGTTTTGTATTTGGAATATTTATTCGAAAATACGTCTCCTCATCTGTAACATCTTCAACACATAAACATGTTACTTCTGACTTCCGACATGCACTGGCTATTCCCACAACAAACACAACCTAAAGCAAAAAATGCGAATTAATAAACTGATAACTAAATGAAGCAATTATTAGTTACTTTAGCCATTAAAAAATTATTGTCATCCTCCTCCGTCAAAAACTTCGTAATATTTACTTTTGAAAATACGTTTGATTTCTTAGCGTGGTATCCATCGGACTGATTTTTCAAAATTGCTATCAAACTATTGTATGTTTTAATGTCTATATCTTTTTTTAAAGACAGTTCAGTTCTTAACATGGAGTACTGTGTCCATGGCGTAGAAGCCTTCAAATTCTTCTTACCTTCAAAATATGCCAATAGTACTTCCTCATTGACGTGTTTTACTTTCTTTTGTTCACGCCATTTCTAAAAATTTTTCATAAGCCAAGTCATATACCGCTTTGGATTTTTAAGGAATCAAGTTCAACAAATAAGATTTCTTCTGGAATTAGATTTACTAACTACAGGGTATCCCAACGAAAATTTGACCCCCCTATAATTGGAAAACCGAATAATATTTCAAAATTCGCCGAGACCCGTCGATTTTTGTTCTTGGGGGGAGCTTTTTTGACAGTCAAGCCAACTCGATATGTTCATTCCTCTAATGCCTAGCAACCCCAACTTAAAAATTTCAAATGCATCTACCCCACTTGTGGCACATCATTTTAAAGCCCTTTTTATTGCGAATATAGTGACGTACCGTTTTTAGAAATCGGTTGAGATTTGACAGAATTATTGGTTACAAACGAAAAGATGACAAACCAACTTATGCGTAGTAATTTCTACACAAATGCCCACCACTAATAAGTTTTTCGTCTACTACACATGACCGCATTACCTAATTGTTATTGATGTGTCTATCAGTTTACAAAAAAGTCAGAAATGAAATAAAAAAGCTGAAGTAAATAAAACTAGATACTAAAATAGTTATTAGTAGAAGATACTTAAGTTTAGAGGAATTCAGACCTTTTCAAAATAAAAAAAAACAGTACTACAAAAAAAGTCGGTGTTTTTTGCTTGTGACCAAGAAATCGTTAGTTTCAGCCGTTATTGAAAGTATTAACGTGTGTTCGAAATGGTTTATTCTATCGCGGAAAGAGTAGAAATTGTTGCAATTTATTATACAAATCACGATTGCGCTAAAGCTACAGCACGAATTTTTAATGCCAATTATCCTGAAAAAAATGTAAACCAGCAGTACGTTAAACACCTGATTGACAAATTTGTTGCAACAGGTTCGCTTTTAAACAAGAAACGTGAAGTAATTGGGCCAGTTCGAAATGAAGCAGTTGAAGTGGCATGTACAGATGGATAATAAGCAATCGATTACAACTGTGTCTCAAGCTTCTGGCGTATCCCGTTCCAGTGTTCATCGAATTTTGAAAAAACACAAGTTTTATCCATTTAAGATGACGCTGGTTCAAGAGTTACATGAAGATGACTTTGATCGACGTAACCAATTTTGCGAATACTTTAGTGAACAACTGAATCCAAATCTTCTCTACAATACATGTTTCTCCGACGAATGCACATTTATGTTGAATGGCGAAGTGAATAGACACAATTGTCGTTATTGGAGTGATACTAATCCGCATTTAATCAGGGAATTTCATACTCAGACACCTCAAAAATTGAATGTTTGGGCAGGCATTTTGGGCGACCATCTTGTTGGACCATTTTTCATCCAAGGTAATCTCGATGGAAATACCTATCTAGAATTATTGGAAAGTACAATTGATCCTAGGATAACAGAGATTTTAAAAAGTGACGACAATTTACTAGAAAATGAAATAACCGTCCAACAAGATGGTGCGCCCCCGCACTATGCTGCTGCTGTGCGACAATTTTTGGATGACCATTTTCCGGGGCATTGGATTGGCAGAAGAGGTCCCGTCGAATGGCCACCAAGATCTCCGGATCTGTCCCCTTTGGACTTTTTTCTGTGGGCTCATTTAAAATCACGAGTGTACGCCACTCAGCCGGAAACATTGCAAGTGCTACGTCAGACAATTGTAGAAGAATCCCGATTAATAACTGCGGATGTCTTTAATAATGTTCGAACAGAATTTGAAAACAGACTCTATTATTGTTTGGAAGTTAACGGGGTCATTTTGAGCAATTCATCAGATAAATCTGATTTATTATTTGCTTCAGCTTTTTTATTTCATTTCTGACTTTTTTGTAAACTGATAGACACATCAATAACAATTAGGTAATGCGGTCATGTGTAGTAGATGAAAAACTTATTAGTGGTCGGCATTTGTGTAGAAATTACTATACGCGTAAGTTGGTTTGTCATCTTTTCGTTTGTAACCAATAATTCTGTCAAATCTCAACCGATTTCTAAAAACGGTACGTCACTATATTCGCAATGAAAAGGGCTTTAAAATGATGTGCCACAAGTGGGGTAGTTGCATTTGAAATTTTTAAGTTGGGGTTGCTAGGCATTAGGGAGATGAACATATCGAGTTGGCTTGACTGTCAAAAAAGCTCCCCCCAAGAACAAAAATCGACGGGTCCCGGCGAATTTTGAAATATTATTCGGTTTTCCAATTATAGGGGGGGTCAAATTTTCGTTGGGATACCCTGTATATCAACTGCGTTGTGAATATTTATAGTTAAATAATAATAATTAATAGTGTTATTTATATAATTTCTGAATTAAATTAAAGTTACTTTATTATTTTTCTGTTATATTTTGTTTAATTCTTTATTGCAATTAGTGACATAACGAACTTTTCGTAACAAGTTGCATAATGGCTCTCATTACGTAACTAGTTACATAAAGTTGACGTTTTGACACTTGTTTCTGTAATAAAAGATGTTACTTTATATGTCAAAATCAGAAAAGTACTATTCTCGTTATCCTGTAAGCAGTTTTACTTAGTTCTGAGCGCCTGATTTTCCAAGCTTTATGTTTGCGGCTCATGAAAGCAAACGATTTGCCATGGCGCCGGCTATATGCATAATATATTCACCATACCATTACTAAACAGCTCAACCATGAACAAGAACCATTGTTCATTTGTCCGTTTGGGCAGGTTAAAACTGCTTTTCAGTCAACGGCTAGCAATTGCGATGATGGATGGCAGTTACAACTTACTTAACGTGGGTATAAACCAGTCAAAAAAATGTAGGGTCAAAGGACGATGTCTGCACCTCAGTAATCTATCTGCGATATGTGTTTGCTTAAATTAAATTGTTGCTATAGCGACAAAAGTAAGAGTAAAATCGTTTATATACAACTGTCATATAATGACTATGATTTGACACTGTTTTGAATGTCATAAAGACTTACATTATCCCACAAGTGCTTTTTCATATTTATTAACGCACTTAGTGCGATATTGACATTGTAAATGAAATTAAACTCAAATTAGACATTTATTAAATGATTAAAATTTGTAACGTCATATAAAAGCACATTTGTTAAATACATTGACTGTAACATCTTTACAATTCGATAAATTCATACCAGATGCTAACATGCATGAAATATTTTGAGTACCACAATTTTTAAATGATGAATTTGGATGTTGGGGAATATTTTTGGCTTCCAAGGCAATATTTTCGCTTTCTCCTAGAATTTTGATAGCTGCTCGTTTCTTGTTTTAAGTTTTTCAATGTAGCCTTCAGCGACATAATTAGACTTCCAAAAGGGAGGTTGAGGATCGCGTGTCCAGTATACGCATTTGGATTAGGGAGTTTAAGAAATCTGGTCAGTTTTGTCGCATTCCAATGGTATTTATAACAATGAATTGTTTGATATTTTTACCAGCTGTATCGAAGAAAGAAGAGAACTCGATCATAGTTTTCATTATTTAATTTGACGTATTTTCTTACCTGTTGCGTCATTTGTAATTTTACCCAAACTATCATAATGTATTTCACATTGAAATAATTCTTCACAACTGTAACAAAATCATATTTGATTCAGAAATAATAGATGGTTATAACCAATTATAGGATAGACAGCAGTGGTTTTGAAGTTTAAATTTAGAGAAGTTTTCCATAACAAATCCCAATGTTTTGAAGCTAGAATTTCTCACAGTATGAGTAAGAAATAATTATTCGTCGACGCAAACCCCAGGGTCGTTAACCACATTGGATTTTTCTAATATTTGGGAGTTGAAGATATCATATCATATGAAAAATTTCTTATTCAAAAATATCAAAATTTTATTCCTAAAAACGTTCATCAACTACACAATCCTAGATTCAGTCTACATTCTACTAAGGAATTTATAAATAACAAATTCAACAATGGGCCAAATTTAGATCCTTGTGGGACTTCAGATGTAAATAGAAAATAATCATTACCAGTAATAAGTAATATTTTGCCGTTTGCATATGAATTTTTATATTATACATTCAGAACTTATCTAAAACAAGTTGGGTATAGATGCATCATGAAAAATGGAGTCAATATCCTAATTTTTTTGTCAAATCCTTATAGTTTCCAAGTTAAACGTTATCGGAGTTGTAGTATTTTCAACCTTTACAGCCTCTACCCACTCGATTTCGAATATTGACATCAAATTACTTTTTGCAGGTACTAAAGTTTGTGTGACGCCAGACTTTACATAGTTTTTCAAGTGTCAAAAATGGCTTACGTCTATAGTAGCAACTCGGAGTTGATGGATATCATTTTCATTTTTGATGCTGTGGAAATGCACAATGATTTCCCGGTAAACATGTGCCAAATGTAGCTACTTTTACCGCGGTGTGCAGTGAGTGCAAGTGTAGTGCAACGCGAGGGAAATTTGAAACCGAATCGTAGAAGAGATAGGGGTCCAGGACTTCCACGGCCTATTGCAGCAGTGTACAGTTTATTCAAGCATTAATACTAAGGGACTGGACGAGGAGGACTGGTATCAAGGCAGCCACGATCTCCTAAATTTAAAGCATTTGGACTTCTTTTTGTGGAGATATTTAAAAAATGAATGACTATTTATGATTTACGGAAACGTATCATAATTACTGTTTCACGTTTCAATTCCAACCAGGTCAGGCCTAAGTTATATCAAGTAGTTTATAGTGACAAGTAACGATTGAATACGCTAATAAATAACTTATTCAAGGAATATATGGGCTCGTGGATGACTAGATCGTTCAGAAGAATGGGGGCACTTTCCGTGGGCCGGTGCGGGGCCGTGCAGCCTCCTCTAGCGCCGGGAATCGTCATTATTTCCTGGTGGTTAAGCAATGCTGCGTAGGATCGTCGCACCATCTATCACCGGCTGCTAAACGCCGACTCTCGCAGACACTCGGCGGTGATTGATCGATCCATTCATTCCTCTAAATAAATTTGCACCCATGGGCGTCCAAAGCCATCTCCAACTGGAGAGGAGATCCTTAGAAGTCACCGGAATTGGACCAGTTCATGTTTTTTCGTTCCATCATTAACGATGACAGAGGATACTAGGAGATAGTACCAATGATTTTTCGGATATGTTGACAAGTTCATCAAGAAATAAGACTGTTATATGGACTAGGTACTTTGAAATTGCAGAAATGTTTATTGGGTTACTTAGAGAAACACAATTGAGTTTCTTTTCAGGATATTTGATAATTTACTATTAATTAGCTTTTTGATGATTTTCTTGTTTGATGATTTTTAAAAAAAAACTCAGGATTTAGTCAGATTTACAAAGAAAAGCTATCCTATTTACTTAATTCTTCGGCGTCATTGTATTTTACTTTGTACTGTTCAACGATCTTTATATCTATAATTGCTTTACGTGCTTTTATTACTTTCTTTTTCAGATATTTAGATGTACTAGAACCTCAATTTTATTTTCTGTAAATACATGATTTATGTGCACACCATGTCATAAGCCCTGGAGATATTATCGACAAGACCTAACTAGATCCAAATGATCTTCTAGTGGAAGCTGAGGGGACGTTGTGGTTCATTAGTGTTAATTAAAATGATTTGAATGAATTCCACCAAAGGTTCATCATAGGAGACAAGGGTAAGAATTTAATATACCTGAGAAAAGTGTGTACCAGATAGATCTTTCGTATTTAGGGAGCAGTTCCATTAACAAACTGGTGAAGCAGCTATAAGTTATTTTTTTATTCCTAACATTAGCAATCTATATGGACGCCTTCATGTTAAGTGTTAGTTTAAACATATTAACGATATATGGTACCATATGGTCTCATGAATGTAATTGCTTAGATATATTTCTGAACTATATTGATAGAGGAGTAGGTCCTGACTACAGTTTTATACGCTGAGCGAAGAGCGTATATGTATAAGATATTGAACAAGACTAAAATTTTAATGAGATATAAAAGATTTTCCTCCAAACAGAAGAGTAAAAAATCTACAAATATAGAACCAATTCCAATCGAGACGAAGTGCTAAGTAAATTTGAAAACATATACTTGAAAAATCAAGGAATAAAAATGTTACTTTACATCATATATCGGAAGACCATGAACTCCCAGCAAATATACGAATCATCTTCAGAACTGTTTCTAAAGAAGAAAGCTGTATGTCTCTAGAAACATCAAGCAATACAAACAATGACGTGACAACCAATTCAGGATGTATAAATATATAAGAAATTAATTGATCTGACAATAATATAAGGAATTGCTTACTTACCACTTGTAGGGTAAAATAATGTTTATTATTGTTTTGATAACGATATTTATAATCATTCCAGATACTGAAACAGCTGAAAAAATGCGGTGGGCGCCTCTGGCTCTTTGCTGCTTTTCGAGAGTTCCCAAAATATTGGTATCTCCCATTGACTTGTACAGGCATCATTATTGAAGGCTAGCAGTCAATAATTCAAAGTATTTTGTATTTCGTACGGGTTATTAAGAGGGTCTCTCGATGTATACGATCATTAATAACGTGAAACGTTCCCGCTGTACAACGTTTGACGTAAACGTATAAACAACTTTGACTAATGCGTTTTAATTCCATGCGAATCTATCATTTACTCGCTGTACAACTTTACCAATCTGAACCGTGTAGATGGTTTCATGTAAATTGTTTCCACAAATTTTTATTATTCGTGTTTGTTACATACAAGTATGTAAATCTAACAACTTCTCTGTATTATCAATATTATAGTTACTTCTAAGCCCGATAGAATACGCTGTTAAGAGATTTTTTATGTAATGTTTTAATATTGACATAAAACTTTGATAAATGTAAACGAACATAATATTACCTATACAGGGTGTTCAATAAAGAACGAGTCATACTGTAACTTCATCTGATGAAAATAAGATTTAAAATTTTGTTTTCGATATTTGTAAATAACTTTTTAAAAAATTCAAATATTTGCATACATTTTGAACTTCGAAAGTTTTGTTTCTTCTAATTCTGTTGTCACTAGTAGAGGGCACCACTTATGGCACATCATGCTTTTTTAAATGACAGAACTTTTCTGCGGCAAAAAGTATATTTTCGTTCTGTATACATTACCGTTTCTGGGAGTCATAAAAGTTACCACCCTGTATAACAGTAAATTAATTTTGTATACCTATTTTTACTTGTTCTTTATCGACCGTTATTATGGTTATAATTTTTTTTATGTTAATTTATTTGCATTTGCTCTGATTTTTTAATATTATTGTGTTTAATATTATTAATAATTATTGTTTTGTAATTAATCATTGTTAGTGTACTTATTTGTGACGATGGATTTGTGTCTCTTTCCATCCTGCCTTCAAAATTAAATCAATCAAAATCAAGGACTAGGTAAATAAATTAATAAATCTGTTTTGTAGAAAGACAGACTAATTGTGGAATATATTACATTTATTTCTGAAAAATCATTGTTTCAACAATATCCAAGCCTATCTGAGATCGTCATCGAAACCGCGCCGTCATTCTATTGTTTTCCATAGCCGCCCGATCATTTACACCAGCCGAGATCATAACTTTTCCGAATTATCCTTTCCCTCCTCAATCTGAGGCGGCGCCGGTAAATAAGAAAAGTGTACGGGCATAATTCTGTAATTCGGGCCGATATAGCAGGTGTTATATATAGCGTATAATGCCCCCATAAATTTTAAGTACTCCACGAATGGAGTGCTTTATCTCGGAACTACCGAGGAATTGAAACCATGTATTATTTTTATCATTTAAAGTGACTAATGCCTCCCCGTACGCGCTGTATATTATTTCCTTTAATTTATGGACCTCTCGCTAGTAGACGAAGAAGAAATCGTTGAAAAATGCAGTGTAGGATCCGGTGATTTAAAATTCAGACGCTCGATAACTGCATTTGTAGTAGGTAGGTACTTGATTTTAATTTAAAAAATGGTAAAAAGTTAAGGATTGCGGATTCTTCAAATAATGATTTCTACAACGACAACTGATTTTAATTTAATAACTACTAGTATATAGGGTGTTCGCAATACGAGAGTCAATATTCGAAGAGCTCATTTGTGTAAATTATAACTCAATAGTTAGTACTGGCCATTTTTCTTTGATCTTGTCTGGGTCAAGACCAAGGCAAGTCTTGACAGTTCGAATAGCAAGACAAGAGAAGATTTAAAAAAAAATTTGCGAAGCAAAACATTCAAGAAACTCATGTTGCCTTGTTTTGCAAAAGACTTTTTCGAATTATGTAAGATTTCTTGTCTCAGTCAATATATCAATAATTATTGCTTTTTTTATACTCGATACTCGAATTGATAATTTTATGAAATATTTACCTACCGAGTTTCAGTCTGTTAAAATGACGGGTTTCATTTTAGAAATATTGAATATTCAGTTTACCTCAATTTCCCCCTTCTGACGGCTTACGAGTGGATGCCACTAGCATTGGAAAATTGATCATTTTATTAGACATTTACCTATTGAGTTTCAGCCTGTTAAAATGACGGGTTTCCATTTTAGAAATATCGAATTTTTAATTTACCCCAATTTCCACCCCTCTGACGGCTTGCGAGTGAATGACACTGGTATCAGAGAATTGATAATTTAATAAAATATTTATCTGTCGATATTCATCCTGTTAAACTGACGGGTTTCCATTTTAGAAATATTGAATATTCAGTTTACCTCAATTTCCACCCCTCTGACGACTTGCGAGTGGATGCCACAAGCATCAGAAAATTGATAATTTTATTAAACATTTACCTACCGAGTTTCAGCCTGTTAAAATGACGAGTTTCCATTTTAGAAATATCGAATTTTTAATTTACCCCAATTACCACCCCTCTGACGGCTTGCGAGTGAATGACACTGGTATCAGAGAATTAATAATTTTATTAAACATTTACCTACCGAGTTTCAGCCTGTTAAAATGACGGGTTTCCATTTTAGAAATATTGAATATTCAGTTTACCTCAATTTCCACCCTTCTGACGGCTTGCGAGTGGATGCCACTAGCATTGGAAAATTGATCATTTTATTAAACATTTACCTACTGAGTTTCAGCCTGTTAAAATGACGAGTTTCCATTTTAGAAATATCGAGTTTTTAATTTACCCCAATTACCACCCCTCTGACGGCTTGCGAGTGAATGACACTGGTATCATAGAATTGATAATTTTATAGAATATTTATCTGTCGAGTTTCAGCCTGTTAAAATGACGGGTTTCCATTTTAGAAATATTGTAGTTTACCCCAATTTCTACCCCTCTGACGACTTGCGACTGGATGCCACTGGCGTTAGAAAATTGATAATTTTATAAAATATTATTGTACAGAGTTTCAGGTTGTTAAAATGACGGGTTTTCATTTTAGAAATATTGTGTATGCAGTGTACCTCAATTTCCACCCCTCTGACGGCTTGCGAGTGAATGACACTGGTATCAGAGAATTGATAATTTTATAAAATATTTATTTGTCGAGTTTCAGCCTGTTAAAATGACAGGTTTCCATTTTAGAAATATTGAATATTCAATTTACCAAATTTCCACCCCTCTGGCGGCTTGCGAGTGGATGCCACTAGCATCAGAAAATTGATAATTTCATTAAACATTTACCTACCGAGTTTCAGCCTATTAAAATGACGAGTTTCCATTTTAGAAATATCGAATTTTTAATTTACCACAATTTCCACCCCTCTGACGGCTTGCGACCTGATGCCACTGGCATTGGAAAATTCATAATTTTGTAAAATATTTACGTAGGTACCGAGTTTCAGTCTGTTAAATGACGGGTTTCCATTCTAAAAATATCGAATTTTTAATTTACCCTAATTTCCACCCCTCTGACGGCGTGCGAATGGATTCCACTGGGTTCAAAGATCTTTGTAAAAGTATTTTTTGTTGTACCCTCATGTGTATTTGTTTAAGTTCCAGCTGTAACTAAGTTTTACACGCAAATTTCTTAAACCTTAATTTTTTCTCATTTCGTTTTCTTCACAATCAATATTCGTTATCATATTACGTTCAAATTGTTAAAATTACAGAAATAAATGTTTTATGTAGGATGTTTTAAATATATGCTAAATGTTAACCGTGTTCTATCTAGACGAGCATCTATCGGGTGTTTCCGTAGCGCCTGGCTGCTGTCTTCACACTGGTCTTCGTGCCGGCTCTTGTGCAGGCCACCCTGTAATTTCATATACATATTTGAATAAAATAGAGTAACCTCATCAAGATTCCCATTCTTCGTAGATTTTTTCATGCATTCAACATCTCGTATTTTGTATTCATTATGCGACACATCTCTTTCTTTTGTTGACAGAGACGGCGTTGCGCATTAAGTGAAAATTTTTCCATTTTTCACGAAACAGATGTTTCCCTTCGCGCCCTAAATCAGCACCACGCAGTCGAGGAAGTCATTGTTCTCAATATCCCGCCGTATTTTCGTTTCCCTAAAAAAATATATGGCGAGACTCTTAATGCAAATTGCGAGATGAATAAGCAACAATAAAATGCTACGATTTATGTCCTTAATAATGCAAAATGGCTTATTGTGGGGAAGACGCGACAGTAGAGCGGAATATGCGAACGTATTGTCGAAGTAAGTGTCAGTTTTATGGGCTTGTTGATTTTCACGATTATAGTGTGGAAGTCAGTGGTGCCTGCACATTATTTGAAAGAGAGAATCTGTTCCAAAAATAGGGCTGATATTTTAGTACTCTCCTTCCAAGTAGTATAACATTGAGTCAATGAGCTTATCATTGTTTATTGTTTATTGTATAAGGAACAACAACAGGATTTACCCAAATACGTGTTCCCTTATAAGTACAAAAATAATAATACATACAGTAGTAGTGAATATGAGAAAAAAAGGTAATAATACCAACTAATTAATAATAAATATAATAGTAATAAAAGTACCACTAAATGAATGAATGGCATACATAAAGTACATTCAAACAGTAAACAAAAACATAAAAATAACAATAAACACAAATAAATCAAACAAAAATATTTTTTGAGGGTCTTATCTAAAGAATACATTGAGATAGAAAAAATATCAATAGCCATATCTTGGAAGATTTTATTGGAACTAGATAAACACCTATTTAAGGGTGAATTCAAATAATAATTGGTATTAACATGTTCACAATGGAATATATTTTTATATCTAATTGCATGCGATGGAACTATAAAGTTTATTAAATTATTAATTTTGGATGAATCAACACATATTTTATAAATTTATTTTGGACTTTTTCAAGCTGATGAATGTATATAGAATATTGGGGATTCCAAATTACTGAGCCATAGCTTACTGTTCTATTAACATAAGCCATAAATAAATTACGGAAAATATCCGGGTTTTGAAAATCAACACAATTTCTGCATAAGAAACTGATTACCTTTTGCAGAAATGTAATTAATGTGACGATCAAATATCATCCTGCTTATCTTGATTTAAATCAGTAATTTTGTCAAAAATTACAGCAAAAACGAAATTTGTTCTCACATTTTCGACTACTTATGATATTGCAATAAAAGAATTGGTTCATCCTTTGAAGTAGTATATTTTTCTGGTTTTTCAGTTAAGTGAAACTGAAATTTTCATGGGGCGTGGCATCTTCTTTACAGAATACACAAACATTATATCCTATCGATACTATCCATTGGTAAAAAACTAAACAAACAATTTATATGTGTACATAATTATGAATGCCACAAACTCTTGTGTTATATAAATATATGTTATAAGTATGGATCAACAATGGACGATCAACAGTAAGTAATTTGCTCTGCATCACACAGTTCATTTCGGACAAGCTAGAAACTGATGGTCAGGTTGATGTCATTTATACAAATTTCTCGAAGGCATTTGACAGGCTGGATCACGGCATTCTGTTGCAAAAATTATCCAACTTCGGACTCTGTAAGGATATTTTGAATTTGTTTAATTCATACCTAGATAATAGATGTCTATCAGTTCAGTGCCGTGGTTTTAGTTCTGAAGGGATCGTGGCTACATCAGGAGTCCCGCAAGGTTCAGTACTTGGACCATTACTATTTAATATATTTATAAATGACATCACATCTGGCCTCCCCGTAGGAGTTTATTATATGCTGATGCATGATTTGAAACTTTTTACTGTACTAAGATCTGTAGATGACTGTGAGCAGCTCCAGCATGTTTTACTCTTGATCAACAGTTGTTGTATTAAAAACAATTTGTACTTAAATATCAATAAATGCAATTCCATTATGTTTACTAGAAAGCTCAGACCTGTAAGTTTTAATTATCGGCTGGATGGACAGGCACTTAATGCTGACACACAGTGTAAAGATCTTGGGGTAATGTTTTCGACTAATTTGTCGTTTTTCAGTTGTACTGAGAATATTGTAGCCGGTGCTAATAAAAATTTGGGTTTTATAATTCGCAATAGCTATCATTTTGAGAGGTGTGATAAACTCATACTTTTATATAACGCTTTTGTCCGGTTGAAGCTTGAATACGCTTCCATCGTTTGGAACCCGTACTATGCATCTCATATAAAAATGTTGAACAGCCTCAGTGACGATTTGCTAAATATCTATGGTTTAAGATTGATGGAGTCTATCCTTCACTTGGATTTCCTGCGGATGTATTGTTGTGGAGGTTTGGTTTGTCTGAATTGGAGTTGCGTCGTAAATATTATTCAGTTTTGTATTTATACAGATTGTTGCACAATATAATTGATTCTCCTGAGCTTCTTCATCGTGTTGGCTTCTGAGTACCAAATATGTGCACCCGCTTACGTTCTTCCACTTTTCATCTATCTAATTTTAAAACTCATGAACAGAGAAATTCTCTAATGTTTGTCATGTGTAATAACTATTTTACTGTTCATAACAGGATTGATGTTTTTTGCTGTACTAATGTAAGCCGCGAATTTTTTAAAATTCTACATAGTTTTAGAGTTTGATGTATTTTACATAAATAATCTTGATCATTCTTGTACTTGAGTTCTGTTCTTTATGTTTGTATGTTTTTTTATACTTATGATTTTAGTGATGTAAATAATGTTTTCTGTTTTATGTTGTTGACTTGTAACATATTATTGTATTTCCTGTCCTATAATTGGACTTCTGTATGAACAGCGTAGAAAAATAAATAAATAAATAAATAAGTAAATAAATAAATAAATAAATAAATAAATAAATAAATAAATAAATAAATAAATAAATAAATAAATAAATAAATAAATAAATAAATAAATAAATAAATAAATAAATAAATAAATAAATAAATAAATAAATAAATAAATAAATAAATAAATAAATAAATAAATAAATAAATAAATAAATAAATAAATAAATAAATAAATAAATAAATAAATAATAAATAAATAATAAATAAATAATAAATAAATAATAAATAAATAATAAATAAATAATAAATAAATAATAAATAAATAATAAATAAATAATAAATAAATAATAAATAAATAATAAATAAATAATAAATAAATAATAAATAAATAAATAAATAAATAAATAAATAAATAAATAAATAAATAAATAAATAAATAAATAAATAAATAAAAATAAATAAATAAATAAATAAATAAATAAATAAATAAATAAATAAATAAATAAATAAATAAATAAATAAATAAATAAATAAATAAATAAATAAATAAATAAATAAATAAATAAATAAATAAATAAGTAAATAATATTTGCACTTCTCTCCAACCAGCAAAACTATGATAAAAAACGTATTTATTTAAAAATTTTGGTCGCAGATGCTTTTCTAAGTTGATCTTCAATTTTATATGTATCAGATATTACAAAACAAAGAAAAACAATAGGTTACTGTTTTTCTTAGCTTGATAGGCCGTAGCAAATGATTCTGCGACACTCTGTATATGACATCAAGTACACAACTTCGACAAAACATGATATCTGCTGCTACTCCTTGCGTTTTTATGAATTTTTTTCTTTGTTTTAGAAGCTGGATACGGTCGACGGGTCGCTAATGAAGATTCTGTTCTGCATTTTCCAAGAAATGTCCTCTTGGGATTTACAACATGCGTGCTACAAACCGAGGAACCGTCGACTACGTTATGTACGTGCTGTCTTTGCGATATGCATATTAATCAAGAAAAAAAAGGAATATCCATGCTCAACTCCAGGATAGGACTATTATGGCAATAAAAGTGGGAGTAATTTGTATAATTTGAGTGGAACATACAAAATAGCAGCCATAGAAAATATCTATTTCACTATGATGTAGTTTTAAATTATTACAATATATTTTCTGATGATGATATTCCAAATAACTAAATATGAATATTAATGGAAATCAAATACGATTGGAAATATTAAATCTACACTTGCGCTATACAATAATTTAAAACAAAAATTTATATAAAGGTAAAGCAAGAAATTTAATACACCTTTTATTTTGTCATCATGAAATTTACCGAAATTATATATTTTATGATTGTAATTATATTATATTATTTCTTCGAACAACTATTGAGACAACTTTGAAATTCTATATTATATAATTTATGTTTATTTCAGTCATTTTTATATAACTGGTAAAATACAAACAATATCCTAGTTTCGTAACAAGAAAAAAGACTCGAAACTATACAGATACGAAATGTCTAAGTGCTTTCTAGATAAGGTAAAGCGTGTTCAAGTGTTTAACGATATGTTTAGATTTGTATCATTTCATTCATTTATATTCTTAATAAGAAATATCAATAATTTATTTTAGGAAAACATTAATACCAGTCGTTTCTGTCATAAGATGATTAGGGATGCAAAAATATGAAAGTGGAAATTTAAAAAATATGTGCATAAATAAATATCCACAAATTTAGTGAAAAATATGCACAAAAAAATTAACAATATACAAATAAAAAAAATTATTTGAAAATTACAAATACAACCAAGCTAATGATGACTTATTGGTTGTTGTTTTTAAGTGGAATACACCAGCCTGTATAAAATAAAATTTTCTTTAAATATTTGTAACAAATGGTAGGTGTAACATTTTAGTTCATTTGACATCAGTCGGCTGACTGTTTAGGCCACGCAGGGTTACCAACTGTCTAATATCATAGAACATTATACTGTGGAATACATACATGACAGTAGGCCATATATCTTTGAAATGTTAATACTTTAGCTTAGATGATGCAAAAACTAGTCAGTTATGAATTAGGCTATCGAAAAGCAACTTTTTTGACAGAATTGAAATATCTCGAAAATTATGCGTATAATCAAAATAAGTGAACATTTACAGGATGTGCATATTTGGGTTACCCTAAAGATGATATTTTTTATTTTTAAGTAATTCTCAATCTCAGTCATGTTCTTAGCCAGAAAACAGCATAAAAATCAAGTTATTTAGATGCATGTTTAATAGTTTTATGAATTGCTAAAATCGTAATACTATACACATAATCTTTTATAATCATGAATTAAATTTTTTCTGCATTTTTCATTTAAAATAATAATCATTCGGCTGTTCATAGTTTTAAAATTGTGCAATATTGACACATGTCACCGGAAACAAGTACAAGTATAGCAAATTAACATGTCTAATATATCTATCTATCATCTGAAGTAGCTGATAGCATATATTTAGAAAAATAGACCCGATGGGACTTCTGATAAATAAAAATAAAATAAAGATAACATTCCTTTGTTTAGAAATATTTAAACTTCTTTTTAAATCTCTTATAGGAATTCTAAATATGTAATAATTGTAATAATCGATCAAACAGTCAATAATATTCAATTCAATTAACATAATCAAGTATACAGTGAGTCATCAAATATTACAGGGTGAGTCAACAAAACGTCCTTGTTTTGTTATGCTCTTTTTACATAATATTTACTATTTACTGAAATTTTACAAAATTGTTCATCTGATTTCTGTTGCACATGCGCAGAGATACGTCAATCTAACCTAATGCGTTTTAGTTGTGTTAAGGTGTGGTAAACAAACATCCACGATTCATTAATGAGTACTTTTTGAGGGACATTATATTTTTTGTTACGTGTGCACTTGCAAATTATTCCAATTTAAATGTACAATTCATAAATACAATATAAACTGAAACGGTATATTTTAACGGTACGTTGTTTAAATGCTTGCATCAAAACCATACAACATTTTTTCAAACACATATTTGTCTTTATGACAGTAAAAATAGTAATAGTTTACAGCAGATATTAACATTATTACTTGTAGTTACATTAATTGTAAATTTACTGTAACTGAAACTCGAGCTAAACATATTTATTTCCACACAGATATACGTATATCTCCAAATATTTACACAACCAAGAAATATACGGGTGTTCCAGAATGATGGTCAAATATTTTACCAGTGTGTTCCACATGCCATTACTGGGGGGGGATCTTCATATAAAATTTTTCAATTTGAGTCCTCCCTGTTGAGATATTCGAGTCTCAAAATGGCGGAAAAAAATAAAGAGACAGAGATACATCATCATAGCAACCGCCTACTGCGGTTATCAGTAACCGGTGACGAAACGATGTTTAGAGTAAAGAAAATAATTTTTATTTTTTTCCGTGCAAACTGTTGGTTGTATGAAAAATTTACAAGAGGGAAAAATGTAGTAAAATTAGATGAAGTATTTAAAAAAAACTTTTGTTGAAATCGGCCATTGCAGGAAAAAGTTCTGAAAGAAATAAATCTAGGTATTGCTTATTCCCGCCCTCCAGAAACATAAACTAAGAAATAGACACCACAAAATAGCCTTTGACTAGCTGATAATGTGTACCAAAATTGAAATTTCTAAGTGCAACCGTTTTTAATGAAAAATAAAAAAACTATTTTTTTCCGCCATTTTGAGACTCGAATATCTCAACAGGGAGGACCCAAATTGAAAAATTTTATATGAAGATCCGCCCCTGAAATGGCTTGTGGACCACACTGGTAAAATATTTGACCATCATTCTGGAACACCCTGTATATCAATGTTTCAGCGTATTTTCTAATGTGAGTGAAATACATTTTTAGATGATGGATGAACAATACACTTTTGTCATGTCTTATAAGATATTTATTTTTTATGGCTGTACTATTGCAAAATAATTATTTTTATTTAACCTGTAGTTTACTATAAATAAACAACCATCTGTTCATTATTTACACCTGTCTAAATCCCTGCACAAACTTTATAATAATTAATATATGACACTTGTGGACATCCCATTTTAAGTTTATTGAAAATTTCTCAAGATTCAACCAGGGGACCGTCCATACGATCCCGGGAAAGCAAAAACGTCCATCATTAATTATTTCTCACAACTTATTAGAACCTATTGACAGATATAATTTGTTCGAAGCACAATTAATGGATGTAACAGTTCAACGCGATTCGTAAATTAAAACGGCCAACACTTATGGCCGACGTGCCGTCGAAAAAAAAAGTAATTATTGGGCGGCTTTTATTTCTCATCGTCGAAGTAAGTTGTTCTTAGGGTCAGCGTATTGCCTGGTTGTAGTGACGTTTTCCTCTTCACTCAGACGCCTACGCAAGTCGATAACAATGGAATTCGCTTATCGAAAGATGCGAACAAACGTTCAATAGTCACAAAAAGGGATTATTATAATTTTTTATTCCATCCATGTAGATAATCTTAAATATTTGTGCGAAATAGGAATTTAAATAAAATGGAGCGACGCAAGTACCTCTAAAATAAAATATACAGGGTGTTCCACAGCGACCCGCGTCGATCTTTGTTTGGGAAAATACTGACCCAAAAAATTTTGAAAATATGACAACTTGGTGAAGTCCCTGGAGTGAAACAACTAAAATATCTAGAACTCTTCAAAACTACCGGTTGTACAGGAAGTTAACCAACTTCGTTATTTTAAATGGGCTACTCTACATGGAATGAAAGTTATGCTAATATCAAGATTAAAGGCGTCATATATTTGAAATAGTGTTTTCAACAAACACAAATAATTTTAGACATTTAAGAACTGAATAATATAGAGCTTAGAACATAACAGGAATGTTATCTCATGTCACCTACGAATATTCAACAGTATCGAAGTAAAACGAATATAATATAACGACAGAAAGCGGTCTCACCAACAAATTTTTAGGTAAAGAAATCTTTCACAATACGTTTTGTTTTTAAATTCAACTGTAGATGTAAAAATTGTTATAACATAACCTTATAAAGTTCTGCATTTAAGACTGCTCACTTTTCTTTACAAGTATGTGAAAATAATGTGCATTGAGTATGTTAAAATGTGGAGAATATCAAAATAATGTATGTCTTACAAACTCTTTTTAAAAGTTAAATAGTAAAAGTCGATAAAAAACCATCAAGAATTTTATTTTTGATATTACTTCTGTTCTACAAGTTTGATTTTTTGAGGTTTCTGTGTGAGAAAAAGTTATGTTTGTTTAATTTAGATAATATGAATTACTGAGTCAATAATTTTTATTCTCAAAATAAAATTATGTTTTCATTATTTCAAGTTTTAAGTTATTTGAAAGTGACTGTAAATATTTGAAATAATGTTAAATAATTTGGAATACAGTCAATAATAACATTGCATTCAGAAAAAATAAAACTGAAGTAAATAATTGGTATTTCAGTATTCTTGCTATATTGTAGTCCTTTCTAGACCAGTTACTACTCTACCAACCTTATGTAAATAAGTAAATACTACTCATTCAGTAGTATTTAATTATTTTTCTACGTTCATGCAATAAACAAAACTTTATTGAACTATATTTAATGGAAAAAGTTGTTCCTTGTTGCACTAGTGCAAAAAAATGTTTTTTGCATTCATCTGTCATTCTACTACAGCGTTTTGTCATCATGACAAACATAAACGTTCAAATCGACGTCATACTCGTATGTCTCTAGGCTTAGTGCCATGTAAATAAAACATTTTTTGTTTTTTTGCATGAACGTAGAAAAAATATTGTATGCAACTCGTACAAAAAGTGTTCATTGAACTCGACGTGTTGTCCTACTCGGCCTGACGGCCTCGTTGGATAATTTCACGTCGCTTGCAATAAACACTTACTTTTTGTACCTACTTGTTGCATAAATAACTATTATATAAGGAAATAATGACTGGGATGAAATGGATGACTTTGACAAACTGTCGAGGTGACGAGGCAACCGACAACTTATCCGACAGAAGGGAACCTGAGTAGACGTGACACAACATGTAACTACGTCCTTAGACAGATTATCAACACAACTGACAATTTTTACAATCGACATCGTTACATAATGTATTCCCTCATTATAATTTTTATATTGTATGTGTTTGAATATTCATTTTTTATATTTGGATACTTTAGGGTACCTTAGTTAGACATTTAAGGGTACTCATTATTCTATAGTGGTACCTAGTCCTTTATCGCGTTTATATGTTTCTTTTCATGTTTAACAACTTTCTACAAAACATATTTCTGATTAGCAGATAGATATCTTTAGAATTCAGTAAGAGATAACACTCAGCATATTACAGATAGCCCGATATCTGGCAATTTGCAATGCTGACAGCGATTCCGGATGCTGTATAATTATCGGGACCGCTTGCTTGATGCACCCTCCAGAGCCTATAGCCCAGACGAGCTCTAACTTACCCCACAGGCAGAAATTTCATATCTTCAATCTAAGATTACCACCGCAAGTTCCAGGCCTACTAGTATTTTTTGGATATATTAATTTGTCGATGCAGTTTTCTCTAAATTCCATAGTTCGTAGAATATTACAAATATACTAAAAATGTACAAATTTCTACACGACATATCTCGAATTTTTACGCTGTTATTAAGTTTATTAAACTGTAAAAAAAATTCTGTCTGTAAAAAAATAGTTTCTTGGAAATAAATTATTTGCTTTTGTATAGGACCAAGGACCAATCAAATGTTTATTTCTTGATATCAAATCATTTGTTTGGCAAAGCAAAAATACAATTATTTTGTATATATGTATAAATAACTATTATATGCTGGAAGTTCTTTAAATAAAGTACATACCTACAACAGCAATGCAATATTAAGTTTATCAGCCAATCTTCACTTAAGTATTATCTTTTCTTATAATACAGTGGTTTCGAAATGTAACGAATAAATTCATTATTTTTGAAATTGACAAGTTTTTGAAAAAATCCCCTGGCACGTAGACTTTGTTTTTTAAAAAGGCACTTTTTAACATACGACCCACATTTGTGACGTCATCGTTGTTCGAGATATTACGTCATCGACAATTTTTTTACCACTAATAGCAAAATCGACTAAATTAAATGTTCAAATTGTGCACCGTTGGCTGCCTGACAGTAGTCAAGACGATTCATAAATTCTTTTTGGACATTATCAATAACTTCAGGAGGTACCTATACGATGTATCTCGGGACGAATTCTTGCTTTTAAATCTTCTAATTTAACCGGTCTAGTAACGTATACTTTGTTTTTTAAGTATCCCCACAAAAAATAATCTACGGGTGTCAAATCAGGTGATCTGGCTGGCCACTCAATCGGCCCCCTTCTCCCTATCCAACGATTCGGGCACAGCTCATCTAAATAAGCACGGACAGGTGTTGCATAATGGGGAGGTGCACAGTATTGTGAAAATAAAATTTTAAAATCTTCAAACATTATTTTCTTGAATTTTTTCTTATGTAACACCATAATTTTTCATAATGTATGTATATAAGATGACACGCTCGTGTCACTTACCCGTAACGAGATATGAGATCCAAAATACTGCACCTAATTTAATGCACCGTGGATAACAGAGTGCATGTGATATTGCATATATATTCCATCCTTAGACTTTCTTGTTGGCCTGTGGCAGTGGTCTTGCCCTTCGGGAAAACTTAACAACGGCGCTAGTCCGAACATCGGGGTCGAAGTGGAAAGTGAAGAACGCCCATTCGAGGAAAAGCCCTGTTTTGCAGATAAATCTTGGAAGGGCGATAACGCGGCTTCGGAAAATTGCGGGAAGCGTTTTGAATTTAAATAGATCACAATTAGATGGCCCCAGTTCGCCAAAAGTCCAACTTTTTTAATGGGTGACGACGGATTCGCCTCCTAACTGAATAAAAATGATATTCGCTTCTTGCCACTGAAAGTTCCAGACGATTATTGTTGTTTTTTGTATACCGACAAATAGCAATAAATATCCTTCGTTTCCGCTTCTTTAATGGCTGCTTTGACAACGTTACCCGAGTTTTTATTGTTATTTTCAGTAGTGGAAATAGCAATTTATAAAGCGTGCATAAAAACTTTTGCTTTCGCATTTACTCGAGAAATTGAAAGCCAAAACTTTTAGTGGCTTTAAGTTTATGTTGCTGGCTTTAATATTGATACATTAAGCAACTGTTTATGAATTTGTTTACTATGGAAAAATATTTATGTTGCATGAGGCACCAGTTTTATTTGAAATGGTGTGTTTGAGACGTAAAATTGTTTAATTTAAACATCAAATACCACTTCATTATTAAAACATTCGCATATGTTACTTTATTACTATCATTACTTTTGTTTTACAATGTTTAGAATTATTAAAAGTTGTAAACATGATTTTTTTGTAATACGTAAAGCAACTGAATTTAAAAATTGAATGTCACCGGTGACGTAAAGAATATTAAGAAGATAAAACAGGAATACAATAATGACAATCCTACTGCCACAATTACTCAATGAGTTTGAGGGCAATTTGGCCTCACCCAAAGACTCACACTAAGGAATGGGCAGTAAACAGTCACTGTAAAAAAATAATTACTCATTTCAACACAATACTGTGTTAATCGAGGTCCACACGGGATTGCATATATTTTTACGCATTTCTCTGTATGTAGCAGCGTGTTAAAGGTTTAACGCAATCCAATTAATTAATTAATTATGGTTCTGTTTGCTTTTGAAATAATTTTTAATAAATATAATTTCTCAAATACTTTCATTTTAACGTTTTCTAGAGATTTTGCTTGTCATCGAGACTGTATTGAATATAGCCTCGAATGTTCTAGAAAACGTGAGAATAAATTTATTAAAATTTATAATTTTTAAAGCAACATAATTAACAAGGTAGGTGAGCTTCCGTATCAATATATAGAATTTTCAGAATCATGGTGTAATTATAAAAGATATTTAAAATAAAATTTAGTTCAAATGAACAACAACCAAGTTTGCTACAAAATATGTATGTATTAAAATTAACAGTATAATAGTTCATATTCTAATAAGGGACACAATAATGTTCTAGTAAATCATAAACAATGAAACAACAGACATTAAACAAATATATATTTAGCCACTTAGATTACGAAAATTAACTGCTAGTGATCTAAACATATAATTTTCTTCCTCTAAAGTTACAAAAAAAATCAGATTACAGAGTAATCTAAAACGTCAGAGTGACCTCCTAATATTTTTAAGAGATATTCTAATTAGTTTCTTATTTTCGAACCTATCACAAACTAAAATAATATAATTTTCTTTACGTTTTGTTTAATTTGAATTTTGCAATATATGATATTAAATACATACAAAGAAAGACTGAAATCAAACCGAAATAAAAACCTAGCGAACAGCAGCGCAGTTGGTAAATCTGCCATCCTTTAACATCTACTCCATTATATTTTACAACGTAATCCTCTTTAGTTAAAACCTTTTAATGGCGTTTCCTACAAACAAACTAACTAGAACCGTTGCTAATGTATTTTTTCCATCAATTAATATCGAAACGAACGTTTAATCCCCATACTAAATATTAACAACGCTGATTATTGTAGGATAAACTTCACAGGCTATTAACATACTAATTACATCGTCAATTAAATAAATTAAAACAGAATAAATGCTGCGGATGGCCCCTATATATGTTTACATTGAAATAATTAATTGGGGATAATAATTTTTTAATATACCTGTTGAAAAACTGAACAGGAAAAATAGAATCAGGAGTACGATTTTGGATTAATTAGTAATAATTGGTCCTGAACGATTTTTAGTTATTACAATGGGTGTTTCATTTTTATTTGCTCCCCTTTTACATCAAATTGAAATTTGAATGTTAGCGGAAGAACTGTCAATAAAAACGCACCCTCTTATCGATGTTTACTTTTCGAGTCGTTCTTTTTGTTACCTTCACAACGTAGAGCATGTCAGTAAACCTAAGGTCATTATTAATGCATAAAAGGCACCCTTAACACTCTTTATAATCTGCTTAAAGCGTCTTTTACACGAGTTTAGTGCTAATCATTAGTACTAATCAGTAAGCACTAAGCAGTTTTAGTGTGAGAGTAGAAATTTACACTAGTTGGTAGTGTAAACACGGTTTGTGTGCTAATATCAATTTGTTCTGACTTGTCACTAAACACTAATCCATCGCCAGACTGACTGTTTACATAGTATTAAATGAATGCTGTGAGTGGTAGTGTAACTGGTGTTAATAAAACAAAATACTTTTCTAGTCACTCTCACTCATATTTTTACTAACGATTAGTACTAATAATTGGGATTTACATGTCCCGATATCACACGAGCTTAGTGCTAATCATTAGTACTAATCAGTTATGCTAATCACTTTCAAGGTGACAGGACAAGTTTACACTAATCGGAAGTGTGAACCTTGTGCCGTTATTGATTAGTCTGCAGTTATCAGTTTATCCTAACTCACTAAACACCAATCCACAGTCAAGTTACAAGGTTCACACGATCACACAGTGTAAGTGGACGGCGAAAGCAGTGGTGGGGTACGCACTTCTCACTAGTATGCATATACTTCATTTCTATTCACTACCACTTGAATTTTTACTAACGATTAATACCAATACTTTGGGTTTACATGTACCGATCAGTGCAAGTAGTTAGTACCAATGATTAGCACTAAGCTCGTGTAAACAATGCATAATGCGTCCCTTAGTATCGGTAAAACATATGATTGCAAGCAAAATGTGTGGCTCTATTCTCTGAATCTATGACGTTTTGTCGGACGCTTAGGAATGCCGGGCTGTATTTTAAAATGGACTGTCTAGAGGAATGGCGGATGTCCGTTCAGCTTAGTCTAGCACGACCAGGCATAGAAATTGCAGGTCATAATTGCACCCCGACTGACACGTCCTTCTCTGACGGTAGTTGCTGGTGACGGTACGTGTTGGTACTGGTCTACTATGTGTTATTCCATTAGATATCATGGATATAATAATAATATAATAATATTAATATCTCTACCCCTCATTCTAATCACTGAATGATGATTAGGCCCAACGAAAGTCGGAGACTTAATAATGATGCGGGAGAGGGGCGGCATATTATTATTAAGCAGGCCGCATTTGCGCCCAGGAACGACTTACGTTGGTAGGCCCTAACCACTATTTAGTGCAGGAATGAGGAAAACCTGGAAAAATATCAAACGTCATCAATCTCTCAAATTGACCCAAGCTAACATTATTCAACCCTACCATACCCACAGAGATGGTGCCAATCCTCTCTATGAATATAGCTTATATACGGTCTACCGGCAGCTGGGCTCGAACCAACTCCGTCTAGTCACCTCGATTCAAGTACTAACGCCTTAAACCGCGCGACCACTGACCGATCCAATATCATGGATACCTTTACACAAGTAGGCTTCTTTGGCCCATAAAAGTATAATATGTGCAATCTTTAAATCATTTGTAATTTTTCAGGTTTTTCCTCATTCCTGCACTGAATGATGATTAGGCTCTACCAACAAAAGTCGTTCCTGGGCGCAAATGCAACCTACTTAATAATGATGCCCCTCGCACATATCTAGGGGATAAACCTCGTAATTACAGTGAGGGATAGATATAGTATTATTACAAGAAGGCAAATCATCATACACAAATTTTTTCCTGCTGATAGAAATCTCAGGTAGGCCAAGACAATCTCTTACCTGACTTAGATCAATAGAGAAAATGGTTAATAAAACACTTTAATATTTGTATTGCCAACTGATCACATCCGCTATTTTCACATCACCAAAAAACTTTTTAATGAAAATCCAATTTTTTTGAGCGCACGTACTGTACTACAGTCTGCTTTAAACGGTCCTCATGTAAAAGGCTGGCTGTCGATAGCATGCAGAGAATTAATATGCGCACTATAATAACATAAAATCGAGATATGACATGTTACACAGACGGAGATTTTGTTAATGGCATTTTTAACGTCAAAAATATAAAATAGATGCGGTCCCAACATGGCTTTACGAACGGGGTATGCTGGGAACGTGGCAGGAACCTGTAAATGTTCCGTGTAAATAAATCAGGAACATAAACAAGCAAATGTTTTTTTAATTGCGTTGTTTTTAGGAATAAAAATTTGTTGAATAATAAGTTGTGACAATTATTTTTTTTATAAAATGCAGACTACTTCTATGTGCTGACCAGCAATGAAACAGGTTAAACTAATCGATTTGTTATTGCTTCTAATGAAGCAAATCACATGAAACCAGAGAGAGGCGACAAGCATGAACTCGACCATCATATCCAACCATGCAAACTATTAAGGTAAATGCACGAGCTTCTCCTGTACGTGCTTGGCACTATTTGCATCGCGTTGTATTGCTTTCCTTGCAACTTGCCCAATCGAACACAAACTGCTATCTAGAGCTGAGATTTTATATTTGTCCTGTCTATAAAATTTTTATTTCGTTTAGCAAACACAAATTTAACGGCTTCTGTTGATGAAAGAGCGAATTATAGTGTACCAAGTATGTACCCGTGTGTGCATTAGTTTGGATTTTCTGCTAAGGAATTAGCAACTTTGGTAACACCTGTAAATGATACTTCAGGAAACAACTATTCCGCGGACTAATGCACCGACCGGCATTGATTTACTCCTGCAGTATCTGTGTGAACAGCCAAGAACCCTTGTCGGACACACTACCAGACATAGACCGGTTTCGGGCTTGTTAGCCCTCATCAGTATGCCATAGGTGAGATGACCGACAATTGAACTGGCTGTTCCTTCATATGTATGTTCACATATAAATTGAGTGCAGGTGAGATATAAGAAGTGGTCTGCTTACTAAGTCTACGTCTAAGTCTACTTTAGTTCGCGGAGTAGTTGTTTTCTGCAGTATCATTTACAGATTTAATGGCTTGTCGCCCAGGGCGAGAGGTCTGCGTTAAGTACCTGCTGCAATGTAAGTCGCTTCCTGTAAGTCGAGCCGCTTAGGTCGAGCAGGAAGTAAGCATACCACTTATATCTCACCAACTTTAGTAACAATTTGCAACTTAGGAAATTTGCGGAACTTATCGCAAAAGTTAATCTCTATTCATATAATAATACCTCTATTCATCTTGTAAACGAATTACTTCGGAAAAATTAGAAAAAAATGCGCTTGCATAGTCTAAAATCAACTTTAAATTTTTGGAGAATTTTATTGATTTGATCTTAATCAATATTACCAATTGGAAATAATTTCACAATTGTAAAATTAAGAAATGTTTAAAGAATAAAGTTACAGTAGTTTGTTGTATACTTACAATGCTTATCATGTGAAATAAATATATGACTTCTCCAATAAATTGCGTTATTCCATTTGTAGAAAACTTTTTCGATTTTTTCCCATTTAACCCAATAAAAATATATTTAATTTTATAATATACACAGGAACTATAAATTATTATCAAAATTAGTGCACTTATTAGATATTTCAGGCATTTGACAATTTTTGATATTTGTTGGATTGTGGAAAATACTACATCTTCAATAATTTTTGTCCCAAATTGTTTTATATAAGTTATGAATTACACTGTATAGAGAAACTATGCAGATCGTTAATAAAAATTAAGAAAAAGAATGGCCTAAGATTTGAACCCTGAAGAACACCAGAAGTAGCCATATGTTTAATAGATGATTATTGAAGATGAATAAGGTTTAAGTAACGTTAAATTGTTAAGATTGTCACTTGCTTCGAAAGTTCTTGTCAAATTGCATAAAGTAACTGTCACAACAAACACAGCCCCAACTCAAGACGCAAGATATCACCTTTATCGCCTTGCAAAGCCGCTTACTCGTGTAGACGTCGAGATTCCATTCCTGCTGATATAAAACTAAATCCTCTCAAGCCCCCGAGACATCAACGCCCTTGTCTAATTACACTAATGTACCCACTACGTATAATGTCTAATAATTTCATTGCATTAAACTTCTCCGGTTGCTGTTGATTCCTGGGGCCCCTCGCACGTGTTCAGGTTCCTTTGAGGATTAGGTCGATGAGAGCTAGTTGCTCGGGTAAAGATTTCGCGTGCCTCCCTACCAAACTTGGCAATTGATAGAAGGAATGCGTGCCAGGTCTCGCAAAATATGTCCGCGAGAGTTATTTTGAGCGCCCGTAAATAAATGTAAAGTTCGAAGTGAGTTATGAGGTTATTCTGGACTGAATCGTTTCGGATTTATTGGTCCTTATCAGCGCAATAATGGGATCGTTTAACATTTTTCATTGCATTTTCTGAATAATTTTTAATTATGAAAAATTCAAATATTGAAGGTCTTTAAAGCAATCAAATTATAGATATTGCATTATACCCAGTACCTACAACGATACAATGCACAGATAAATTATCTATTAGTTTTTCAATATTTAGTTTATAGATTGCTCAATTTTTGTTTTACAAGGTGGCCCAATAAAAGAAATCAAAGTACTAAATTCTAATAAAGCTACTGAAATTAGTATGCAATTTAAATATAATATAATAAATATATATATATTCTTACCCATTTTGGGTGTACCCCAAGGTTCCAACCTGGGACCTCTTCTTTTTATTTTATTTATTATCAATTTGTCCCTGTCACTACGATGTAATAATTTGTTTTTTACCGACGATTTAAAACTTTTTTTAAATATACATTCTACAAGTGATTGCTTAAATTTACAGAAATGTATAGATTTAGTTGAAGAATGGTGTTAAAAGGATCAATTGCCAATTCATGTTGACGAGTACAAGTGCAAGATATGTTCATTTGCACTTAAAACCTATTATCATGGATGACAAATTTTCCGTTCTATAGAACGCATATTGACTTAGTGGAAACAATTCAAAGGCGTTTTCTTAAGATTTTATCTGCTGATGGTTACTATCCATCTAATGGATTTAACCACAGTTTCTTGCTACAAAAAAATAATTTCGATTCTTTACATACCGGAAGAGTGCTTGCAAGGTTCTCACTTTTGTATAAATTATCTCACAACCGAATTCAGCATTTATGTTGAATATGTTTGACCTACGAGTTCCTAGACTTTTACATACCTGTACTCTTAACAATTTAATATCGGTAGCATCTCCATTTTTTCCTTATATTTAGGTTAAATAGTAACTTATCACACTGACATAGTATTTGTACTTTTGTTTTGTTAGAAATACTTTCACACTTTTTATTGTTCTGTAAATGGATTATTTTGCTACTGCAAAAGCCTACAGTTTATTTTTGACTTCTCGAAGTCTACATTAATAACCTTTGACATTAACCTAGTTTAGACGAACGTCTGCAATGATATGCTGTCGTAGAGATGAGACGGACAAGAAAACAAAAGACTAACGTTAATTCGGAAAAACAGAAGCCGAAAATGTTACTGCTAACATTTATTTGACTTTATTTCAGGTATTAGTACAAGGTCAATGACTGTTTAAAGTAAATTTACTACGAATTACTAAAGTTTTTCAAATAATAATTTATGTAGGATGATAATTACGCTAATGGGGTATGATTCCAATATTTTCGGTTCAATGAATCACTGCCTAAGTCAACGATCCATATCGACTTTGTAGGCAAGGGGGAAGTGCGTCGGCAGGAGAGGAATTGTAGACGCAAAATTGAGAGTGGGCCAACTTACTCTATCTTTTGACGTACTTATTAATTGTATCTAACAAGTTCATGGATATATTGATATCGTACGTTAGCTTCCAGGAAACGACGCCATTGTCCCGCTTAGCGCGTGGCCGACCGTTTTCATCCGCGAGTTCTAAATAATTCCTTAATTTAAATTCACTTTATCCAAATAATAAAGCCATTAAATTAACATATCCACCCCCGCCCACGCCTCTCCGCACCACTTAGCGGAATGTCCGGCCATTAGACGGAGGCAAGTCGAGATGGCAAGGGGGGAGATCATTATTTACAATGTCAGCGACCAGATATAAAGTAACGACATAATTTCGCAGATCGGCCGCATTCGTCACTATTATTTTTCCTTAAACGACTCCGGTTGTAATTAATTTTTTCGGAAGGCCCTTGACAGGAGCAGATGTCGCTTAACAGAGCTCTTGCACTTGCCTTATTTACTTGTCATAGTCAAGTTTTAGGTAGTATAAGAGAGGGAAGCCATGTTATTGTCATGGCTTTACGTAATGAGGAACTTTTGAATTTAAAAAAAGTGACAGAGTACAAAGATCCAATTCTGGTTGTCCATGTAATGAAAACAAAGACAAAAGAAGAAAATCTGTACAACTATTGAAAACATATTTGCTTGTTATAATTAACCTTTGAGTTAGTTTTGACTTGAATTGATGTTTCACAATGTTGGACAAATAAATTGCATAAGTCTTCTTATCTACTTCAATTTGGTTCTATATGTAGAAAGATCCGTGTAAATAATAACTATTATTTGTAAATGTTAAGGGCTGTGTTTGTTATAATTTACTTCCTAGTCAGTTGTGACCTGAATTGATGTTTCACAATGTTGGACAAATAAATTGCATAAGTCTTCTTATTTACTTCAAGTTGCTTCTACATTTTGAAAGTTCCGTGTAAATAACAACTACTATTTGTAAATGTTAGGGCGTATGTTTGTTATAATTCACATTCGATTCAGTTGTGACCTAAATTGATGTTTCACAATGTTAGACAAATAAATTGCATAAGTCTTCTTATTTACTTCAATTTGGTTCCATATTAAGACAGATCCGTGTAAATAATGACTATTATTAGTAAATGTTAGGGGCTATGTTCATTATAATTCACAATGGAGTCAGTTGATACCTGAATTGATGTTTCACAATGTTAGACAAATAAATTGCATAAGTCTTCTTATCTACTTCAATTTGCTTCTATATTTTGAAAGTCCCGTGTAAATAATAACTACTATTTGTAAATGTTAGGGCCTATGTTTGTTATAATCCCTTTTCGATTCAGATGTTACCTGCATTGATGTTTCACAATGTTGAACAAATAAATTGCATACGTTTTCTTATTTAACTACTATTTGGTTTTATATTTAATAACTATTGTTTGTAAATATTAGGGGCTATGTTTGTTATCACTCACTTTCTAGTCAGTTGTGACTTAAATTGATTTTTCACAATGATAGAAAAATTCTATATTTATAAAAATCCGTGTAAATAATAACTATTATTTGTAAATGTTAAGGACTGTGTTTGTTATAATTCACTTTCTAGTCAGTTGTAACCTGAATTGATGTTGCACAATGTTGGACAAATAAAATGCATAAGTCTTCTTATCTGCTTCAATTTAGTTCTATATTTTGAAAGTTCCATGTAAATAACTACTATTTGTAAATGTTAAGGTCTATGTTTGTTATAATTCACTTTCGACTCAGTTGTAACCTGCATTGATGTTTCACAATGTTGGACAAATAAATTGCATAAGTCTTCTTATCTACATCAATTTGGTTCTACATTTTGAAAGTTCCGTGTAAATAATAACTACTATTTGTAAATGTTAGAAGTTATGTTTGTCATAATTCACTTTCTAGTCAGTTGTGACCTAAATTGTTGTTTGGCAATGTAAATAATAAATTGCATAAGTCTTCATATCTACTTCAATTGGGTTCCATATTGAGAAAGACCCATGTAAATTAGCTTCTTCTCTATAAATCCATCCATTTATGCGTAACTAATTGTTCGCATTTCTACCTGAAACGTTTATTTATCAGGCGTCATCGTCGCCATTTATTTCACCGGGAGTTGCTGATCCAGCGTTAAATATCACCCGCTGGCAATCTACAGAAATATAGACCCATCAGTCGGAACAAAGTGAGAAATATGACGCGATAAATGAAAACACCGTGGAGATCACTTAACACTTCGCTTTGCGAGGGAGCAAGAGACAAGTAAATATATAACAAACATCTCCGCCCGACTGTCTAAACAGATAGCTGCTCATTACGGGACGCTAGTCGATTTTTCAGGCTCCGAGATTGAGATACGTGCGACTCCATATCGCGCAAATTAAACTTTTAACAAATCCGCGCCCGTTCCACTCTAAACTCTTCCTCCAGCCCGCTCGAAAAACTGAAAGATAACTGATGATCCGCTCGCTAGGAATAATTTGTTAGATGGACACCGCTCATTAATTTTGTACTGATAACGGAATGTACTACACTGACGTAAACTTTATTTTTAACGCTGAAACATTGCCTTCGTTGGAGATATGCACGTACAATGCAGAATGGGAGATTGTGATGTATGGCCGGGTACAAAAAAAAACGGCTGGGTGTCCGGTATCGGCATCGAATCCCCGTGGCGATCAGGGTGGTATATACAGAGTGTGTAGTCATTAAGTACTGCGTATTTTCATAATATGACAGTTAAATCGCACTTACCTAATGCTCCACTTAAATGATACAGGTGTTAAAATTGAACTTTTAACATATATTTACGCAGCAAGTTGTATCATGCTGGAACCACATTTGTTGCCTCTGATTCAAAGGAATGTCTTCCAAAAACTCATACAGTGTGTTCTGCAGAAAGTTGAGGTAAGCAGTGCCTGTTAATCGATTTAGTAAAACAACATGACCTGTCACCTACAATACCCATCCAAATGTTTAATGAAAAACGTGCCTGATGTCCAGATTCTATTAGAGTATGAGGATTTTCGTCGGCCAAATATGCGTATTGTGAAAATTAAACATTCCATTTCTTGTGAACCTGGAGATGTTTGCAAGAAAACGAGGGTCTTCAGCATCATGACGTAGAAACCAGCGGCAAAAAACCAAGCGTGCTTGATTATCATTTATTGGATTTAAGGCATGTACTCGTTGCAGATGGTATGGATGAAGCAGTTGCTCGTGAAGGATTCTCCAAACAAGAGGACCACTAATTCCTACCTCGGCTGATATTATCCGCACACTCGAACCGGGATTCTGCTCTACCAATGCTAAAATTTCTTCTTCTGCTCTAGGAGTGGATACCGACCTTGGTCTTCCGGATAAATGGCACTGTTTGCTCAAGGAACCGGTATCACGCAATCTTTGGTGAATTCTTCCAAACATGCGTTGTGAAGGAATCTGGCGATTTGGATAAGCGTCAACATAAAGACGTCGCGCTTCGGTGGCATTCCCATTAGTACGACCATACATGAAATGCATGTCTATTAATTCTGCGTTAGAGTAACCAGCCATAGCGAAAGAAAACTTGTGTACTGAAAACAACTGCCAAATACGTACTGTTTATTTCACTAAACGTCAACCAACTATTATAAGAAAATACACAACGTTTTTGCAAAATAAAAAAAGGAGCTAAAAAACATTCCATATCTCCGCAACCGTTACTTTGCGGACCCATGTTTATTCTTTTTTCTGAATATTGTGGTTCATACTATTACCTCCTTAAATATTTTACACTCTTTTTTTAACACCCTGTATACAGTAGCCAATTAAAAATATGGGCTACATTTGATACGTCATACGGTGGTAACAGCTAACAGAATTAATCAAAGATAAGTTGCAAATTTCTTTTACTGAAAAGGAAGTTGTTAGAAACATTGTTTCTAACGGTTTCGGAGCAAGTATGCATTCGAGTCGATAGTGGTATCAGTCTCAATTTCACTAGTTTAAGGAATTGCAATATTAATATTAATTATAAAGATTAATTATTTATTTTATTGATGTATTTTGATAATAAAAATTTGCTTACCAAATTACAGTGATGTAAAAATGGTATTGATTGAATGATTTAAAAAAAAATATATTCACGAGTGATAAAATAGCATTTGTTATAGTTATTAGGGAGATAATAAAGTCGTTTTAATCTATCACAATTGGATAAAAATAGTTTATCCATAATCGACATATAATTATTGACGTTTTATTCATTCTTTATATTAGGACAGTAAAAATTTACACTTTATTTCAGAGAAATAAAATAAATTTACTTCACTACTTTAGTAAAAAATACAAATTATTTAAATTTATTGAGCAATTTCTTAGTAATTGTAACTTGCTGGTACGATTGCTGCTTTCCATTTGCCACAATACTCAGTTATTCTTACCTCAGCTTAGATGAGTGCCGTTCCTTTTGCATTAATGAAGTAAGCCAAACTGAGAATTTTTACCTCTCCCGTTACCGATGCAGCACAACCTTTTGAGCTTGGCTTGTAGTTGAGAAATTTGGCTTATACCTGTAAATCATATACTTAAGACGTATGCCGCATTCACAAGTTATTTTTATTAAGTTCTGTCTGTGATTTTTTAAAAGTGAGGTTATTGTTGTTAAACCAATTTATTTAAAAAAAAGTTAAAACGTTTTTTCGAAAACTGCATGCGAGAGTCGAAATCTGACTTCAGATTCGTGATCAGCACCCTCGAAAATAGGGGGTAGGATTTTGTTTGTTAAGATTGGAGATTTTTACGCTGCTGTAAATAATTATCAACATTTTTTTAGACATTCCGAACTCTGACAATTTTGAGGTTATCAACAAAGGACGTTCGCTTCGCTAAATTCGCCGATTTATGTTCCTTTTACATGATGAGCTAAACTGAGTGGCTTAAATCTCACTTACTCTTATCTCACTTCATACTCACCTCACAAGTAAAAGGAAAGTACTAGATATATCTGCTTGTTTGGAAGTAGAAAATTTCTACCAAATTATCTTCGACGTAACTTTCTGCTATTGTTTATTATTTATTGTTGTTTATTGTTGCTATTTGACCACGTTACATCAAATAAATATGTTTGTAGCAAGTCAAAAATAGTTACAATGTAGAGTTAAAATTATGATCGTTCACAAGACACAATAAAAAAATCCTAAGAATAAAAATAAAGAGTAAGTTAAGAAATACAGAAATACAAAATTTAAAACATTCAGTGTACAAAAGTACCAGTAAAGTGCTGAAGTGAGCTGTCACAGAGATCTAAAATGTTCCACAAATTCATCAGCAGAGTAGAAACAATGACTCATTTTTTTAATTTATATTTAAAAGAAGCAGCATTCATGTTTTTAAAAGTACCTGGCAATAAGTTAAAGTAATTGATATTGAGCGAATTAGCTTCAGATATACATAATCTAAAACGGTTATTTCTAATTAGGTGAGAATTTCGGGTGTCATAGTTGTGTACGTCAGACTGCTTGAGCATGATCGACTGCCTCCCGTGAATTTCAACAAGAACCTGAAATAAGAATATCTATTCGTCTATTGTTAAAGACCACAACCCATCATGCAGTTCTGTTTTGTAGATATTATTTGAAGGATAGGAGAATTACCATCTTCCATTTTTACCAGCATTTTGAACAAAACTAAACGAAAAAGTGAAGAATTCATAGTAACAATCATTCACTTACTCAACACTTCAACTTTCTCAGAAACGCATAAACAGGTCCTTTTAACTACAGCAAATGTAATGGTGTGAAATCACTATGGTTTCTGTTTTATTGTAGTTATAATACACATTTTCAGTTAATTAATATTTTCAATAAACATCGTAATTGTACAGAAATCTCATGAACTAAAATCAGGGAAGCGTGGTGGCCACTGCAAAATAGCGCCTTTACCACGCTCAGTCTATTGATTTGGAAAAATTATACTCGCATAATGCCTAACATTTCATCTAAAATGAGGAGAGCATCATTGGGCCCCTTGTACCTCCTCCCATTAGGAGATCAGTCCACCTGAGCCGCCAGCCAACCTAATAAGAGAAAAAGGTGGTGACGTTGCTCAGGGGGATATTTCTAATGTAGGCCATAGCCATAGAAGGCCATCACTCTCCTAACACGGACTCTCTTATTGACGAGATGACAGTGCACTCACAGAGTGCATGGAATACTGTCTCGTCTTCCTGTTCCGTAACCCCTACAAAGAGGTGTATCACATTTCCTCATGTAATAGAGGCGCTTTCTTAGCCAGCAATATCCAGTTTGAATACCTGTCAGCAGACGAAGACTTGTCCTAGACATAGCCAGGTACTTTTTGGCTGTATCCTTGCAGGGGTACTCTAGGAACTCCTTAGCAAATTGACAGCCATTTGTTTCATCCCAACGTTTCATAAACTCTTTGTGGGTGTCTCCTTTGATAATTTCCACAAATGCCGGAAGCATACTGGAGGGACCAGGTCCAAAAATATTCAGACCCGATGCACTCCTAGCCAACTTGTCAGCTACTTTATTGCCATTGCACCGGCCGTGTCCCTTTACCCAGCATACACATACGCTGCTGTTGGCTGAGGCCACTACCAGTGCCTGATGGCATTCCCATGCTGATCTAGTTGTTATCTTATGTTTACGTAAGATCAGTAGTGATTGCATCCACGTATTCTGACGAACAATAAGTAACAAATCGTCGAGTAAAATGAGAAAAGAAAACACTGTTGAGCACACTTAGGAATGTTTCGAAATCTAAATTTGTTGCTTGATGTACGAAACCTAGAATAATGATTTCCTTCAGTGTGGAAAATCTTTTGCCATCATCTACAAAAGCCGTATTCGGTGTTATGTTGCAAAACAGTACAAATCAATCAGCCCCACGACGTTCGTTCTTCAATTCTTCAACGTTGGAACGTCGATTCGTGTGGCGTTTTGTCTTTGCGCTGTCCCGGCTTGAATCGTGACATTTGACGGCCCACACGGCGGCCCTCCCGTCGTTTGTTTCGCCGTTGGACGTCCTCCATGGCCGACTTCGATGTAATTAATGGTAACGCGGACACGGCCGATTTGCCCGCTTCACTTGTTTATTATTTCAATAATTGATTTATCGAATTGTCTGGCATGTTCGGGTGTAGCCAAATTTCGACAGATACAAGGTGGCAAACTTAAGAAAAATGCGAAATGTGTCCTGGAAATAAGAAGAATGTTGTGAGAATTTATAATAGTTTACTCAGTTTTCTAACTTTCAAAGGTGATGATGATTGATCTGCTTGTTGAAATCTAGTTTTGAAGAAAATTTAATTGAAATACAGTTACTTTGTTCAATGATTCCAACAATTATACATAAACGTGCGTAAAAGCTTACCTACTTGCTGTAAAACCAAGTAAACAGTTATCCACATTTCACAAGTTGAAACCATTGTACAGTGTTAGAAATATACACAAATTATTCCTTTAAGTTATTTTATAACGAAACGATAACGAAAACATATGATTTTCATACATTATAGTTAATTTTCGCCACATAACCTCAAACAACGTGTCTGTGCAACTATCCGTTACGAATCCAGCCAAGTAGTGATTTTGTATTTCTTAGTTTCGTAGTAAGTGAAACAGATTCTAAAAATAAACTTATACACAAAACGCAGAATAACAAAATAACCAGCTTGACGTTTGCGTTCAATCTCAAGAGAACGCAAAGTAAAATATTGATAATCTGAAATGTGATGTGGATGCCAGTGAAAATTCTAAGGAAATATACAGGATGAATACAAAGAGACCGATTTATTATAGGCTATCCAGAAGGCGCAGTTCGAGACAGACGTTTTGAAGATTAAACGGTAACGTTTGAAAAAGTAGTGCGGTATGCACAACATCCAGCAGGGAGCAGAGACACCAGCCACATCGTACGACTAACAACCAGCGAGATCAACGAAGAGACTATGATGATACTGGTGCACCGTGCAGAACAAAGGCAAGGTACAAGTGTAAGGAAAACATGTAATATTTGTGGAAAGGAATTTCTTAATTCCAATACAGTAAAGTGAAAATTATTATGATTTACTTTTACGTCTTTAGAGACCGAACTAAGCTAATGTTTCTTTTTTAAATGATGTATTAATGCCTAACGCATCTGTTGCGGCACTAACGTATAAAACCCTTTCATTTTATAATTTTCACCGTTTTTCTTTTAGGTGTCTTGAATATTTAATTAATATTTGTGGTGAAATACAGTGTAATGCTGAAAGCATATTTTTTAAATAGTGATAAATGAGTTGGAGTGTAGAAAGAATGAATAATGATCAAATTCTGGATGACTGTGAGAATCTGTTTTATGTTTTCAATTTCAAGTACGTTCATGTTTTTTCAATAATAATGGCACTCTTTCAAAACAGTTTTTGAACATCTGGAAGTTCTGAGCAGGAATTTCATTAAATCCAATTGGTGAGTGAAACAACTAATAACTAATGTTAAATATATAAAGTAGATTTCATTACGAATACGTCAGCAGTTCAAAAGAAATGGCAAAATTAATTTTAATGAGTGTCATTATTATTGCAAACGATTGTACATAGACATATTAAAGGGAGGACGTGGTTTTTAACATTTTTATAAATAACCATATTTGTTTGGCATACTGTATAAAAATCTTAGTTATTCACTTTCTTGCCTATTTTATACAAAAACTTAGATTTCAAGACATTAGTGTAACACTGACAACTCTGTGGAATATATAACCAATCGACAATACCATGACTCATAAAAACCTTAATATCGGAGTCTGTTCAGCAGTTCTCAACAAGTTTTCTACTGAACAATCACCAAATTCATTTAAAATTTGACTTTTTTGTAAAAGACCTATTATTAAATGTTCTACACAGTAAACCGTACTTTTGGTTAAAATATTTGTACTTTTAATGACTATTTAGGGTTCAAGCTGTATAAATAATAATTATAATAATAATATCTCTACCCCTCATTCTAATCACGAGGATTAGCCCAGAAGTCGATGACTTGTGTATACTTTTTCCCACTAAGTGCTTACCTTAACTTTTTCTGTGTCCCTCTGTATCCATGCTGTCCCCTAGGAGTTCTCTGATATATGACTGAGCGGCCCTTGTACCAAATCATTTAATGATCTATCAAATTCAATGTAATGGCCCGTAAAAATGATTACCTCTAAATCCTAACATTTTTTATGCCGGTTGGAGGCTGGGGATTCGATATTAATAGCTTCATAAAATGCATATAAATATTGAATTGACAGGAGCTAGTGGATTTACAACTTTCAGTTTGCGACAGGTTAAGGGCATATTAAGAAAATACACTTATTAGCCGAGTACAGAGTCGACAGTCTAGACACTCGTAGACTTTGTACCTGTTTAACCTTATTGTACAAAATTGTAAATTTGTTAGATTGTAATGAAATCCTGAGCAGACTGGAATTTAATGTGCCTCGAGTAAATTCACGACATCGTAACATATTTAAACTTCCGAAACCGAAAACAAATATTTTATTGTCATCTCCACTGTATCAAATGTGCAAGATTTATATGTCCTTGCAGGATTCGATTGACCTGTCTGATACCTCAGCTCTTAAAATTAAGACTATTATATTCGTCCATTGAAAAATTACATTTGGGGTTGCATTTTTTACAGGACGCAATTTTATTGTTTAGATGTGAGTGGGGGGGGGGTCAAAAAAAGTTTAACTTGAAGTTTGTGGGGTCACAACCCTCCAGCTTCGGCCGCCATCTTGGAAAAGGGGGTTTAATAGTTTTTAGCACTTATCAGGTAAACTCTTGGTTATACAAAATAAATTTTTAAAAACATTTTTTATTGCAAATTTAATCCTCTACAATGTTAGTTCAGTAACTTTTTGTTGTAAAATCAAAAATAACAAACATATTAAAGAGAAACCATCAAAATGTTTGGACAAATTTTCTTTCACGCCATAATTTATTTATTTTTTATTTAGTAAAAAATATTTAAAAATTTTTTATTTTGTATGACCAATAGTTTACCTGATAAATGTTAAAAACAATTTAACCAACTCCCTTTTCCAAGATGGCGGCCAAAGCTGGAGGGTTGTGACCCCACAAACTTCAAGTTAAGCTTTTTTTGACCCCCCCCTCTCCCTCACATCTAAGCAATAAAATTGCGTCCTCTAAAAAATGCACGCTAAGGCCAAAATAATGTAACATTTCAATGGACGATATTGCGACCTTAGTACATGCGTGTTGCTGTATTTCCTTTAGCATAATTTGAGCTTTTTGTTATTATTTTTGTTATTTGCTTTGCTTTTTAATATAGAAATATTTGTTTTTTAAATTTATGTAACCAGCCTGCCCTGTAATTGGTTTGCACTGTTGGGCAGTTCTATTCTAAATAAATAAACATGGCTCTATTATGTTGGCATCTAACCTCGTGTTTCCCTAATCTAGCATCATCTCTTGATGAAACCTTTTCGAGACAGCACGACGTGATCTCTCCTAACCGTGCCACGGCAATTTAAAAAGTTTTATCTAGGCAATTAATCCCCATTAGGATATTTACATAATAAATTTCGCAGATAGCATCTCGCCGACACGAGATAAAAATTTGCATTTCTTTATTTCGGCGCTTTGCCGCAAGTACGGCCCTAATCAGTTTAATTTTAAACAATTAAGGCCGGTAATACGGCGCGCTGCGAACGAGGGACTTCCTCTCCAGATAAAAACTTTATTGCCGGCGTAACTCATAACCTCTGGGTTGTTACTCAAAGTTCTAAATTAAAATTCATAATCGTGAGCCCCACTTCCGAAGAATTTAAAGATGGTATCGCGCCGCTCCGCGCTATTTCGGTGCAATAAAAAAATCCTATTAATTTATTACAAGCGCCGGCTTGATTTTTACGCGAATTTTACTGCTTTTCGGCGATTCCGGGGTAATTTCTTAATTCCGGTCGATTTGGGGCCATTTTACTACACCTTTTACTAACAGCTCTGCCATAAAACGTGTTGGTGGGGTGTTAAGTAGATACTGTTAAGCTGAAACCTGAATCTTCATGATAAAAATATAATTTTGTTCATGGATTATGAAGATCTGAACAATATTGCGCATTGTTACAATTAATGATTAAATAGGGATTTACCATAACAGTGAAAGCAAACAAAACAAACAACATATGGTAACTATTTTGAATAAATTATGTTCAATATTGAAGATGAAAATAATAATCACGTACATATTCAATCCGTTGTAGACAATAATTCACCAAAAATATACTCAAGTTGTACATATATAGGACCAGTCACATATAAAATTAGCAATTGTTTTAAACCATAGTGATGTCAAAATTAGTTACAAATTCTTATTTGCCGTGCCAAAAAACATAATTGTGCCAATTTTTTTTTATACTTTGACAGGTTTCAACGTTATTGAGATATTTCAAAATAAAATTCTAGCATCGAACGCCCTGTATTTTTTAAACCAGCAACATTCGGATAAGGCATATTTGGCTCAATCGACTTTTTTCGGTCACCATTATCTCCAGCTTCGAGATTTCCCAACCTTTCACAGACACCCTGTATAGGTAGAGCTTTCAGAAATTTTAAAACTAGGTTAAAGGAACATTTGAGATATACGGTCTCTGATAGTGATAATCCACAATTTGCAAACCAGACGACTGACGTTGGTAGGCCCTAACCACCATTCAGTGCGGGAATGAAGGAAACCTGGAAAACCTCATTAGTTAGGGCGGTAGTCAAATGTCTACCAGTATCAACCTCTAACATTGACCCGAGCTAACATTCTTCCACCCTATCATACTCGTAGAGAGGGTGCCAATTCTCTCCACGAGTATAGCTGATATACGGTATACCGGCTGCGGAGCTCGAACCCACACCGGTTTATTGAGTCTAGGTCCATTTCTGCTGAATCGTCGTCTAGACTAATTGCATTAACAGGAGATCAGACATTGATGGCCTTAGTGTCATTTTTACTTATCTTCTACATTGGCACAGTAGCCAGAATATTGCCAACTAATTTTTCAATTTTGAAAATTTTTCTTATTCACAGTTGGTATTTAATAATATAAAGTTCAAATTTCACAGTTGGCAGTACCTGACTTCTGTCAGCCATTTTCTATTGTTCCTAGGTCTCCAATTCTTTTGTGTTCATTGTCCACATGGCCATGCTGTCTGATTGACCATGTGCTCCTCTCTGGGGTTAGTTGATAATATAAGAAGTTTTTTAAATTCCTAACAAAATTTAGCAGTAATGTAGATTCTTTTAATTTGTTTTATTGTAACACGTGATGGTGTTTTTAGTCCATATAATTTTAGTGATACAACCTCGTTTTTGTAAGTTTGTTTTTTACATTTTACAATTTCTTCAAATTATCATAATGTAACGTTCCTGATGAAGAGACAATAAAGTACTCGAAAGCTTGAACTAGATAAAGAGTCCTCTTTATTTTTTGACTAATTTACCCGATTAACAATTCTTTTCTCAACTTAGACAGTCGCCTAACTTTCTTCTATAACATACTATTACATGTATACATTAAATTATTATGTGAATATTTCTGGATGTTTTTTTTAGTAACCGAAGAAGATTTTTAGTAACTGCTTTTGATTTTGTAATCCTAAATATGTAAGATATCACGCTTCTCCATTTAGAAACATATTTCCTTCTGTATGATCTGTATGATTTGAGACAGAAATGAATAAAGAGCTTAGGTTTATACACGAAACAATGACATTAAGAACATATATTTAGTATCAGAAGTTCGAGTGTTTGAATACCGATTTGTGGAAAAGCTGTTTGAGATCGAAGTAATCTAATTTATTCATAAATTCAACATAACTTTTTTAATTATAAATCATTTGTATTAATACAACTTATGTAGGTATAGTTCACTTTTACAGATTTTCAGAATTCCTCCTTCCCATTCTGCATTTGTAAGCTTAAAGATCTCTTAGCCAGTGACCAGTATATGTAGACTTACATCTCTCGTACTCCTGTCTTTCTGTTGGCTATGGCAGAAAGTAAATAGCCTAGTATGGTATACTGATGAGAGGTAATACCACTGATTACTAAAATTAGCTATTTGCTATAGGTTTTTCAGGCATAATGTTGGTCTCCTATTACTAGTGGGTATACAATGTATCAATATATATGTTGTTAATTTTACCATTTCATCCACGAAACCTATTCTTTTCCATTCAGCTTCTAATTTTGGATTTTCTTCTTTTATTATTTTTATGTGGACCAAAACTTTTAGAGTTTTGTTAAAATTTTATATCATCCAACGAATGTGTTCCAAAACATAACAAAAACAAAGGTGTTATCTACCAGTTCTTTTATCCATATTCCAATAAAAATCTCAAGAAACTGATTATTATTTTTGAGAAATTTCTACAAAGGTGCATCATTCAGCTCTGTTGCTAGATAATGGGGACCATTACACAGTCAGAGTAAGCGGGAATGTCTGGCATGTCGTAAAATCAATCCCTGCCTAGTCAAACGAAGCATTTCATGTCTTATTAAGAAGTCAAATAAAGCACGCATGTGGTACCGCGAACAACGCTTTCGCTGTCCACATTAAATCTGTCAATCCGAGACCGGTCTCACCTCATAGCGCAACAAATATGCGTGCTTGTATGACAGACAACGTAATTTCGATTCGACTAAAACGCTCGTAGCGCTATTGGCACCAGCGGCGTCACCGCAATTTCCATAGAACTCGTTAGAAAGATATAAGTTAATAAATATCTTATTTTTCTCTTGAAACCTACTTACCTAACCCTTAGTTGTTTGGAGCATCATCACTAAATCAGGGTATATATCTCACTTATATTAGTTCTTAGTGTAGAGCATATCTCAACTAATATATATTGCACTCTGTATGTGAAGGAGTATTAAAATAATATACATAATATACAGGGTGTCTTGCAAGTCGTTACAATAATTTTAGGTGGTGATAGAATACTTGATTCTGAGACGATTTAAGCAAATATACCTATAGTAACAACGGAAAGTGGGATACAAATTTGAAATTGGGTGGGTTTATACTAGATGGTGCTATGAATTCTTTGAGGTCATTCGGATGTCATGACGTTTCCCGTTTGACCGGAAATGATAGTAAATTTATATTTTTAAATGGGGCACCTTGTATTTTTTGACAGTTTTGGAATCAGCGGATTATTTGAAATTTTTTTGTACATTTTTTAGTTATTACCACTAAAAATTTTGATTTATTGTATTTCCTTAAAAACTATTTTTTTTTCAAATATAAAGAGGGTGGGCCCTATTTATTTTTTAATAAAGGATCTTTTTTCTGAATGTTGTGGTACAACAATTATTAAAATCCGTCAAAAAAGAAAACAATTTCTGCCAAGCGCGGCCTTCGTTTTCTTATTAAAAAAAAGTACTTACATCCATAAAATGTGTCAGAAAATTAGTACGTCATAAGTAAAATGATTCCAAAAAGTTAAAAAAATACAGGGTGTCCCATTTAAAAATATAAATTTACTGTCATTTCCTCAAAGCATTCATAGCACCATCTAGTATAAACCCACCCAATTTAAAATTTTTATCAGGAGTCATAAAAAAGTTACATCATGTTCCCTCTCTCCGTTGTCACCCTGTATACCAAGTGTTACAATATTTGTTATAATTAGTTTTTTAATTGAACAGTACTTTTCTACAATTATTCAAGAGAAGACAAAAAACAAATCTTTTTATAACAAATATTTCTATACTTTTTTTTTAGGAATGAAATTATTTAACCAATAAAACCCAAAGTGGCTTCGTTTCTTACCTAGAACTTCATAAACATGGTTTTTCTACTTTGTAAAACCTAAGAGTCAAATTTAAACAAGGATTTTATTTAAACCTTTGTATGTAGGTTAATTCAGATATTATTAAAAACTTACCTAAGCAATGCTCTTTCAGTTCTTAGGAAAAGTTTCTTGATATTCTAAACATTCTAAAAATTAGGAATAATCACGTGTGTTTACGATTACTGAGGGATAAGGAGAGAGATGGTATCAATTTTTTAGATATATTTCGTAAGAGCTCAAAATTTAATCCTCTCAATACGATACATCAGCTATTTTTCTTGACATATCGAAGTAATAAATGCTGTACAACATGAAAATAACAAAACAAGTGATGTAGTCATTTAAAGTTGAAGGTAAGAACAGTAGATTCTGTGAGTATCAGATTTTTATCTCGCAGTCAACACGCTCGTTTCATAGCTCGTTTATATTGGGATTTTTTAAAATTTCGAAACTTCAAGCAATTTTTTCTTCTATAAAGAGTGTGCCACTCAGGTCAACTTGTGGCTGTGTTGTCTATGATATGTATACTTAGTTCCCGCGTAGCATGAATTTTTAACTCTCAACAGTTAAGACGCTAGAGTCGATTGAAAGCACTCATTTTCAGCACGCTGCTATTATTCAAAGGGATCGTCCGAGCCAATTATCTTCATTTACACTGAAACTATTATCTTTCCCACTCTGAATTCCGTCTTGATCATTCAAATATCTTCAAACAGAAAAATTTAACAGCAAAAATTAATAAAGCTTAAAAATAGCAATTTTTAAGAGTCTTTATTTAAATAGGCGCAAACAAGCACTTGTAAAAATCAAACTCGTGTAAATTTTGTTGTTTGGGACCCTAGAGAAGAGATTTTCAAAGTTACACCAAAACCTAAAATGGGTCGGCTTTGCCAATTAGACGATTTCAAATGGGACTCGTACGCCTCTGCCGAAAACAATAATTTAATTTTTTACACCGCGTGTGCACAACATTTGCAATCCGAATGAGTAAAGGTGCTGTCCGCGGTCGGCGGTATGGCAAACATAGCGGGTCCATAACTCCGGTGTATTTATTGTGGCGATAATCAGACCCACGCGCTGTCAATGCGATCATACGTGGTAAGGTGTTCTACAGGAGGTCGGGCTTGGCCCGGCCAGAGATCTTTTCTATAGTCGATTCTTTGCCCATGAATTCTTGTACTCAATGGGCATTGTTTCTACCGGCGTATTGTTTCGTTTCAGTCGGCTTTTCGTGTAAAAGATGTCTGAAGTGCGATAGGTGGCACAATAGATGAGTTGATGAAGGTGTTGAATTATTTATTTCGTCGATATAATTTCGAATTTACTCGTTAAAAATATCTAAATCATTGTCCAAAGTTCTAGTACTTGCACTGTAAAAAATAATTACACATTTTAACACAATACTATGCTCGAGTTCCACATGGAATTTTCTACATTTTTGCACATTGCTCTGTATGTAGCAGTGTTTCAAAAATTAATACGATTGACTGTATTAATATAGTGCGCCCATAAAGTAACACATAAATTCATTATTAACTAAATTTTTTATTTTAATTTACTGTTTTCTTCAAATAATAATTTAATATACAGTGACCTACCCGAGTAATTACGTCATCACCGGTTACTTTTAAATGAAATAACCCATTTTTCCCTTTTCCCGATTTCCCTTGCTGAGCTGATTCCAATGTATCACAAGTTGCTTCAAATTGGTTCTAACATTTGTTTTCATTTGCTGAGAAGTTCAGCTTTGTCGCTTATGAAATTAAAAGTAGAATATACAAAGCGATCAAATAGTGCTTATTTTTAATGTAAAGTGTGTCCCAATTTCATTTTAATTGTAAGGTAAGTACAAGAGAAAGAAGGACACAGAGCGAAACTTAACTAGATTTGAGAGATTTTTGTATCTCAGGTAATAGCTGAGATATCGAGATGGTGAAAATTACTTCTAATGTAAAGTACAGTGGAGTACTTGTAATTTTTCAACAGGATGCCATTTTCAAAATATAACTAGAATATATAATTTTTAAACACCCTGTATTTTTTTATTCAGTTCAATTGCATTATTTTTCTCCTTCATAACGATGTAAATATATCAGTTGCTGCTGTATATTTAAGTATACTTAAAGAAAAATGTAAGTATACAAAATAAGCAATTCTTTAAACAGTAAGGTTATATGATAAATAGCTAGCTATATCTAGCTACACATTTTTCCATTTTTTATGCTATATCTAGCAGATCTAATAATATACGATAATAATACAATGTGTGTAAGAATAATATTAGTTGATATTGTTACAGAATTTGCCCCGCTCGCACTCAATTCGACGACTGTGGTATCGCCAAAACGCTAGATTGCCCCGATCGCTCCTACGCGATGCTGGTAAACAAACAAAATAATGCCGTATATCGAGGCGCGACTGAAATATTGAGAATCGACGAGAATCGTTCGAGAAACGGATCTTGAGATGCTAGAAAATACCTGGAATATTTCTTTGGTCTATCAAAGAAGGCCGAGTCAGTCAGTCTTGAATTAGAGTTTTCATTTGGAAGGTTCAGTGAGAACAATTGGAGATTCAGAGCGATTTAGATAGTGATTAATCAAAAAGTGTTTAGTTTAGTTGTAATTATAGTATTCAGTAGTGTACAGAGTAGTTAATAAGTATCAGTAAAAATTAACTGTTTCTTTTTCTGGTAGAAGAAAAAGACGGGGTTAGGAAACCTGTGACAATATGTTGAAAATATGGAAACCCAAAATACTAATTTTTTTTCTTATATTTTTTTTTAGTTTTTGTTTATTGTTTGTCTCTTTTCAAATGTTATTCATGTAAAGATATTTATAAATTATGTTTTTATTGGCTAAATAATTATCTTGTGTTAATAATTTTTTAAGTGAATTAATTCATGAACCATTTTTATATAATTATAAAAAAATGCATGGCCAACTATGCACTGCGTAACATATACAGGTTGCTCCATTAAAACAAAGTTGAATCGTCTAAATCAATGAAGAAATAAAAAAATATAAAGTAATAAACTTTTAAACATTTTGGGAGGCCCCGTTTTTTGCTGGTCAGTGTACTTAATTGATGTATTAAATATAACCTTAGAAGCAAACTCTTCATTTACTTGTGAGTATATAGGTAAACGGTATACTTAAAATAAAAGTATGATAATAATAATAATAATAATAATAATAACCTTTATTGCCCAACAGTTATAAACCATTTACAGAGCAAACAATTTAATAATGTAAGAAACAAACAAGTAGTGCTTAATACTAAGTTACAATGAAAAATAAAATATAAATATATAAATATACTAAAGGTGAAGTACTAATTAATACTAATGTTAAAGTAATACTTGTGCAACATTTTTTAATTCATTCATGCCACAAAAATATATCACATGAGTTAGAGATAACATTCGCATTAGAACACATTAAATTAATTGGTGCCTTCGACAATAAATTTGTACAGGCTCTTCTGCACACAAAAGTTCTAGTGTGCCTGGACGCATGGTTGGGAACATTTATATTCAACTGCGAAAGCAGTACAGAGCAATCAATATTACCGTGTAACAACTTAAACAAAAACTGTACAGCCATCAGTTTACGGCGTTTCTCTAAAGATGTAAAATTAAATTTATTTAATAACGCAGCATAATTACATCCTCTTTCAGGATAGTATCCATCAATCTTAAATGTTAAATACTTTAAAAAATGTTTTTGAATCTTTTCAATGGCCAGAGTGTACTTCATGTATATGGGGCTCCATATTAAGGAGGCGTATTCCAATTTTGTCCTAACCAAACTAAAATATAAAGATGTTAATACAGATGTGTCACTAAAACCTTTACAATTACGAATGATAAATCCTGAGTAGTGTAGGCTGACTTAATTATATTATTTATGTGATAACTAAATGTAAGCCGACTATCAAAGTATACTCCCAAATCTCGTATGTTATCAGTTCTTTCCAATACAATATTATTGATAGCATAAGGATATTGTAATACGTCAGATTTACGACTAAATGATAAAACTTTGCATTTGGAAATGTTCAGAACTTCTGTTCATGATACTTAACATCCATCTTATTGAATTAATTGAAGAACTTTGCAGACTTTTCTTAGTTGTGTTCAAACAGTGCCGATACAGAAAAAACATAATAAGTTTTTCTTCCTCTGGGAAACAACAGAATTATCTCGACATCACTTACATAATCTCGAAGAGCTCCAAACTTCCTTTCTGCTCCCTAAAATGAACTCCCAATTGCCGCTATGCCGAGGAAAACTTATACGTGAAAAATACCCGAGTATATTAAGCTGTTCGCCGCGCAGATTGTTATTTGTCCAAATTTTCATCACGGCTTTCCGAATGAGAGGAGGAATTTTCTCGGGGAACTTCTAAACAAGCCTCAAGCTTATTAGATAAAACTTTCGAACACTCGCTTATCGCCCGCGTTTATATCCTGCTTCCTTCCGCGTCCTTTGTCGTCGCACTTAAAACTTCGGTTTGGGAGTATTACGACGACTAAACACAACTTCCTTTCCCATCAAGGTGGGAAGGATGCGTCCCACTCACCCGCAATCCCACAAGTACTCACTATCGTCCCCAATAATAAATAAGTCTTTAGATATAAGTGTTTCATAGTAAATTGGCTACACTTTTTACAACTAGTAACAGCTTTCATGGATCTTCTCTACAACAAAGTATTGTACAATGGAAACTAGAAAAAACTGACTCAATACATTATACATTGAATCAAGTTTAAAATTTTAAGTAGGTCATTTCCAACGTTAAAAATTGTATTGACCTCTACAGGGTGTCTGGGAAAATGTGGGAAATCTCTTGGGTGTGGACTAAACATGAAAAAATTTAATGACAAGTTCCTATAACATTTTTTAATACAGGCCCTTCCTACGGATGTATGTGTCTCTGAAAAACGCCTCTGGAAATCGGTTTTTCTTGAATAACTTTTAAAGTACTTAATATAATTTAGTAAAAATTTAATGTGATGGGTACTTGTAAGGACCTCTTAAAATAGTATCCATATTTGACTTTTTTAGTTTGCCAGGACCGGGCTAAGCTTTACAACTTAATGCCTACATTTTAACACCCTGTAACACCCCCAAAAAGTACTGTTTATTGTCGATAAAATTAATCGTTTACGAGAAAAAGAATAATAAACCAATTCATGTTCATTTTTAATAAAAAGGGCCATGATTTCTATTTTCTTTTTCTCAACAACAAAGTGCGATACGAAAGTGAATCAAACAACAGCAAAGTTTCATTTTAAGATGTTTAATTCGAAAAAATAAAAAAATGTTTACCGTTTTCGATGTATGGGTATGGTGGGTATGAACGATATTTAACGTGAACTTTAGGTACATATGAATGAAAACTATCAAAATATGTAATATTTAATTCTAAATTGTTACACCCACCCCTAACGCTTCCGAACAGATACACCTCCAACACACCCCGATGCGTAATCCATATCGTGCGCGATCCATCATCAGGTGTGCGCTGACTGCGCCCGCGGCGTCCCGACAGGAAAACAACGGCGAAGCGGGTTCGGTTCCCAGCTTGAGGTATATGCAAAACCCTGTCTGAGTTTTAATTCGCGTCCGTCCGACCGCCCGCGGCCTCCTATGATTAATTTGAAGGGTTATCGCGAGCGACGCGAATCATTAACAACGGTCGGACGCGGCAACGCACGCCGAACCGGATCTAGACGGCCGCGGCTTGATAAGCGGTTATCTAGGGGGCGGTGGGTTGTTAAAAGTTCGACTTAGTATGGGATTTGTTAGAAACGAAGTAGGTTGATTAATGTAATGCAAAAGGTGAAATTTCTAATTAGACTGAATAAATTACATGAATTAATTAGGTACTTAGGTAAACTAGAAATAATTAACCATGTAATTTATTAATTAACCGTAAGTAATTCATTATATAAAATTGCATATAAATTTTAGTTTTAGAATTAAATGATTATGATTTTTTTTTGCAGGAAAACTATATTATTTTCAGTTTTATGCTGCATGATGGTGCAACAATACAGGGTGATTGAAGTGGACACTATTGGTGAATTACGCAAAGTATCATGGCTGCTGCTGCTGCTTGTGTTCTTTTGTGGAGATTGAATAAGACGGGTCCAGAATTTAATGAAGCTTCACAAGTTCATATGGCCGACAAAAACATGATCTCTAAATAAATCAAATTAATCTCCATGCATTTTAACAAATCCTTATTGACGCTCCTCTTCCTGAAATACAGGGTGTCCCATAATGATGTGCGCTTCTTTGGAAGATGTATTCCTTGGGTCATTTTAGGGGGGGTACTTTCTATAAAATTTTTCGATTTGAGCCCTTTCTTACGAGATAAGCGCTTCTAAAAAATTTAAAAAATTTCTGTTTTCATTTTTTTCTCAAAAACGGTTAAACCTTCAAATCTGAAAATCGGTGAATACATTTAGTTAATAAGTGACATTGTTGAATATAATTTTTATTTTTACCAAATGTCAACAAGGGTGGCAACCACCAACCTCTGTTATTTTTTTTAATTAGAAATTATTCTAAACGGTTCTTGATATGAAAAAATTACAGTAAATAGAACAATAAATTTACAAAATTTCCCCCCTCTTAGTATTTTTATGCAGACACGCGTTTTCTTTTAAAAAAAAATAAAATCCACATACGTACATATCCTCGGGTGTGAAGTATGCAAGCAAAATAATTCATTTAATATCGCCAAGCCGCCTGTACAAAAATATTTGAACAACCGCAGTTTCCAAAACTAAAATTTTATTTCCGAGATATTGGCGGCGGGAGTATTAGGTAAATGACACACTCTGTATACAAAATAATGAAGAATATAAAAATTTTTAATATGTCAGTTAAAAAAATTTAATAAAGAATGAGAAAAAAGGGCTATAAATGCTAAACACCCTTATACCATTCTACCGGTAGCCGGTAGCACTGATTTTGCTTGGTAGGGTAACCGATTTGAGAAGAGATATTAGAGTTATTGGAAATCCATTTAATACTGCTGAACATTCTTAGACAGGACTTTATTTAAATACTGCTTGCCCTTATTTTGTCTAGAAAAATATAGTTATTGGTTAATAATTTGACGGATGGGATTCCCTTATTCTTTTGTTTATATCTCTCAATTATTGCCATCTTAATGGTGAATGAGAAAAGGAATAAAAGTCAGTATTTTGAAAAAAATGAAGATGGTCGAGCACTGTCCTTATTACTGCTTCCTTAATAATACATCACATATGCGCATGCTTAGATGCCAATATAAGGGAAATCGAATGTTAGGTTATTACAGTTTAATAATTTTGATATTACGTTTTCACTACGTTTTACAATTGAATATGAATTTTTAGTAATATTCGTAAGTACAATTAATTATTTAGTTTGTAGTTACGTACATCTAGCCTACAAATTTATTGTTTTTTAAGTAGTATGATACTAACCTGTTTAAAATGCCAGTTCGAGTAAAGTTGCACTCATCCATCCATAGCACTTTATTAATAAAATTAGGGTCGCCAATTGCAAAATTCAAGACGGCTGGGGAAATCAGAAGGTTCTAAAGCTTGAACTTTCTGCATATGTTACGGGTTCAGTGAGTTTTCACGTATATAATATTCTGCAGACCTTGCTTTGGAATATCTCCAATCGCCTTGAAATGGTTGTTATAGAAATAGTAGGTTGCTCCTCAACTAAATTTAAAACAGTTTCTATCACACCGATGTCCAGCAAGTTCCCGACGTGGTTTCACAGAAGCACTTGCACACTGTTAGGGAAACTTCTATATTCAGCAGCTGCGGCGTGCATTTCATAAACATTGTCTGTATAAAACTACCATTTCCGCATATACGAAATTTGTAACATTAGACATTGTGAATTTACAACCAATACACGAGACCGAAATAAACAAACTATTGCTTGTATTCTCCCCATCCGCCCTCCAAATGTGTGGTGTGATCTCCAAATTTGGGGGGAAAGAAATGCGGGAAATGCAGGAAGTACTACTAAGAGCGTCGTGTTACCGAATTTTATAGGGTGATTTGTTTAAAGGTCGAGTACAATTTTTTTCCGATTTTCTGCCTTTATTAGGCCTTCCGAATATGTGGTAAAAATTAATGACATTTTGACTGACTCACCCTGTATAAGAGAAACCTAGATGGCTACCCGAGTTGCAACCCATCGACTTATAACTGCTTTCGGGACTGTTACACCCATTACGGTCAAAGTCGAGATTTATCGGGCAAGACGTTAAAACGCGGAGGGCATGACGTGCGACGGTGTAAATGAAAAGGTCCCCTTCGTGAAAAATCGCGTCAATAAAATTTTTATTGTTTGCGATTTGTTTCAACTCGACTCTGGGTCGTGTTATTTATTCCCGGTCTCGGGACCTCGGGAATTTATATCAGATTAAGTAAGTTGAAAGAATAAGGAAAGATTAATTCGTTTTTGAACGCTAGGAGAAATATTACGGAAAAATTAATATTAGCAGGGAAATGTTTTTATAAAGAGCTGTGCATGGAAAGTTTTATCTGCAGGGAATTTTCCGCCTCCACGTGTGACCAAACACGGAAGGAAGCGTGAGGATCCAGTGCGTCTCATTATTTGCGAGAATGTTTGCTTTTCTTTTGAGATTTTCCACAACGCGTAGGAACACTTGCTTTAAATGTAATTTTTCCTCAAAGAATAAAAAATAAGGCGTACTCTTAAAACTTTGCAAGCAAACACTGAATAGTAAATTTTTATACAGGGTGATTCCAAATTATAGGCAAAAAATTTGAGTTTGAGTTAAACGATTTTAATGTAAAGCTTTATTTCATTTCCATATTTAGGCTCCTGAGACTTCTTCTAGACTAGTATTTTTCATTGACATTGTCTTGTTTTAAGACGTTGAACTACCCCATATACATTTTCTGTTAGTTTTTTATTGGTGTAAATTTTTTCGATAAAAAAAATTTTTTTTTAATGCCCATTAAATTTAGAAATTGTTTTGCCTCTTTCAATTTTTTGATAAATAATACAGGTTTTGAGTAAAAAAATTAAGTTCGGGACCCTACATGCACATAGTTTTCTTTCCAATATCTGATTTTGCACAACAATATCTAGTAGCTTCCCGTCATTTTTAATTTGACGACATTTCATGTTTCTGTCTGTGAAATATTGCTGTTTACTTTGCATGTTTGCCTCTTTTAGTAATATAGTACCATTGTCATGTTAGGTACAAAATGTCTAGACCGACGAGCTTAATACATTCTGGCAATAAAAAATAATTCACACCATTTTCATTTCAAAATAACAAGCTTTTCCTGACCTTAATATATTTTGTATGAACTTATGAAACAATGAGATAATTTGGTAGATTATAAAAAAATATTTTAAAAAATTTGCAAGTGCGGGCCCTTAAAAGAGACGTGGACTCGAGAAATTTGCCTACCTGACTCCACTCCACTCGGGATAGAACTACAATAGATTTGTAATGACATCTGCATGCAAAATGTAATAGATTAGTAATAGATTTTTTTTACTGCAGATTTCTGCAAATATATTTAATTTTAGTGGTTTTCTATGGTTTATATTTTGTCTATGGTCTAGTGTTGGGAAAAACCGAGTTATTTCCATAACCGAATACTGAGTATTTAATTGATATCAAAAACCGATTGATAACTCGAGTGATGGTTACTTGAATTCTCAGCAGACAGACCACGGATTTCTTAAATTAAACAGAAATCCGTGAGACAGACATATAACTATTTTTGTAGTTTATATGTAAATGTTTTATTTTAAATACATAAATATATACTTTTTGTATGGGCAAATTTATATATTTAAAATAAACAATACAAATCTTCGATATGTTGCATTTACGAAAAAAAAAATGTTTTAAACTTTTCAAAATTTATTTTACGACTGTTCCGTCAACACAAAATTTTATTTTGATCTATCGCTACGACAGTTTTTCGTTGTTTGTTATAGTGGTGGCAAGAAGTCAGACGACTTACGTCATAAACAAATGAATAACTCATTATATTTTCAAGAAAATATTTAAAAAACTGCAACTGAGAATAAGAAATAACTATATACCTACTACAGCAAATGTTTGCACTATATATTGCATTAAATTGCAACTAACGATTGAACGTAAAAAGAAGAATATAAAAGATAAGAATATCCTACTTGAGCTTGAGCATATGAAAAGGTGGCAACCCTAGTGAACACTGGAAAAAAAATCTAATACTTAATTCGTTACTCATATAACTGATAACCGAGTGATTTCGGTTATTGCAATAACCGAATAATCAATTATTTTTTGTTATCAGTTATTTGCAGAGGGCTCATAGAAAAGGATTATTTGTCACGTACTCTTTATTACTAAAACTAAAAAACCGAAAAAGTGTAATAGAATTTACCTGTTTTCTTTAGTTTGTAATAGATCCAGCATAATTTCTGGTTTGTCGTAATAGCGTAATGACAGTCTATGAATTGTAATAGATCTGTTACGATTGTAATAGCAATCCCAACCCTGGGGTCAATTGCGAATGATTCATTGATTTTGGAATGTATTTTCTACTAAAGTAATCATACTACGTATTTCATTAATTCTTAGAGCAAAACATACTGTAGGTACATTTCAATTTTAAATTTGACGAAAGCCAACCTTGCGTTGCTAATGCTGAGTTATAGTGGTAATATTATCCCCTTCATACAATATTTAATATTTATTACATGTAGAAGGCAATAAGAATATAAAACCGGCATCCAGTAGCGAGAGGCTATTAGTGTGAAATTGTTAGGAATTAAATATATTTAGTGGTAATATCTTAGCAAGAAATTGTCAGAGCCAGCGTGGTATTGGATTCCACTGGCATATGTTAATTGAAACACATTGTTCTGTGGTGGAGCATTCGGTAGTACCTAAGAGGTAATTTCATGGGATTTGTTGGATATATTGCTTGGCCTGGAGGCAGTAAGGATAGGCCATGGAGTACTGGAGTTTAGATAATGATATACATATGGCATTTTTCATTTAATTTTATTTTTATGTATCTACAGATCACGTATTCAGTTACAGACATTAGTGCAGATAAGGAGGACATACAGATTGTTTTTTAAGTAGAGGTAAAAAATCCAAAGGTGTGTTCTGTGGTCAAGAGTTTTTTGCTATATAAATATATAAATGTTGGATCTTAGAACAGCCATTATCTTATTTCTGACCCTGGATTTTTGACCTCTACTTCAGGAAATACCATAAAAATATATCACCCTTTTAAGAACCAAAATAAACTTGTCACACCTTAAAACATCTTAATTATTAGTTTTCATTGTAAAATGATAGTTTTAATATAATAGTCAGTGGCGCAACACAGTTTTTTTAAAAAAGGTTCACCATAGTTATGCTTCCTTTTTCTTAAATTCAGCACTGTGTATCATTGAAGAGGCATGCTAGAACAAAAATTAATTCGAATAAAAACTTTGTTTTGGCGACAAATCTACATTTATTTTTTTACACTTCTTCCTGACTGACCCTGTATAAAAAGTAAACGATTCTATTCCATAATATTTAGAAAATTATTCAAAGAATTTTGTTAAAATAGCTTTAATTTACAATTTTCTATTTTAGCTGAACACTTATATAAGATACGACAGCAATTCAGCCTGTCTAATTTCAAAACACCTATTTCCTTGTTGGATTTTGAAACATTTTCCATCATTCCTGGCACGGAGACACAACCAAGCGACAACCGCATTTGTTTAAACAGCAACGCTAAACGATGACCGAGATAAATCTGTCTTCAGAGTCAAATTTAATAGCTTAACATCGGCTTTTCGACGATTAGGGCCGAGTATTTCTGGAAAATTCTCTAATAAATATGTCAGTGATAATACGGGAATATTTGTGTAACGGTTATTTTCTTTTCCAGAAATAACACGGCTAAATGATATAATTATTTCAGCGATCGGGTTAGGAGAAAGGAAAAGAAAATAATGTTAAATCTTTAATAGTGTATTTAAGAAGTAAAGGTTCAAACTTTCCGGTTCGAAACTTTGGATCGCATTAATTTATGTAGAGTATCATTCTATAAAAAATGTATCAGATGTTTGTTTATTAAAACAAAATGGCCGCTTATACAATTATAGATCTATGTACTGCACTTTGTTGTGATAGTGGCAGAAAACACAATTTGTAGTATTATTTCGTATACTATTATGCTTACAGTTTTGTAGTAGCAATTTCCAAACATTTTACCCCAGATTTTACTATAGCAGAAATATTATTAATAATTTTAACAAAACATGAATGTATGAAGGTCATACGGAAAGCGGTACGATATGATATAACTAGAAAGGTGGCAAGTCGGATATTGCCGATGGAAGTTTCATAAAAAAAATTTTGAATTTCCTTAATTTTGAGTTTCTTTTAACGGTAACATTTTTCTTAACACTTTGTATAGGAAACAGTCTTTCGCACATTCGACAACCGTTCCAAAGCGAAAAAACCGAAAATTTCCTCGAATTTGAAATTTTTTTTGTAAATTTTTATTTTAGCACTGTCAATCAAGCCTTTTTGAATCACCCTATAAAGCTACACGGCAATGAAATGACTACCGCCATATTGTCTAGATCAATTTTATCACGTTTTCACTCGTATTTATGCAAAGTTCAATGTAAAAACGACCTCAAACACTAACACTCGGGTCCGATAAACTTTCTAGAGACTTCAAATTTATAGTTTTTGGTCTTTGCCGGCCTTCAGTCAACCCACTGTTCCAAATTTCCAAGCAATTTTCATTATAAAATCGAGACCTATCCAGACCTAAGGCATGCTGGACATTTTAGAAGGTTCAAAAATATTCATAAAGTATAGTAAAAAAAAATACAAAATTTATTATTAAAAAAAGTTGGTCTGTACGGGATTCAAGCCACCGTTCTCTGGACTGATACATCTAAATGCTACCAATCGAGCTACTACAACCTTTGCACATGTTGTTGCCATATTATTACAGCGTCTGTATTACCACATAATATGTAAACAGAAATATTTATATTATATATTAAGTTACCAATTCAGATTTAGTGCTATAAAATCATCACCAAAGGACTCGGATATATCTCAGACAACACAATAACAACTTCTCATAGCTGGAAGGGCCCGCAAATTTTTCCAGAACACATAATCTGTTTTAATTCATTTTGACGCTTCGTTTGACGTTTGTTGAATTTCTACAAAAGAACGTAAACAACAACAAATTAGTTTGATATTTCTGACGTTTATGCCGTGTAAAACGCATTTCGTCTGCCATTTGTCGAATGTCTAAAAAAGGGTGTAACCTACTCGCTCTATCCTCGTTCCATTCGAAAAAATCGCTATCTTCTATAAAGGGGCGTTACCGACTCAACTATCCTCGTTCCACATAAAAAACCTCCGTTTTTGGCCGAGGAGCCTCAGGAAAATATAAACTTAGCTAGGAAAACGCGAAAAAATCGGCATCATGATACGCCGCAGGCAATCTAGAAAGACGGCGAAAGACGTTTAGCAGTTCGGAGCCTCACGGCTCGCAAAAGAAGCATTTGTGGCGGTAAAATGGGCAAGTCAAGTGTGCGAGAGAGAGTTACCCACAGCTTTTAATATATAAGGATAAGTGTTAATGTGTGACCGTTATAGTGACAGTGCTAGTAATCAATAGTGAATAGTGTGTATGTATTCTAAATCCTTTTGTCCTTTTGAATGCGGAATTCGCAAATATTTGCGCGATTTATTTAACGGTGGAAAAATCTCTATTTGTAACAAATTTTGTCAACTATAACATTTTCTATCATTTTTATCATGAAACTGCCATGGTAGATTGTCAGAAGCTCAAAACAAATTTATTAACACCGCATAATAATGAAAGGAGTAATAATAATTGTAGCGCTTTACAGTTTCGCAAATTTTGCCAAAAGTTGACATTTTACAGCCATAAATAATGAAAACAGAAACTGCAAAATTCTTGCAAAAATCCGTGAATTTTGCGTCCATGAGGACAAGGCTTAAGTGTGATATCCGCGGAGTGCGCATCGGGTAGATGTAAGTGGGTGGTGATGGGCAATCGCTGTCCAAAAGGACGGCGTTCAAATTTGTTGACAGGTGGCACATTTAAAGTAAATTGTTAGTGTGCTAGGTTCAGTCGACGTCAACTTATTTTTGATAATTTTGTGTGCTTTAACTCTTCTGAAGTGGCATGCTTGGGTAATCATGCCACCCGTATCTTCCATACTCATATCTATGTTGTAAATTAGTCACTCTCTATAATTTTCGACCTTGGGTAATTGATAATACAAGATAAAAGCTTTAAATTTTGAAATAATTTTTATTATCTAACGCCTCGAAATTGGCAAAAACTGTTATACCACTGTTTCTACTAAAAATAATGGATGTTATGTAATGCAATTATTTTTGTCATTTTTGTATATTTTTTATATTTGATGGCATTGAAATTTAGTACGCCTATGAAATGTTGTTCCTCGCACGCTTTGCCAGTCGCGCTTGTCTACCTTCTAGCGATTAGTCACTCTCTAGATTTTTGGCCGTCAAGTAGAGATGAAAACTGACGTTCCGATTTTAGCGTTGTTTTTACATCCATTAGAAAATTGTAAAACGTTGTATGACGAACCAAAGCAGCGCTAACCGGAGCAAAAACAACTAATCGCCATCAGTTTTGCGAAGTACCAGGCCAAAAGCTGCGCAGTTTTCATTATTTTTACACTATGTAAACGGGCAACTCCATTATTCAAACTTAAACGCTATCCAGCATGTGAGCCGGTGAAATGTGTTCATCCGAACGACGCAAAGTCAATTACCATATTCTCTGCTATATTTCGAGGCCAGGAGATATCGTAAAATATTGCAAAGCTGCTCCGGATAGGTGATAGATATCGGCTGCTAAATATTCATCGTGATAAATTATTTTTAATAGACTCATAAAGGGGATTCGAAATTTTCCCAACCAGTTTAATGCCCCTTTATGGGGGCCCCGGCTTGTCCGATGTTTATTTATTGAATATTATTTTTATTATGCGCATAAAGTTTTAATATCGGGCCCTCCGCTGGGCACGGCTATCAAATTGTACTTATGTCCTTCTTAAGTAGACGTAAATACTAAGGACAGGGGATGTCCCTTATTGGTCGTATATCTTTAGTAGTAGAGGAGTCGGCAGGTGATAAAAAATATTAAAATTCCTTTTTGTACCACCATTCTATTTCCCATGTTTACCATATTTAGTTTTAGAACGGTATGTTATATTTACTGGTTGCCAAGCAAAATTGTATTATTTGTTGTGAAAAAATACCCAATAAACAATAACAATGATCTTATTTATATTAAAATGAAACGTACAATTATGAATACTAACAGGAACAGCAGACTTACTGTCAGTATCGTTTGCATTAAGCGTATTGACATAACATGCCGAATGTGACATAGCAGAACCCGAAGCAATGTAGGCCGATGTCTTATCATTATGTCAAATTTTTTCAAGAAAATCTAATTTATTTTGGATAGAATCCTCGATATAGCTTTCAGCTACAGCCGTCTTTTTAACCCTAAAATATCTACACCTTTATTGGCTAAAAGTGTAGCTGAAGTGCAGCAAAACGAATGACTGGCATAATAGGCCACATTTTGCAATTTTAAATACTCTACCACAGCCTTCTTCATCTACAGGCCACGAAATGAGAGCATGCGGCAACATATAGCAGTAGGCTAAGGTTTGCAGACTTTGTACGCTGTAGTTGTTTACTAGTGCATTTTTAATTAAAAACAAACTGTTTTATTGTGTTATAATAAGTTATCGGTCGTTTTAAATCAACTGCTTAAAGTTAAAGTCGTGATGGTATAATTTACGGTTCGAGTTTTTGTTGAAAGAAGCTGTTTCAATTTCGCACACTAAAACTTTGAAATACTCTAATCAACTTAATATTGTTGTAGATCAGATAGTTCAAATGACCACATTAAAAAGAAAATATTCTGCTTCAACAGTCGTAACAGCATTTATATATATTCAGTCACCAACTACATACAATATGTTACATAAACAATAATCAAAAACCAAATCAGAATAATAATATTGAGAAATTTTCAGAAATATTTTGTTCTAATTATTTGTCTGAATGTGACGTAGACGATGCAATCAAAGTTTATATTTCTGGTTATGCATCTCATGTACTGGCGAATAAATTATTTTGTAATATATGTATATTAAGTATCGTCGAAAGTAAAGGAAATATAATTGGAAATAAATATTTTGATTGTTTGCAATGCGGTGGTCTATCGGTACCAACAATTAATGTGACAGTGATTTTGTTCCATCTGTATGCAGTATTACAGTACATAATTAATAACAGTAAGTTAGAAAAAGTATTTTTGGAAACTGAAAATCAAAAAGAATCGAGGTGTAGAACAAAGTAGATTGAAAGCTTCAGAAGAAGATACATGTAATAAAGCGAAAAAACTAGAAATTAGATACTTTCAAAACAGCAAGGTAATCAGTTTTAATTAATATTTATTTAAATGTGGATCTCTGTTAGTCATGTAGTTTAATCTGTTTCGGTTTGGTGTTTTGTAAAAGTTGTGTACCTATTTTTATTTTAATTACATTACTGAACCTTTTATTGCCTTCCCTATTTTCCTTTCCCCACCTGGCAAAATTACATGTCTAATTTAATTTTGTGAGGTATTGGTATTATTACCTACATATTTGAAATATAAAGTTCTACTGTCGGTGATAATATGATATATTACATTATCAAAAAATGACAGTGTAACTCTGCACCTTCTCGTTGGTTTTGCCGAACAATTGATGTTACTTTTTTTTTGACACGCACTAGACTGCGCAATATATTGTAATATTTAATTGACCAAGCAGAGATCCCAACTCTAATTTGCTGAGTAATTTACACAAACATATTTTCATATTTCATATTGTAAAAAAAGAATACTGTTTAAATCCAAGGAATGAAACCGCCAGCCCGTCGAGCCTATTCGAACCGGCCGGCCGGCCGGCCTACGGATCCAGTATTATGCGGTGTTGCCTTTGTTATTTCGTGGCTTGTTAGATAAAAAAGGCTGTGACTCTACCATTTACATTGGAAATTTTCCTATCATACCTTTACCCACCACCTGATTACAACATTTGCCATTACAATAGTTTAAAAACAATTTCGAAAATTTAGTATGATATTATTTGCAAATAATGAACTTCTTCATCCTCCTTATTTGTAAACGGCTCACATTATCGGAAAGATATAACCGAATGCGCATGCATATTTGTTGCAGCAAAAGCTGTCTAATCCGGTATACTGTCAGAGATATGCGCCACTCTATGGTTTTTGTTCAAATTTCACACCTAGAGGTTTCGAGGGGTCCTGATTAACACCACCTTATCAGATTTTAAATAAAAAATCGCTAAACGTTTTTATTGAATTTCGGAGGTATTAAAAGTCATAGCAGGACTTGGATCCCATCTTAAATGCCGTGATAGGATCAGAGAAAGCCGTTGTACACAGATAACAGTAGACACCCTGTATGTTTCTTTGTGTTGACTGCTACAAATTGTAGCGGATTTATATATTGCATAAAACCGCTTATAACCGTTGCATCCCGGTCCGTACTTAAGACATTTTTTTGTTTCAAAAATTGAAATTTAATTTAGGTATATGAAATACGTTTGTTCACTATTTTTTAGTCAGAATAAAAAATGGTGCCTTAGAAATTACTATTAAAATGTCTACCCTTAATTGACGACGCTAGCAAAGGATACCTAATGCCAGATTAGCGCTGGTGACGTCACACCGCGGAAACGATCACCAGCTGGCGAACTGTACAATTATTACTTTCTACTCGTGTAACTTAAACATAATCAGTGGCTGAGTCCCCATAACTTTCTCACCCAGAATTAAAATATAATTTTTGAAGTAAATATAAGATGCGAATATAGGAGTCTACTGTTACAGATAAAAAATAATTAAAAAAAATTAAAACTACAAGAAATATACTACCAAAAGTAGTAGTAAACAACGTTATATTAAATACAACCCTGGTATGGACACGTGTTATGGAATTTCAAACTACACCAACCAACAATGTTAGCAAACGATAAGCAGTAATATGGCATTATTCAAATTGATCTGTGATTGATGGGTGAGAGGAGTGGGAAATTAGCAGAATACGCAGAATACGTTTTTAACTTATCTTCCTCATCCTAAATCTATGTGTTGTTTTGTAACTGATATTCCAATTTTCATACAGTTTTTCCCTATCGATTTATAATTATGCTTTTATAAAAATAACGGCCAGAACTTGCATTGTCGTGAAAACAAATTGGCTCGTCCCCAAAGGCCAACTGTTGTCTTTCTTATTGAACTCACATTCTCAAACATCTTTTATAATAGCCAAACGTAGCTCGAGGGTGAAAGTCAAAGTAATTACTCTCCTACACATAATGTCGGTTAATTGAGGTAAATTACAGAAAATTGTTTTTAAAAATTCATACAAATATTCTTCGGCCATCGCGTGAGTTGTTTCCGTAATTTAGCTAATTCTGTAATATATATAATTGTGGTTTGGATGTCATTATATCTATCACTGTTAAAAAAACTATGTCTGGTCACAGCTGGCAACTGACTATTATATTATAATTCTTAGACATAGAACTTTGGTCTGAAATATATCATATACTGTAATCAAAGGGATTCATGTTTTGAAATAATAAAATTACTAAAGCACTTACTGTGAAGATATAAAAAAATTAAGTAAAATCATATTGTAAGCTCCATTTTTAATCGAAAGCAGTGTTGCCAGTGCTGGTACCATTGTACCAGATTTGGTACATTTCAATGTGAAAAGTACATCTGTACAACTATAACAAAATTTGGTACAAAACCAGTATTCCGTGGTCCGTGGACCCGTAGGCATTTACGATAAATGGATCGGGTAGATTGGGGTAATCAGCTGTTTTATGTCAATACATGTATGTGGTTCATAAATTACCGAACGCGTTTTCACAAAGCTAACCTAAAATTTTTCATTACCTAGGTCGGTGAAATGAAATACTCATTTCGTTGAACACATAAATATTACCGGATTCATCAAATTGTGCTCAAATACAATATCACCATTCTGGTCTGTAATGGGTTTCATGATTTTTGTGATTATTTTGTGTGAGGCAAATGTGAAACGCAAAAATAAATTTTTCATTTGAGGTTATGAAAGCCGTTTACCATGTGTATCAACTCAAATAGTCGATCCATAAATTTTGGATCGGGTAGATCTACCCGATCAATAAGGTGCAATTATCAAACGCAATACGGTTTATAAGTTACAATTATAGAACGTATTGATACATCGCGGTATATCGCGCTCCAATTATCGTAAACCCCTCGTATGTTTCGAAGAGTTGAAGTTACATATTTTTTACATATCATCTATGGTCCACGGCACCATTTGAATCAATGATCGTAGTTAGGGATCTATGATCTATCCATAAACACTAATATATCTATGAATCTATCCCTTTTTCTGTTCTGTGATGTAAATCACGTAACAATAGGCAAGAGGACAAGAGAATGTACTCTTGTCTATACGTGTAACCTAAAAACTGAACATTTGCTGCTTTATTTGTTATTCTTTCAGCACAAAGATGCAGAAGTAAATGTGAGTTACCAATGATATGATTTGCAATTTGGCAATAAAATCTGGTACAATTGTCTGAAATCTGGTACAATTGTCTGAAGGACATTTGGTACATTGTCTTCGGTGCTGGCAACACTGATCGAAAGTATTATCTCTTGGATTTGACAGAAACGACTAGACACATACCCAATTTTTTTTCCTGTTAAAAAGCTCTCTTTTTTCTAATACACTTTTAGTAGATATATTTTTCTGTACTATTTCCCGTTTAAAAGTTATAAGCAATATCGTTCTAAAGAGTCTCAAAAGAAATACCACCTAACAATTACATTAGCGGTGGAAGAATCAAGTAGTCGAGAGAGAAAAAATTTTGGGTATATTTCTAGGAAAAATATAATTGATGACGTCATTAGTCCTTTCTGTCTAATTCCAAAGATAATACTTTCGATTGAAAATGAAGCTTACCTCGTCCTATTTATCATCACGTGTCCAAATTGTATTTAACTTTTCACAGTAGGCCCATGCTACCGAGTTTGAGACACCCTGTATTTTTAACATGCCATAAAAATAGTTCCAGCAGCAATAAAAATAACTGTACTTTTTGCGCAACTTCCCTAGAAGTAAGCTGTTTTCCAAAAGACATAAAGCGGATATGAGAAGTACCTACTTATAAACTTACTTTGAACATTTATGCAACAGTGCGACGAATCGCAACAGAAACGGCTGAACAATTACATTTTTTATCCAAACACACCCACCGATATGTGGCGCCCACGGCACGTCTCAATTCAATATTTGTAATTAGTTTTAACGAAAAAAGGCCGTAAGTCTCCAGGAGGTTAGGAAGCTGACGTTTTTATTACTCAGTTAATAACAAACAATTTACAGAGTTTAACCGCTAAATTGATGTTTAATTTTTTCTGGGTACTTTGAGGCTTGATTAAAAGGTTCTATTTGAGAGGAGAATGGGTCGCAATTATATGCCTCATAAAACGTTACGTCTAATAAACCCGGTAGTAAAATATTAATGATAATTTTCGGTATAATTAGATACATATAATAAATTGACCAGAACAGTCAATGTCTGTAAAATAATTTTGTGTATGCATATACGATAGAATTTCCAGAATATAAATAATGTAGCATTCAAGTTGTAGTGAAATATCTAACTTTATTTTTTAATACTTTTTGATTTTTCAATATTCAAATATCACAATATTTAATTCATATATAATCGACTCACAGGTCGTAGTTACAGCAATTTCAATGGGCTTTGACTACGCCTTAAAATTCATAGTTATAACATCACTTTAAATATGTTTCTATTGCATACATCCCACTATAAATGCGTAGTTTCTACAATTATGTCTCTAAATGTCATTTCATTTAGCATTACCGATAATCAATTCAACCGATCAATTTAAATATGCGTTGACTACATTGAGAATGCGTAGTAATAATGTCAATAAAACTACGTAGTTTGTACCATTATTTTATGTGTTATTTGATTACGCTTTACCAAGACAGTGCCTTATTGTGGTTACATCGCAATACATAATAATATGCGTAGTTATATCACTTTAAATTTATTTCTGCTACGCTAAACAAAAAATGGGTAGCTTGTAGTAAATAACTTAAATGTTATTTGATTATGCATTGCCAATAAAACGCTTTATTTTCCATACATTGTAATGCATAATAAAGTGCGTAGTTATATCGATTTGCAATGCCTTGACTACTCTCTATGAGAATGTGTAGGAATAGCGTCACTATGTTCTACTATGCTACACTGTACACTGGAAATGCGTAGTTTATTCAATAAAATAAAACCTCGTTTTATTATTATTACACATCACCAATATATACTTTATTTTGCTCATATCACATCTCAATTTAAATTTGTTTTTACTACGCTATTTTAAAAATGCGTAGTTTCTATAATTGTTTTAACTGTTCGTTGATTGTGCGTTGTTAGTGATGTGCTTTACGTTACATAATGCGTAATAAAATGCGTAGTTATATCAATTTAAGGCTGGTTATCCACTGAGAATCGTTATTTTGATGCTGTATCCGCACGCAGGGACCAAGGAACCCAAAGGAAAATGTCATATCTGTATTCACAAGTATCTATAAATGTTAAAAGACACGTGGTATTTACTCAAAGTCAAAAAGACGTTTCTTTTAATGACGACATCGTTCTTCTTTGTAGACGACCATCTTAAATGTGCTTCGACTACGCAACAACGTCAAGTGCGTAGTTATACTATCAAATTTAATACGCTTTTACTACGCACATTGATAATGCGTAGTCATTTCTACTGTTTTTTTTTTTGACTACGCATTACAGAAATAATGAGTAGTTTCAAGTATCATCATTTAAACTACGCATTATTGAGAAAGTGGGTAATTTCAAGCGTCATTCTTTCACTACGCATAGATCACTTCATTATCCCTGCATATTTGAATTTTTAGTTGAATGTCTGAGATAGCTAAAGCAAGATTTTCAAGACCTTTATGCGGGTCGCGGAAAGTGAATCACCCCGTATAGTTTCCATTTCATACTGGTTGCACGTGAACGGTAGCTCCTTCTTCGGCTGATGATTTAATGGGCGCAGAGAACACCTTATTACTGGCATACTAAACCACACCAACATCCTCGTCGAGCCTTCGATAAAATTAAACCCAATCTTAATTGTCATTCAGGCTACAGACGTAAAACAGCATTCCTCGAATGTCCGAGGGTCGTTATTACCGGGATATCTGCCTATAAGTGCACTCCCGATTGGCCTGTGCTCATTAATCAATCGGCTCGGTAATACGAGGAAGTTTCACCTTGCCTTGGCTTTATTTATTTTTGTGGTTTAGGTATCTGTGTAGGTATTCTATAAAGAAGTTTTGTGGTATTTGTGTAGCTAATTGAGGCACATTTTTTTCAAATTATAAAAATTTCCAAAACTATCAAAGTACCAATGTATGTCCTCGTGACGTTTCAGAAAAAAGTTTTAAAAATTATACAGGGCGTCAAGAAATTAGGGGGCAATATATTTCCAGGATAGTAACCTGTATTTGGTTCATATACTTCTACGCATTGTAATTGAATCATTTTATTTATCTCAACTGGTTTGAGAGTAATATAAAAAATCATTATCAGAGTAGTTCTTTTAAATAAAAGAAAATAATTTTTTACTATATTGGAAAGGTATTTTAAGCTAATATATATCAAATCTCCTACAATTCCTATCATTGAAGTCATATGTATGTTCTCTGATACCAAACATCTAGGTATGCTAATGAACAATTCTACAGACAAATCTCTATTCAATAATTATCTAAGCTACATTAGCTAAATTTACTAACCTGGTTTAATGAAAACACTCGATTAATATCTAAGGTCACTCTTGAAAATGTGGGAAAAATTGAAAATTCAACCGCAATAGAAGAGATCTGACCTATTTCTGCATTTTTAGGATTGCTTAATCAGGTGGCCTCCTTTAAGTTGACTTAATTTTTAACTATAAAAATTATTATACCAATAAATTAAAATTATTTGAAATGAAATATCGACAATGTCAAACGTGATTAATCTGTCAATGAATTTAAACAGCATGACGACCTACTTAATTAATAAAAAAATGTTACCTTTTATGTAATCGCTTTTTATATATTTTTAGGTATTAACAATATTGTTGCAGAAATAAATCAGATCTCATCTATTATGGTTGATTTTATCATGACAACTTGTTCGCTGAATGTAAATTTTCCAGCTATTTTCAACAAGAAAAATCTTGTTTTAATTATTTAAAATTTAACAATAGTAAAATTCTGTTTTAAATTGTGCGCATGATATTATCATTCTTCTTAAATTGAAATCAAATGATATCAATTGAAAAGAAAGTTTGGTATAATTTAATTATATAAGAGTTAATTTTCGCCACATAACCTCAAACAACGTGTCCGTGCCAACCATTTCGTACTTCGTAGTGGGTGACACAGATTTTAAAAATAAAACAAAACATGGAATAACAAAATAACTAGCTTGATGTATGTTCAATATCAAGAGAAAGTAAAGTAAAATATTTAAAAGCAATGTCAATCGCATGCAAAAAAGAAGCTTGTGCCGTAGGCACAGGTAACAGGTAGATGTCACGAACAGTACGTGAAATGTTTCATACCAGCCCCACTCTCTAGGATTGATAGTCGAGGTCGACAAAGATGTTTATGTTAATACCGCACTACAAGTATGGTCCAGCTCAAAAAAATAAACTGTGTAAATTACAAGTGGAAACAAAATATGTAATATTTGTGGAAAGGGATTTGATAATTTCAATACACTTTGCATCTTCTGAAACCAAACTAAACTAATGGTTTCTTTAAGTAATGCACTTCTTGACGCATCTGTTTTAAGAGTTGCGGTACTAACATATAAAATGTATTTAAATCGTCTCATTTTTCACGGGCAGTGTTTTTATCTTAAGTGTCTTGTGTATTTAATTAATATTTTTTGTGAAATACAGCGTGATTAAGTAAAATGTGGCACATTATTCAAAGAGTGAAAAGGTTGACATGCTAAAAGTATATTTCTCAAGTAGTGATAACGATAACATATTGTGATAACTCAGTTGGAGTATATTAAACATGGATAATCAACAAATTCTGGAAAACTATGATTGTGAGTAGAGTATCTGGTTTATATTTTCAATTTATTGGTGAGGTATAGGAATGGTAAAGGGGAGGAGATGGCCAGTAATATTTTCATAAATAAATGTTGGAGCTTATTCGAAGACATTAGTGTAACACTGGCAACGTTGTGGAATTCACATCCACCATGACTCCCGGATGAGCGGTCCTCAACAAGTTTTCTGTTATTCCTGACTTTTTTTAAAAAACTATTAATTATGTGTTCTACACAGTGAACTGGTACTGCTGGTTAAAATATTTGTATTTATTTGAGGTTCACCTTGTATTTCTGAATTTTGAGAAACCACGGGCCCGTTGTTTTCATCTTTATAAGAAGTGATAACCAAATACTCTAACCCCACTTTTTACGCCATGTCCTAGCGATTAAGACTAGTCAGTGCTTGCTAAATTTCAGCGAAGCGGAACCGCGGGCCGCCAAATTGAATCAGGCATGCCATGCCGAAAAAAACAAGAAGCCGGTCTCGGGATGGACGCGACTTGGCGGGCCGTGCGAAACGAGAGCCGACGCCCGATGTGGCCCGATGGCGTAATAATTGAAATACGCGCGTTGTCGCAAACCGAATTGCGAGGAATAATGGCCAGATGACCCGCTCTGATCGACCGCGAAGCAAACAACAGATCTAGCGAGCCGAGTGTTAATATGAAAATGAGATCGGTTCAGATCATTTACTTGCAGGCGCACTCTGCCAGTAAATACAGTGTGTCGTATTAGGAATTATACAACTCATTATAATACCCTTGGATAGTGATTCAAATTGGAATTGACAGTGTGAAATATTGATAGCTTTATTTTTGGGTCGTTTGATACGTTTTGAGAGCTTTACGGCTTTTCTTCTTCATAACAATGTCACGGGTGACTTGTTGGCACTATTGTGAGAAAATTGTCCATTTGATATTGATAACTGGGAACTGTTCTGGATCTTTAAAGTTTATATCAGCGTTTTCAACTATTGTTGAACTTACAAGAGTGTTTCTTTAGTCTTAAGTTCTTGATGTGTTTGTGATTCTAAATGAATAAATTGTTACGTTAATTGGCTTCTTGGTCCTTTTACCCCTACTTGAAAATAGTATTCATGAGGAGTAAAAGTATTTTTATGAATATAGAGTGTCCTTCAATAACCAAGTAGTCATGAATATAGGGAATTTATGATTACTGGAATGTTTATGAATTCTGAGGATTGTGCTGTATTTAACTCAAATTTCTAAATATGACTGCCTTTCATAGTTATCCAACTTAAACTATCACATTCTAAGAACACATAAAAAGCCAATATGTATGTTACAGAAATATTATAAAAGATTAAATTTTAATAATGGTTTATGCATTATCAACTACTGAAATAGCCAATATGGTTTACATACAGATTTGGAAAGTGAGGATCTTGATGGTGAATTGTGTTTTGCCGCTTGCGTGTATTTGTGTCATGCTACACGCATAGTTCCACCACAGCGTGCTCCCACTCTTCGCATAAGGCAGTGTTGCCAGGTGGGAAACATTCAGTGCATGAGAATAATTTCAAAATAGCATGAGGTTTGGAGAAAAAAGCATGAGATAGCTTAATTTATCAAAAAACACCTCTTGACACAGCTTAATTTTTAATTACTTTTGTAATGCCATTTTTATTTCATTAAAAAGCATTATGTTATGCTATTTTATCATAATATTACATTGTAAGTAGGTACTTACTTAAAAGTTATTAACCACGTAACCTTACTAATTTATTTTATTGTTAGGCCGGGCGAACGTTGACGTGACGCAGGGTCTTGTAGTGTAACATACCCGGGTTCGTTCAACATTGTTGAAAGAGGAAGTATTTGGCCAATAATCGAAAAGGTTTACCTACGTTGTGTTTATTTATATTATTTATTAACTTACCTCGAATGTGCTACATATTTACGAAATTAGGGAGATTTGAGTAGTTTTAAATAAAACAAAACAAATTACTAAATACACCTCGTTTATTAGTTTTCTGTTAATGGTGTAATAGCCTACCTAACCACCTATCAGTGCCGTACTCAGCCTTGAATTCACGGGGAAAAGACCAGACAGAGAAAACCCCGATCACAATTCAAAGAATCGATGTCGCTATTGCAATGGTAATAATAATGACGACAATAATAAAAATGTATCTGTACTTCAGTACTTGAATACACGATAATATAATCATAATTCTACATATAAAACTGAACAGTATTTTGGGTAGTTAGCCGACTTGCGTCGGAAGGTACTGAGGACCCATACGGGAGGCTACCCAGCCAGTAGTTGAGGGGTTGAACAAACATCTCAAATCATATCTCATGCTTCATATGTTTTTAACGGATGTTTGTCCAGTCACGCGAGAAAATATTAATAGAATCACCAAGGCTCTTACAAACATCTGACAAGCAAGCTGCTAATTCAAGCAATAAAGCAGTAGTCATAGATGAATAATAATAACTTACAATATCAGTTACAACAGCATAACTTCGACTCAAACTAAAGTTATACATATAATTTCAACAATAAATCAACAATAAGTACTGTTTTACCTCAAAATCATAATAAAATATAATGAAGCTGTAATAAGATATTGAACAGACAATAAAATAATAATAAAAGGGACACAATGACATTCAATGTTTAAATACAATATACAAAAACAAGTTACAGACCTGTAAGAGCAGATGCACCACTTATCACCATTCACTGTGGTCTTCCAGCCCGCCGAAGTCTTAAAACACAACTAACTAGTAACTACCCGCTGCATCCCGCTCCGCATTCCTGTGTTTATTATTGTTTCGTCTCCAGTCGCCCCTCTAGCTAATACGTATATAATATTCTATACAGGGTGATATTCATTCAGCAGTACAGATATAACAAAATAATATTTACTAAGTGGATCTCCACAGTCTTAAAATCTGTTGTTTCCAGAAAATGTAGGGAGGTACCCTTACGGAATAGAGTTAAGAATCACTGCAATACAGCGTGAATACAGCACACACACCGCATATCCGTGACTGTCATACCCGTTTATGTATTCATTGCTAATTATTAAGAGAGCAGTCTACAATAAAGGACATTTCAAGTACCCAAATATTGTAGATACCTACCTCTATCTATTCAATGTTGCCTTTATTTCTCGTTAGGTCTTTGTTTTGGTAGATTTCAAAGAGTAATTTTAATAATTTTGTTATTTCTTTTTGTGTCTATTAAAAAGCATGAGATTTCCTCGGAATGTATGAGATCTCATGCAAAAGCATGAGACCTGACAACACTGGCATCAGTTGACCGGACAGTTAGATTTGCAATGGCGAATTGGCGTTGGCGATACGGAACCGATTACCGTAGTAGGGGGGAATGCTAGACCAATGCACGGCGCCGCGCCACTTATACTTCGTACCTCCCCTGGGATAAAGCGGCAATTCCTACTTTCTCTGTAAAGATCCGCAATTTCCGAATCTGTATATGTCCTTGAAGATGGAAATGGTACTGAGGCTAGGCGGATTTATATGGAAATATTTCCAAATATTCCTACTTCAAATCTAAGAATGTCCAGAAATGTTTCTCAGCGTCTTTCGGCTCATTTTAGAAAGGTCCAATTCCTGCAAGAGCTTTGAGTATTAGAACACCTGAGTTGGAAGAAGCTATTCTACACGAAACTGAAGAACACATAAATACTAGTACTAGGAAGATTGCTGCAAATCTTAATGTGAATCATAAATTAGTTTGGTCCGTTCTGAAGTATCAACAGTTATATCCGTATCACATATACACGGTTGGAAATCGGTCATGGTCCATCTGCCGTTACATGAGAGCGACAAAGTAAAGTACAGAAATCCGTGCGATAGACAAGGATGGTTATAGGAAGACGTTTTATAAATTAGAAAAACATCTGAGCAGTCACTCCCCCTTTTATTTGTTTTGAATTGCGAAACGTTCGGTGACTATTTAGATTTTAAAACGACGTCAATGTAGTCATCCTTGTCTATCGCACGGATTTCTATACTTTACTTTGTCGCTCTCATATAACGGTAGATGGATCATCACCGTTTTCCATCCGTGTATAAAGGATTCAAGCCTTACTGCCGTAAGACTATCCTGCTTGCCTACAATTTTGCCACTGGATTTTGCAAAAACTTGAACAGAAAGTTGTTTCTTAAGAAACACTCTGTATATTACTACCTACGACGTCAATGTAGTCATCCTTGTCTATCGCACGGATTTCTATACTTTACTTTGTCGCTCTCATGTAACGGTAGATGGATCATCACCGTTTTCCATCCGTGTATAAAGGATTCAAGCCTTACTGCCGTAAGACTATCCTGCTTGCCAACAATTTTGCCACTGGATTTTGCAAAAAATTGAACAGAAAGTTGTTTCTTAAGAAACACTCTGTATATTACTACCTCTTTTTCGACGATTTAAAAACTTTTATGAATTATCTAGGCACAAACTACGTAATATTACTTGGCAACAAAAAAATCCTCTCCAAGGTCATAAACACAATATATTTGTTTGATAGTAATACGACCAGATTACAATCAACAGACGCATAAAAGAAAGCAGCGGAAGATTTGAGGATATAAAATAAAATGTCAGCGGACCCATATCAATAAAATAGGTATCTTATATCGCTATAATAAAGCGATGGCGTAAGTAAAACTCCCTCTTGGAGATGGGAACTTTGGGACGTATCGCGAAACTACCAAACAATTTAGAGATAAGTAACTACTTCCTACGAAATGTACCATTTTCATGATAAGGAAGTGCTCCCTGATTCGGTTTTATTTTCTTTCGGAATATTTAGCAAATTGGATTTGCCTCATATTGGGATAGCCAATAAGTATGGATGGTTTTCAGTAGGCGATGGAATATAAAACAAGTGACATGGAAACAGAAACATCATTCACGTAAAAAAATATTCAGTAGCTCGTACAGTTTTTGAAGCAAGTTATCAGAGTTATCCTAGTAAAGGCATAATGAAAATTGTCTATATTCAGCGAGCAAAGCTAAGAAAGTTTTTAGTATGGAATTATGGTCTGCTGTTTTAATTTCAGATGTGCGAATATCGAGATTTATGCTTATAGTGGGTTTGTATAGTTTGCTTAATTTGGAGAATAAATAGTTCATACTCAAATTAGCCATTCATATTCAGCACATTGACAGTAACTACAATTGGATAAGTTAATATCAGATGATGACATACCTAACGATTTGTTTGAAAAGGTGGAAAGAGGAGTGTGAACATAAATTTTAGATTTTGATGAAATAACTTTGGATGTTGAAGGAATATTTTCGGCTTCCAATGCTAGACCAATGCACGTCGCCGCACCTCTTATACTTCGTACCTTTTCTGGGATGAAGCGACAATTTTTACTTTCTGTGTAATGATCCGCAATTTTCGATTCTGTATATGCTGTCTGATACCAAACATCTAGGTTTGAATAGACAATTCCATACATGAAGCTGTATTTAATAATTATCTAAAATAAAAAATTAATTTAGCTAAATTGACTAACATGGTTTAATGAACACATTCATATAAATACTAAAGTCAGTTGGCCCCCTTAACTGTCCGAAGCGTTCGTGTTACAACAGTGTATCTCCAATAAAAAACAGGGAAAAAGTCGATAAAAAAACAAAATGTTCACAAAAGATGACGCTACAGTGTGGCTATAGTTAGCAACAGCGACTGTAGCTGCTGCACCCCACAGGGTGTTACAAATTTTGGAAAAAAAACTTCGTCCTTTTGTCGAGCCCCGTATATGCTCAAATTAAATTCTGAATAAAAATTTCCAACATAGCATCCGTTCCTGAGAAATCAATGTACAATTTAAAAAAAAATATCATCAAAATCAAATGAGCGGTTCGCGAGGAAGCCATCTTTAAAATTGGGGCTAGATTTTAGTGGCCGGTTTTTTTGCCGGTGAGTGTATAACAAAACTAATTATTATTATTAATAACCTCGACAATTGTAGATAAAACGTCGTATAAACTTCACATGCGCCCGGTAATAATAACTGTTATTGATGTTGTCTGAAACTTTACCGATGATTTTTTAAACATCAAAATTCGAAACTCTACCTCCTCCTTTACTTACGCCATTGCAGTTATGAACAGGCCTTCAACGAGCATATGTACTAATCAGGTGCGCACGCGAAATTTTTCAATACCCTAATGGATTGCAGCGTTGCATTTCCTTTTTCCGCGCGTATTTGATTAAAAACTTTTTCCTTCGGATTAAATTTACTGTGCGCCGTTGAATGAAAAATAATTATGGAGTGCAGTCGGGACACTGACGCGGCCGCGTAATCATTTTTAATTTCGATGTGCGAAAAGCGGTAGTCAAATTGAAAAACAGGTTCGTAATAACTTCCATTAAATTTAATATGCAATCTGACGTGAAACGGAAAACCGCTTTAATTCGGTTTGATGTACACACGTAGCTGTGATAGTTTTTAATTGCTGTTTTAATTAAGTATAGCGTTTAATTCAGCTCATGTTTCAGAACGCGAACGTATCAGTCGGATGATCGCTTATTAATAAAAGGGGTGAACGAACGTATGGAACTGGAAAGCAAGTGCTCTGGAAGACAGTTGCACTGATTAGATCGTCAGACGTTAAAAATATTTCAAATGTATAAAATACGTAGGGTAGACTAAAGGAGAGAAATTAATATAACAGTTATTTATGAGAAAAGTACCTACCGCAAATTTTCATATTAGAATACACAATCAGACAATCCAACAAGTATCGTAATCTGGAATTTTGATTTGCACTGATGTAAAATGTTACAGATAGTATTTTTCAACATGCAAGGTTTTTAAAATGGAAGTCATACTGATTCTTGCTTTTTCAGATAGTCGTCCTGAACTAGGATAATCCGCAATGTGAACAAATTTGTCCCCTTTTTTCTCTAAATTCCTAAACAGATTTTTTAAATTGTTCATTATCTGGTTGTAATCCATTTCAAAATCCTCTCAAATATTCTCGTTTTGCCCGCCACGTCCATTGAAATTTAATTGCCAACAAATAACAGTTATCTCTCATATCAGAATATAAAAAAATATTGTGTGTCAGAATATTTCGATTTTGTAAAGTAGGTTTTTAGTAGGATTTTAACCAAAACTGGATAAAATACCTTACATTTAGAAATACTTATTAACTTTAACATAAATTTTGTCTAATAATTGTCATCTATTGCCAAATTTTTAAGTTGATTTGATTGTAATTATTACAAAAAAATCACTTTTCCATTTCCAATTTCGACATCCTGTATCTTTTTTATTATCAACATTTATTTAAGGCAAATTGGCTTAAATCGTAATATTTTGTGAAAAATGGGTCATTACTTATGGATCACCCTGTATATAACGTGATTTATTATCTTACCGACAAATTTTGCTATATGAAATATCATGTCATTTTAAGAGAAAAACGTCATTCTTTCCAACTCCTTAATTAAGCATAATCGGACATACGTTCCTGGCGTTTTTCTCTAAAAATGATATAATCTTTCATATGGAAAAAATTGTCAGTGAGCTCATCTAATAAATCACCCTGTATATGTGAATCTGCTTCAGACCATTTAGGCGCAGAGTTGCGTTATTTTCCTCTACCCCCTTCTGTTTCTCCCTTTTCATTTGTCTACATTTTTCTCTCTTAGTTCTACTGCAACGGCCTCTCTCCGTTGCTTCCTCGGTCTACCTCTTTTCCTCTTATAGTTAGATTTAATCTCTATCATTTGTTCATTCTCCTTCCATATTTCATTCGTTTTAGATGCCTTAGCACTGCAGAGCACATAAGATATAGCAGTGATATCCGGAAGAGTTCTGGATATCACACATTCATCAATATTTGGTGCCTGATACATTCCATATATTTCTTCATTATTTTGTCTCCCTAGTATTATTCTCCTTATGACCATCCTTTTCCACCTCAACAGGTTCTCTTGACTTCTTATTAAGGTACCAGGTTTCGCTGCCATATAACGTAGTCAGCCTTAAGATTGTTTTATATATTCCAAAGTTTACTTTGAATAATTTTTTTATGCCATTAACTGCTGCCGAACTTCTGTTTGCTTTCATTACTCTGCTATTAATTTCTTATTCCTCGTCATAATTGTACTTATTCAAACTCCATCTCTCCGTGCTGTATCCTCAATTTGAAATTTATATCTTCCTCTTACAGCTTACTTTCCTCTTACTACAGTCCCACTTCACTTGCTTCCTCAACAAGTTTTCTCATTCCCTTTTGCAATTTCCTACTATATCTTGCAACTATGACTACATCATCTGCACGGCTCCCTATTTGGTGACTTTTAAACAATATGTGTCCTTCTCTGTTCAGCAGACTATCTGTTATGACCTTTTCTAGTACTAAATTAAAAAAAAAGCGTTGAGAGTGGATCTTCCTGTCTCAGTAGAATATTTTACCTACCTCTCATAATGTTATAATAAACTAGTTTCTGGATGTATTTTATGTTTATGTCACTAGATGTCACTGTAGTCTAAATGTAATCAGACAAAAATGTTGCAGCAAGTGCAACTGCCGAAATTGCTACGATTCTTAGATTGCTACACCCGGAGCGATATACCTATTTGCTGATGATGTTTAGTGAGTATGAATGGTAAAGTTGACAAAACTAAAACATTTCAAGAAATTCAGCTAACTACTAATTTTCCATGTAAACTGCAAAGTCACTCATCGCCAAGTTGACAAGAAGTTCCTTACAGACAAATTAAAAACCAAGACTAGAGCTTCCGTGGTCTAGTTGTCAGTGGTTGAACTATTGCCGGATCGGTTACCATGTCCATGGTTTAGATTTCTTGACGTTTCGAAGACCATATCGTTGTCTTCCTCAGAAATAACTCTGAAACTGAAGATTAAGTCCTTTAGTCTATGCACGTATGCACTGGACTATGTTCAAATACATGAATTGAAATCACTGGAAAACAGAATTAAAGTCGATTTTTGGACTCGATGCGGTTAACTGAAGTACCTACCTCTAATCCCCTATAAACTTATTTCCACCATGTACGTTAAAATTCGTACAAACTGATTGTAATTATAATGATGTAGCCGTGCCAAGAGTAAATCAAACCACAGACTGAAACGAAACCAGTAAGATTTCTAATGGATTACTCTCCATTCCGGCACTAATGAAATATGCCTAATTGGAGGCTCGCCGTTCTCGTCTCGTCCCAATTTATCCCGCAAAAATCTCCCTCTGTCCCGACGGCCGCCTAATTTATTTCCAGGACTCCTGTTTATTTAGATAAGAGGAGCAAGCAAGGGTTTATAATTTGTTATTCTGTCTAAAGACACAGTGGATAATGCAACCCACATCAAGATAGTTGCGGCTAGAGACGGAGCATCTCTTTGTCTCGTAGCAGACGGCCATGATTAGCTTTCTAATTAAGTAATTAATCCGGGCTCGTCAAAGAATGTCGCCTTCCTGGAGAGGACACCCAAAAATATGAAGCGGTTGTATTGGGTCCACCTGGCGGTGATGGTTTGTGGTGCGATTGGTTTGTGGTGGTTGTTCCAATACATTGGGTTTAAAGGTAAAGTGAAGGGGAAATAGGACCAGTAAAGAAAATTGTTTTGTTTTTGGTATGTATTATAAATTATATGGATTATAACACAGTAATAAATAAAGCGTGGTAAAATATATCAGTACACTGAAAAACATATGGGTCATAACATTAATGAATGCCGTTTATTGAACAAAATGTATTAAATAATTTAGAAAGACTAGACTTATCTAGTGCCTGCGGCAAGTTGATTCATCATCATCATCATCACCACCAATAACTGTGCTAGATGACACATGCATATTGCTTACTACGTTGTGTTTTTTAGGTCTTATTACCTATTGTGCCTGCCGCCAGTGAGAGTTAAGCACTCTTTGCTATTACTCCAATATCCTCAGGTTTTGATGATAATGTCGAAATTCAATTGTACAGTTTTGCTATATGAAAATATATTAAAATGGTCTTCACAAACAAACAATGCTGCAATGCTACTTTTCCTGGCGATTCATCGTCCCACCCCACATTTTTCTTTTCAACTTTTAGCACGGTAAAATATTTTTTATTGGACGATATATGCTGTATTCGTATATAATAGCATAGGTACTGCAATACTTCATCCATTTGCCCAGGGAAATGTAGTTTCTGTGCCTATTTTACGAGTCTATTCAATACCAATGTAATAATATCACAAATGACAAATTAACTCTACTAAACGTATGTACTGCGTTGTCCGAAAGCATGGAAATTATATACAGATGAACTAAAGCACACTGCTGTATTTAGGTATCCACGTACTATTTCATAATAATACACTGTAAAATTTAATATTAAATTTTTCACGTGAAGATTTGATTTGAATATAAGGTGTTACATGATTCTATATTCCATTCACAAATTTCTTACAAAAAAAATTGTTCTAAGGAATGAAAGATTTTTCAAATCAGAATCACTTCATCCATCTGTAGTTTAATATATCTAGCATACCAATGTTTAACTACTTCCTAAACAAGAGTGGTAATTGTAACATAAGTGTTATTACAAATATTCTATGATTCTAAAAAGTCTACTGCACGTATTTCAAGTTCCTCCAGACTTATCCCACATTTCCACGGCTACGCAATATAATGTCTATATTATATACAAAGGAAATACAAGCAAAACCACTGCGAGATTACATCCTAACGAAACAAAACACCATTATCCTCGACTTATCCACTCATAATAGCGATTTAATGCCTGCCATTCAGACGGAAAAAGGGCACCTACTCCCACAACCATTATACCCACCAGAAAAATCGTAATGACTAATATAAATCCGCCTGAGGGCACCCATACGTACGGAGCGGTACGGCACGGATAGCCAACGGAAGAAAAAAAAGGGCAGCTGGTTCAACCCTACACGCACCTAGGATTATTACCGACACTTGGGGGCACGCCAGCCACACTCTATCTTCCAAGGACGCCGGCTCATCAGTTAGACTGACCGTAAGGTGCTGGTACGAGTAATTCATAGATTGAGATGATTTGTTAAACGTCAGAGAGGTACTTTTTCTTCTACGTCGAAGGATTATGAACCTCATGTATGTATGTGTATATTCATGAGTAATAATAGTTATATTATTGTATAAGTGTTTTAAGTATCATTTTATCCGCGCAAAAATGTTTAAACGCGAGAAGGTAGTTCGAGTCTTTAATATTAGTGGGTAAATAACAATTAAAACACGAATGCAATCTAATGTTTTGTCCATAATTATATTTGTGGAGTCAGAATTATTGGAATTTAAGTACTTAGCACTCAATAAAACGTGGTATGTATGTTGTTTGTTATCAATTATTTAATAAACAGTTCTATCTGAATTTGGTAAACATACAAGGAAGTAATTGTGTTCTTATGTCTGTTTTCGAAGAGTCTCAAGAAGGAATTTTCCACTTATTGCTAGCTAAATCCAGGGAACGTTACGGAAAAGTGTCTTATTTAACGAATGAAGGGAGAAACGGAGATTAATGGCAATAAATGAAGAACTCATGTCGTATTTTTTAAGTTTGAAGAAAAAATTATGCAATTTCATCTGTGACCGAAGTATTCGATGTTGAAGGCTTCTATTAGTGAACGACATGGCAGGCGACGCACGAACTTCCGAGTCTGGTGATTTATTTTGTAATAAGTGCAAAAACAAAGTTGTTTCATCGGTGAAATGTGTGGCATGTGGTAACTGTTACCATCCCAGTTGTGCCAAACATTCAAAATTTGAAATTGTCGATAAGCAGCTTATAAAATGTTGTGATAAAGTGATAGACGGCGATGCAGATGATGCATCTGACACAGGTTTCTTGGATGCTATCGATAATATAGCGTCAAAGACGGACAACAAGGTAGACATTCACATTTTTAAATACATCATTAAACAGAAGGATATGTTAATTTTTGAATTAAACGATAAAATAAAGTTGCTGAATAAGCAGCTTGAAGCATTATCATTGAAAAATCATGAACAAAAACCCGGTGATAGTAAAACTGACGATTTTTTAAATACAAAACCCAACAGAAGAGTGATAATAATCTAAGGCCGACTACATCTAATATAGTACGGTCGGTTAAAGCCAAGAAAAACATAATATCTGCCCAAGATGTTAGTGAAGCCATTGATGAGGCTAAGAAGCACTTTAATGTTCCATCTACAATCATCTCTAATCATAATGACAGTGCTGACAAAATAAACGTCAACTGTGACCAGGAATGGCAGGAAGTTTCATCCAAAGGAGTAAAGAAACGTAATCGTAAATTGATAGTTGGTAACTTTTCTGGACCCGCTACGGTAGAAGGTGTAGACAGAACTGTTACTTTGCATGTTTCTAATCTAAAGCCGAATACATCAACTGATGATTTATGTGAATTTTTAAGACAGAACTTCCCAGAAGTTACCTGCACAGCGTTAACTTCTCGCCATCCAGACCTCTACTCATCATTTAAAGTAGGCATTTCTAAAACTAATTACGCCAAAGCAATGAATGCTTCTATGTGGCCTAATAAAGCTTGTGTCCGCCATTTTTTCCAGAGGAAAATCGTGACACAATATCAAGCGTAGCACAGGCTTCATTTAAAAATTTCAACAACAAACCAGTCAATGAAGGCATTACTTTTAAAGCTATTCAACTAAATGCTTGCTCAGTTGCAAACAAAATGGAAAAGTTGGAACTCATAGTTGCTGAGCAGGACCCAGATGTAGTTAGTATTGTCGAACATTGGTGTTGCCAGGACGAACTCTCTTCGATGGCTATTCCAGATTACAATTTGACAAGCAGCTTTTGTCGTTCAACTCGTGGGCATGGTGGATCAGCGATCTACGTTAGTAAAAGGACCAATGCACAATCGATTGACGTTGAGAACTTCTGCATCGAAATGCATTTTGAGTGCAGTGCAGTGAAATTGTTATTGGGCAGTCGAAAAATACTAGTGTTAAGTGTATATAGACCACCTGACGGTGATTTTAATTTGTTTATATGTCAACTTTCCTGTACTTTAGAACTGTGTAGTAAATATGCTTTGGATATTTTTCTTTGTGGCGACTTAAATATTAACTATTTAGAAAATAGTTCTCACAGATCAAATTTTGACGACTTGCTCCAGTGCTATAACTTGAGAGTCACTTCTATGGTTCCCACTAGAGTTGTAAGTAATTGTAGAGGAATAACAAGTAGCACAAAGATTGATTATATCTTAACAAATGTAAATCTAAGTCAATGTGCATCTGATGTTTTGAAGCACATTTCAGTGACCATCTCAGTGAGTTCTTTCATTAAAATATCAAATTTCAGATAATAATATCAATAATGATAATCGACCTATTTATAGGAGATTTAGAGATCTCTCCGATTGTAATCTTAACAACCTGCTTTTGTTTTTGTCAACTTTACAATTTAATGAAATATATACGGGAAATGCTGACCTAGGCTTTACTAATTTCATAAACATTATATCTTATGCAGTGGACTATTGTTGTCCAGTAAAAACTTATAAAAGTAACTATAAAACTCAGTCAAAATGGGTATCCCCTGAAATTATACTATCTAGTCGAAATTTAAAAACCTGTTCTGGTTGTGGACAAACATGAAGGATAGTGACTTTCAAGCTCATTACAAACAAGCTAGGAATAAACACAATAGGTTAATAAAAGATACTAAATTGAATTTTCACAATATGGTCATATCTAAATCAAATAACAAAAGCAAAACTATTTGGAATCTTGCGAACAGAGAGACGGGTAAGAAAAAGAAAGAAAATCACTCTGAATGTGAATGGTAAGTTTTGCTCAAATTCTAATAAATTGGCCAATGCTTTTGTGAATTATTTTGCACCTACTGAAGACACCTTACAAAATCATTTTGGACATCTTAGATCCACTAACTGTACCACCGATACAATGCTAAACAACACATTTTTCTTTATTCCTGTTGTGGCAAGTGACATAAATTCAGTAATATGTAACTTAAAAAATAAAAAATACCACAGGTTTTGATAATTTGTCAGTAAAAGTTGATCAAGAAAATATCCGTATGTATAGTTAACCATATTGCTTATTTAATTAATTTATCTGTTAGCAGTGGCCACTTTCCAGAAGTGCTAAAAAAGGCAATAGTTGTTCCCGTTTATAAAAATAGCGACCCTGAGGATATCGTTAATTATAGGCCCATATCGTTGCTGAGTGTGATCTCCAAAATATATGAACGAGTAGTCTTCAACAAGGTGTTTGCTTTCATTGATAAATTTAACATAATGACAAGTTGCCAACATGGCTTTCGAGTAGGAAAATCTACCCAATCAGCAGTGTGTAATTTTACGGAGCATGTTTATAAATTGCTAGATGAAGGTAAACATGTTGCTGGAATTTTCTTTGATTTAACGCGTGCGTTTGACTGTCTAAATTTTTCATTCGTTGAGAGCAAGCTATACAACATTGACTTTAGACGGATATTCTTAAAATGATTGATCCACAGATCAATTAGTGTTAAAATAAATGATTGCACTTCAGATATTAAAAATACTGACTTAGGAGTGCCTCAGGGATCTGTGCTGGGTCCCCTAATATTTTTGTTATATGTTAACGATATGGCAAAACATGTAAACTCATCATCATTAACTTTGTTTGCTGATGATACTTCTCTTGTGGTCTCGGCTGGGACCCCTGAGGAACTCAGTGCCAATTGTGAAAACTTTATTACTTGTTTTGTAAAATGGTGCGAATCTAACAATCTCATTGTTAACCTTAAAAAACAAAAGCTCTGTACTTTCGCTCGTTTTGCGTACCTGAGGTAAAACTTAACCTATTTTATAACAATTTCGTGTTACAACCTTCCGAAAGAACTAAGTTTTTAGGTGTTTATCTCGATGATCAATTAAAATGGTGTGAGCATGTGAATGTACTTTATAGAACACTCAACAAATCGTTTTACGCAATTTCTCGTGTTAAAAATACAATGCCCCTGTGTGCACTATTGAACGTTTACTACAGTTTAGTATACTGCCATATTTCTTATAATGTTATTTTGTGGGGTAATTCGGCCAGCAGTAACCGGATTTTTGTGGCGCAGAAACGAATTCTTAGAAAAATATTTGGTATTAGTCCTCGCGAAACATGCAGGAATATATTCGTTAAATACAAAATATTAACATTTCCTTGTATATATACAATACTGCTGCATGTTAGCGAAAATATTCACCACTTTACCAAAAACTCTCACTTTCATGGATATTCCACGCGGAATTGCGATTTGTTGAGTTTTCCTAAACATAAAACTAAAAGGTTTGAAATGTCTGCTATGTATCAGGGAATTAAATTATATAATAAATTACCACCTCATTGTATATCTAAAGACAAACAAACATTTAAAAATATATTAAGGAATTGTTACATATCAAATCTTACTATAGCATAGATCAGTATTTAGATGACAATTTACAATAATTAGTGTTGAGAGTACTGTTTTATTTTGTTGACATGTCCTATACATCTGTTTGTGTTAAAGGATCAATAAATATTATTTATTTGTTATATTTATATGTGAGTATATATGTTTGTTTGTATATATGTGTATGTATATGTTCATATATTTTTATGTTTGTGTTTGTATTATTATGTTTGATACCTGTACTTTGTAAATTGACTTGTCCTATACATTTTTATGTCAGAAAGGATTAATAAATATTATTATTATTATTATTATAAAAGTCTAGAAAAATATAGATATTGCAAAATATAACAAGCATACTGCTTATTTGAAGAGTGAATCGAGAACATACAAAACATAAAAAGCTGCAGTATTGGAAAGAGCACAAATTAAATAATTTTTGACGGGCTTCCGATAAAGAATATTTGATTATGATAATAACTCTTTACCTTTTACATGTTGTTAGGTATATAGTGGACTTTGAATTATTTTAGGTTAGGTTAGGTTTTTTCTCAGTAAGGATGTTAATCTTAGAGACTCCTGACAGTTAAAACATGTCATAGTTTTGTGACGGTTGGAGAACTGAAGTCTTATTTCACTATTACTATCACATTTTCAACAAAAATTTTGTAATATGGGAGAACAAATCTGGTAATATTGGATCAAGCTACTTCATGGACTATACCGACTTCTAGAGAAGCTCCGCATCAGAAGGGAAGGAAGGCCTGCCTGAGGCTGGGGGCCAAAGGTCACGCCACAACATCCTGCGTTCTCACGGCCGGACGCCATCGTCAGGTGCTCTTCTCGTTTTGCTGTATTAGCTGCAGGGTGTGTTCTGTTGCTCGCTTGGCTTTGGTTCGGTAGAAGTAAGGATTTTTAAGAATCGATGTTAGTTGTGAACTGCAGGATGGAGATGTGATGATATCTCATTAAAAATTAATAAAATGCAGGACAAAATCTATTCTGAAAACATAAAGGGGATATTAAATTAACCTTAATCTAACAATAGTTCTAGATGTTCTGGCGAATTTGTTAAGGTTCATAGTAATGATTGAAAATAAGTTGAGATCAACTCAACTGAGTTTTGGTAATATGTGAGAGGATAACTTATAACAGTAACCTTTAGTTTTCTATAGAAAAAGTGTAGAAGTGCTAATCACTAACAGTTCTAAAGTTTTTCAATATCGTTATAAAAGAAACATATTCAGGGGACGGTGGAAATTACCGAAAAGTTACAATCAATACTGATAGAAATAGTAGTGCAAGCACCATTAAACTAAATGGAAACTTTGTTGACATAATTGATTTTGAAGGCGATATCTGTCAAATAATTATTTTTGGCAAACTGTATGTAAATAATGAAAATAATATATTTTTTAAAATAGTCATTGGCGTAGAAATTCTTTTAAGAAAGTGGTTGAGCATCTCCTCCACTCCGCCACTGTGAAGTTTTCCTTATCGCTTGATTTATGCACCTTAATTAATAGGCATTATCCCCCCAAATATGAAAAAAATCTAAGCATTCCTTTATAAGTCAAAGTGGAAATTCGAGAACAAAAAATTATATTCAACATCCTGTATCTCGGAAAAGAAGCCTTCTACGAGATATGTTTATTGGAACTTTTCTTCTTAAAACATATGTTCTATCTTCTGTTAAAGTTTGTCTACAAAAAACTGACTCACCCTGTATATTCCCAGGAATTTATGATTAATGAACAAATCTGACACATGTATCTATTTTCTCTTACATTCACAAATTCATAATTCCAAATGTGTATGTGTAACTGTCTCTAAAATTGAATATACTTGTTACATCCAATATAAATCAGGCGATAGCATCTTTCACTTGCAACAAGAGCAGGTGCAAATGCGTACCCAACCTTCGACCAGGTGACAAACAGAAAGTTAATATAGTTTAATTACAAGGGTAGCTACTATGCTAATGACTGCGATATCAGCTATCTCAGGCGGGAGCGGCTATTATTTTCGATTTATTTGGGGTGTTTTAAGGGGCGTTTATCTACAAAAAAGCAGACACAAGGTGTCGCGTCACGATATAGGAGCTGTTTTGTAACGCCGTAAAATCTTGGCAGTAAAAAGATTCCCGGAAAGATTTTTCAGGTGAACGTGAACGTTATTTTCAGCGCTTAAATTTTCGTCAGTTAATCACGCGGTGGAAAGTGTGTCTCTCAAACACGGAAAAATGTGTTTGCGGTATCTGTCATTGTACCCTATTATTCGACTATAAAAGCCCCGTAATAACAAGCCGTAAAAATTTGAGACACAAGCAATAAAGTTAAAATTTATCGCCACTTTTCCTATAAACCGGCGAAAGATTTGTGGTTGCTCGCCGATTCATTCTGTGACTAGATATTTATATTGCTTATCGTTATTGGACCTTCCTTCACTGCTCCTGTCTCTTTGTTTCCAGGATCAAATTCAGATAGACCCTCTAAACTAAGAATGTCTAAGAAAAATAATGTGTAACGTTTATAGGAAAATGGGAGGCGGGGGCAGGCATACTCTATACTCGAAGAATAAGTATTTTTTAAAATAAACTGTGTTCAAAAATTTTTCAAATCAAAACTGTACTTTTCACTCGCATTCTGTTGTGTAGATTTGATTGTATTAAAAATTACAAAACATATCCGAATATGCTATAAAGAAATATGCATCGTTCGTCTTGTTTTATGAAAAAAATTGTTTACATTTTAGCAACAATGTAAAACTGTGAAGGTTATGCAATTCTCTTGTAAAAAAAATCAGAATAACTCAATTTAAATTTACGACGATTGCAGACTAATTGCTGATATGTTGCTAATATACGGCGAGTTACAAAAAAATTCAAGAAGTGCTGTAGAGTTATTTCGAGAATGATATCCAGAGCGCCCCTTTCCTGATCACAGAACCTTTACAAGATTGGAGGCCACCTTGCGATGAAATAAAGATGCTTTTTCTGCTCAGAAAAATCAAATAATTGACCGGTAAGAAACAATGTTAATACAGATAGACTGTTACAGTATATCAAACAAAATCCACGAAATTCTATACGGCACGTCGGGAATTGAATTTGGATAAATCAATCGTTCAACGAATTTTAAAGATCAATAGGTATCATGGGTACAAAATCCACAATTTGGAGTATTTGCCTGAGCGTCACATTGAAAACACACTTAAGGCTTACGGTGAGCGCTCTATCAAACGATATATAGGGTCTGTTCCAACAACCGTCGAGAACTGGTTCAGAACCGTGAGAAATGTTTGACCAACTCCGTCTTATGTCGCATTCGCCGAGAGTACGTTAACAACTGAACTGACTGACTAATTCTGGACGGTTCGCAATCGATTCTTGCTGTGTTGGAACAAACCCATAGTTTTCGCTCAGTAACTCCTTCACGGATAATGATATGCGGCTTTTATAATAGACTATAAATATTATTTTACGTCGACGCTGTGTTTTGAAATTTTGAAAGTGTAAAATTATTTTTTTTTTAAATGAATTTTGTATATTTTCAAAATTTCAAAACACAGCGTCGACGTAAAATAATATTTGTAGTCTATTAAAAAACACCGCATATTTTAATCATTTTTCGTTGAGGAGTTACTGAGCGAAAACTATATCCCTTTGGATCGAGCGCTCACCGTAAGCCTTAATTTTATAGCTCAAATTGTAGTAAATGCAGAAACTGTTAATCATAACCTTTTTCGCCACATTCTTTGAACGGACGAAAGTCGATTTATAAGTAATGGTTTGCCAAGCAGGCGCAATGAGTACTACTGAAATCTCCACATTGTAAATCCAGTTCAAAACCAAGGCCATTTTAGAATAAAGGTATGGTGCGGCATCATCGTTAGGCATTTAGGACCTATTCAGTTGCCTGGAAAGTCACCAGACCTAACTCCCCTCGACTTTTTATAGGGGTTTAAAAAATTACTGCACAACTGAAACTATCTGGTAGTCTTCCTCCCGTATCAAATTTCAGCTCTTTTAGTTGTGAAATAATAACTTTAGATGCTATTTTCTAAAGTCGCTATTTTCAGAATTTTCAAAATACTTCAGCAACGGCATTTTAATGGCCATCAAAAGACAAAACTTTTTTCTAATTTGACACCCTTTATATTTTACGGTTTTCTTGATGCCAATGATGAACCACGAAAAAATTACCCTGTACAACCCTTGGATTCGTTCTGAATTCCAATTGAAGTGATTTAATAGCTATTTCTGTAATCAGTTATTAAAAGTATAGAATCCTGCACACTAAACTTGCACTCGTTACATACACACAAAGATGTTACAAGACGAATTTTGACGAAAAATGGGAAATGCAACCATTTAATTTTGGTCATTTACAAATATAATCAATTATCTAGTAGGTCAGTGTCAGTTTAAATTTTCTTGTCATTTGGCTTGATATTTAATAGACGCTGATCGTTACTATTACCATTTATTAGGAAAAATGTTTGATTTACATTCAGATACTGACGATATATCGAGCGATATCGAAGAAGCGGTAAGAAATGCCGTATGTTTACTGATTCCTGAAAAGTTAATAAGAAAGTACTATTGGCATATGTTGAAGGTAGAAAGAAACTTCTACGCTATGGACACAGTACTCCATGTTGAGAACTGAGCTGTCTTTTAAAAAAGGTATAGACATTAAAACATACAATAGTTTGATAGCATTTTTTGAAAAGGCAGTCCGATGGATACGAAATCAAACGTTTTGTAAAAAGTTAATATTGCGAAGTTTTTGACGTAGGTGGATAACAATAATTTTTTAATGGCTAAGGTAACTAATAATTGCTTCATTTATTTGTCAGTTTACTAATTCGCGTTGTTTGCTTTAGGTTGTGTTGGTTGTGGGAATAGCCGGTGCATGTCGGAAGTCAGAATTAACATGTTTACGTGTTGAAGATGTTACAAATGAGGAGACGTATTTTCGAGTAAATATTCCAAATACAAAAACTAGAGTAATTCGTGAATTTGTAACCACCCCGGGAGATATAGAAGGACTAAACTTCGTTGATATTATCAGGAACTATATAAACCTACGCTCGGAAAATATTAAACACAATAGATTCGTTGTTAGATATAGAAATGGTAAATGTGGTGTACAACCGGTAGGAATTAATACTATTGGTCGGTTACCAAAGATGATTGCTCAAATGATTGGTTTGCTAAATTGTGCATTATTTCCGGGGCACTGTTTCAGCAGGTCTTCGACTAAAACAACACGACAGCTGGAAGTCAAATTCTGTTACATAAGAATATGTTGAAATTTCAATAGAAAATAAAAAAAAACAATTTATGGTGATATTCTTGGAGAACTAAGTATTACTTCAAGTTCAACAAATGAGATTTCTCCTGAAATTAGTTTCACTAATAGAGCATTTACATGTAGGCGGCGCTGCGATCAATGTTAGGTATTATTCTACTCTTCAATTTCTCCTAGTGAATTTGGAATCATTGGACTTTCTGAAACGTGGCTTGTGCATAGTGTCTTCTCCTCTGAGCTTTTTCCAGGTAATTACACAGTCTTCAGGTCTGACAGAAATGCGGAAGTTACTGGACATAACTATGGCGGTGGTGTTTTATTGGCTTTTGACCATGTATTTAGGGTCTCTAGAGTTAATACGGATTCATTTACCAATGTTTCACCTAATGTGGACATAGTAGGCTGTAAGTGTGTTATAAATTTATGTACATTTTTTATTTTTGTGGTTTATATTCCTCCAAATATCAATATTACTGAATTCGAGAGTTTTTTTGAACGTTTTGAACAATTACTAGTTTCTGAAGTAAGTGATAATGGTCGCATTTTAATTTTGGGTGATATGAATTGTCCTAATTACAATAGTGCAACACATGACAGAAAGAAGCAATTTATTTTTAATTTCAGTTCTTATTTTGACCTCAAGCAATTTAATAATGTGCTTAATAATAATCACCGGCTGTTAGATCTAGTGTTTTCTAATTTTGATTGTGAGGTTTGCAGGGATAACGCACCTTTGGTTCGTGAAGATTCACATCATCCGGCACTCTTGCTTAATTTCGTAGTAAGTGATAGCAGTGATGTGAGTTTTTCTCCAAATTCTGAGAGTATAGCTTATAATTTCCGCAGAGCAAACTTTCCTGAATTATATAATGGTATATTAAATACGGATTGGAGTTTTTTATCTCAAATTGATAATGTAAATGATGTATGCTCTGCTTTTTATGCTATTCTTTATTCGATCTTAGATCAACATGTTCCAACATACTCTTTTAAAACTAACAACAAATTTCCTTTTTGGTACACCACTGAAATAAAGAACAACATCAGGCTGAAAAACAAGTATCGATTGAAATATAAAAACGAAAAAAAATTAAACTTTTTGCTTGAATTTAAAAGACTGAGGAGTTTGATAAAAAGTCAAATAAAAAATGCTTACAAGAACCATCTAAATAATGTACAAAATTCTGTAGTAAGTGACCCTACCAAATTTTGGTCATATATTCAACAAAAAAAGGGTACATCTAGAATACCTAATTTGATTACTTACGAGAATAATACTTTCCAGTCACCTAAATCTATTGTGAACGCTTTTGCTGATTATTTTAGTTCTGTATATTCAGAAACAAATAGTGACATAGACCATTCCTCTCAGCAATTATGTAGCCATGATGCAGCTCCTTTGCATATAATAAATCTAGCTGATGAAGAAATATTAAAAGCGATTAGGCGTTTAAAAGACAAAATGACATCTGGTCATGATAAGATCCCAGCTTTTTTTGTGAAAGATTGTTCAAGAGCTCTCTTACAACCCCTATCTGTTATCTATAACTTAATACTAAAGACGTCCACGTTTCCTGACGTATGGAAGTTGTCGAGAGTATGTCCGATCTTTAAGAGTGGTAAAAACTCCGAAGTTAAGAACTATCGACCGATTTCAATTCTCAGTAATTTCTCCAAAATATTCGAGATAGCTGTCTATAATCGCATCTACCCTGCTACAAAAACCGTAATATCATGGGATCAGCATGCTTTCATACAGAGTCGATCCACGGTATCTAACTTGTGCCTACTTACACAATTCATTTCCAATGAATCTGATATGCAAGGACAGGTAGACGTGATTTACACAAACATTGCTAAGGCGTTTGATCGTGTCGATCACAAAATTCTTTACGAAAATTGGAGACATTCGGTTTTAGTTCCAGTTTGTGTAATCTCTTTGAATCATATCTTCTTAACAGAAAACAATACGTTACATATCTTGGACACAATTCTAAAATTTTCACGGCAACTTCCGGAGTCCCTCAAGGATCAAATTTGGGTCCCTTGCTTTTTTTATATTTTATTAACGATCTAACACCTGAGCTGGAGTGTAAGAAACTATTGTTTGCTGATGACTTAAAACTTTTTAGTAAAATATCAGATATTGGGGATTGTCAAAGATTGCAAAACCAATTATATATATTGAACGACTGGTGTGCTAATAATTGTCTTCAGTTAAATGTAGTGAAATGCAAAACTCTAAGTTACACCCGTAAATTGCATCCAATACATTATAATTACAGATTAGATCTGGAGATACTTGACAGGGTGGACTCCATAAAAGACTTGGGCGTCTTATTTGATTCAAAACTAACATTTTGTCAACATATCAGTGATATTACTTCATCTGCTTTAAAGATGCTAGGCTGTATCATGCGCAACTGTCAGTCGTTCTCTAACGAAGCAGCTTTAAAATGTCTTTACAACTCGTACGTAAGATCTAAACTGGAATATTGTTCGTTAGTGTGGTATCCACGTTATGATTATCTGAAGCTTTGTTTAGAAAGTATCCAGAGAAAATTTTTAAAATTTATTTCACTTAGAACTGATGGTTTTATCCAGAAAGAGGTTATGACCATGCTAATTTACTTAATAGATTTGATTTTGCCTTCTTTAGAGTTTTGCAGGATTCTAGCAAGTATCAAAATTTTATACAATTTATTCCATAATAATTTAGAATGTCCGTCTTTATTATGTCAGTTTTCCTTTCATGTTCCTCGATTAAATTCTCGCCAAAATTGTACATTCATTTGCACTAGAGCAAGGTCTCGCGGTCTTAAAATGTCTCCAGTCCATATTATGTGTCAAAATTTCAATAAAATTTCAGATGTATGTGATATTAATTTTAGCACCCTTAAGATATAGTTAAAACTGTTGGTCTAAGGTTTAATAGCAATAATATTTAATATTTAAGTTTATTTATATTATAGTTGTATTATATCTTCTTTGTACAATATTGTTAAGACGCTTTTGTGCACTACATACTGCATCAGATACTATATAATATGTTTACACAATTTACTTTTGTTTTGTAAATAATTTGTCCTATAAATGGATTTTATCTGTTGGGCAATAAAGATTATTATTATTATTATTATTATTATTATTATTATTAAATCTTAACCTCACAAATATTTGTTATTTAATTTTTGTTGTGTTTTAATTTGTGTAAATATAATAGCCATATAACTGTTGTGTACCGCAGTGTTTATCTGTTGCTAATAAAAATAAAGATTGCATGTTTCGTAAGTTCCCCAATAATGCTGAAAAAATGGTTTATAGCAATTGCATCCAGCAAGAAACCAACCCAGTACACAAAGATCTGCTCAAAACATTTTACAGAAGATTGTTATACTATTACTAGCATAGGCAAGTACAAGCATACATGATCTATTTTCGGTGTAAATTTTTCATTATTTGATAAGGTTTCATTCTTATTTTTAGGGCAATGGAAAATTCTCAAAAAAACAGCTGTTTCAACATTATATTTACCTGTGCACGAAAATACGATACTAATATTATAAAAATAATGAACGCATGAAAAGGCGAAAACAGGATGAAAATGTAGACAAACTTGCAGATGGAAAAGTAGTATAAATGTGACACGAGATCACAGCTTAAATAACAATCAGCTCACAGACTCTACGGCGGCACCTTTGAAGTATTAAAACGTGAAAATTTGTCCTTGAAGCTTGTTCTCTCTCTGTCTTTTGGGATACAAGTCAGGACCGGATTAAAAATAGTTGCCCAATTTAGAAAGTGTTATAACTGCACTGTGTACCTACTTGAATTTCAAAATATGTTTGTTTTTGTTTTACTAAAATATAGATATAGGAAATGTTACCTAAATTTGGGAGCTTGATTAATATAAATACCACACCTACGTGGATCCATTATTAACATAAAATGTACAATTACTTTTCAAAGTACGTATAGGTAATTTATTAACATTACGTTGCTAATGACTAAAAAAGAAAACAAAACAAAAGTGAAACTTATTAAATTAAAATTTGAAACAAAAATGTTTTCATTGTGTTCAACTTTCTGCCGTACTCTATATAATACCTGGATTATTTTCCAAGACATTAGTTTGGCATAAAACCATATCCTGAAGAATGTTTATGTTAAGGGTGACTAGCATGGGCAGGGAAGAGGTATGATCTGAAAAATATTTAGAACTTCCCTCAAGTGAAGGAAATAATGTAGGAACTGCATTTTTATTCAACCGATTGGGAAAATGATTCGTAAACATACTGGGTTCAAAATGATCCTCACACACCCGACTACTGTTATCCACACACGGCACAAACATGTCCTCCCCTTCTTTCACTCATCATGATAAATAACAATAAACACAAAGTAACACAAATAGAACACAAGACGGCCCTGGTCCTATTTGAAAGGTTGTATCCCAATATGGCGGCATGCGCGAAGATCTGCGCGAGACGTTCCCGGTCATAGGAGTCTGTGAGCTGATTGTTATTTAAGCTGTGACGAGATCATAGACTTCTAAACTAACATGAGTTAAATGTGATAATACGATTCTTCAAATTGAAAATTACTTGAACGATAATAACGCCGGTAATCCTGAGAGTATAGCAAGTGCATCTAGTAGTAACAAGTTATTTAACGATATGGCGATTCAAAATGTTATTAGTTACAAAAGGGCACAACTAATATCAGTCAAATTTTTTAAGAAAACCATTTAAAACACCTATCCGGGTTTTTAGCTGTTTCTGTATTGTACTTGTACTGTAATAAAAATACCAAATAAAAACTGCATATGTTTATTATTTATAAATGTCACATGTACATTATTTAAACCACAGATTTTTTATATATTCGTATTTTTTCACTAACTGGGTATGTACTTTTTTATTTACTAGACATATTACATGCAACATTTTTGCAATCTGAGCGACAACTAACAATTTTTCTATCGATTCGTAATATATAAAATTTCAATTCTTTAATAACAAAGAGGTTTAAATTAAGAATTACCAGGAAATAATTTAGGCACTCCAACGTTAACAATTTCTGTGTTAAATAACGTTTTATTACTTCTCTTTTCAAATTGCAAATGTAAAATGCAAATAAACAAAGTTATGTGAGGTTAACATAAAAATTTAATATATCTTTTCAAGTGATTTTTTCCTGTTGTCTTTGTGTGTTTACAAACATTTTATTGATTTATTATAAGTTTTATTTTGATAATACGTATGCAAATTAGATTTACAATCACTATTTGACTTAACAAATTCAAATCAAAAATTATCAAATCATGAACCACAGATTAAATATATATAAATAAGAAAAATCATGAACTAGACCATAGAACATTAATAATAATACCTAACATTGACGCTAGCGCCCCTAGCGGAATTTAATGACACTGAGTTAATGTAAATGCTCTATTGTACCAACAGCATTGTGAATATTTATAATTAAATAATAATAATAATAGTGTTATTTATAAAATTACTGGCTTAAATAAAAGTTACTTTGTTATTTTTCTGTTGTATTTAGTTTAATTCTTTTTTGCAATTAGTGGCATAACGAACTTTTCGTAACCAGTTGCATAATGGTTTTCATTATGTAACTAGTTACATAAAGTAGAACGTTTTGACACTTGTTTCGATAACAAAAGAAGTTACTTTATATGTCAAAATTAGAAAAAAATACATTAATATCAACTGGAATTGTGTTACTAACCGATTGAACTTAAGTTGAATCGAGCTGGATTTAAAGTGGAATCCATTTAGAATTTGATTTCCATCGGATTCTTAAACACTTCCAATCTTCCTGTATCTGGTTCTTATCTTGCTTAGTTCTACAATAATTCTGCCAAGACCGGTTCGCGGGGTACACCCATTTTTAGGAAATTGAATTTGTTTTCGTGTCTTTATGACGCAGAAAAACCGCCCCTTGGGAGAAGCAAGAAGAACCGCTCCTACGTTTATCGACGTAAACGGAATAAATAAACTACTATTAGAATTCCAATTTCCAATCTCGCCGAATCACTTATGGAAATGAAGTTGTAAATAAAAAATTACGGCTTGAGCTCGCAGCGTCTAAACCCGCCTATCGACTGGGTGCATTGTTTATTAAAATTGGAGCTTGTGTATTCGGGTCAGTCCTAGGTGATTTTTTTAATGTTTATCTTAATGAAATCGGCATCGATGAACCGACGCTTTTCACGATTTCATTTATATTTCTCGTTTTCCCTCTGAGCTAAACCCTCGCCGGACTAAATTACTAAATAAATGTATTTTTAAAGCTTCTGGCTTGCCTCCAATGCAATATAAATAAGGCGAACCAGGAATAAACCCACCCGAATCGGCTTGGAATTGATTATGTTCTTAAAAAAATACCTGAGGATTTCTTCTACAAATAAACCAGCAAAACAAATAACTAGAATTAGACTTAATCAATATACAGGATAAGTCAGAAGTAAGTGTAAAAAATTTAACAGAAGATTCTCCTCACCAAAACGAAATGTTTATTCAAATAAATTTTTGTTCCAACATGCCTCTTAGAAAGATACAGGGTGTTGAAATTTAGGAAAATGGAATCATAACTGTAACTAAGTACACAAATTTTAATCACGTGCTCAGGGAGGCAAAACATTTATTTCGGAATTCTAGCTCTGTTTAAAAAATGAGACAAAACCCTCTTTTACTTCGGAAAATCGGCGCCTATGACGATCGATCATCGTCTGAAATGGTCTAAAAATGTCAACTACCTACTTGTCGTTTTTTTGCAGCGTTATTAAATGTAGAAAAGACAAAAATAAACATTTTATTAATAACAATTTTTTATTAATAATAACACCCGATAAATAACAGTTAATCCGGTTAGCTGCAGTATTTTGCATTCGTTGCTCGTTCCTTCATTGTACACTACCAAAACTACATTTGAACTAATTACAGGTCCGTCAGAATTATCTGCTAACAAAATACACAGAATGTGTTACATAAAATACCCTTTTATTCAAAGAAAATTTAAAACTAATCTGAGGAATACCTACTAATAGAAAACTCGGAATGCACCCGCAGCCGTCTAGTACTTGTGTAAAATCTGTGTACGATTGCCCTTGACTCTAGAAAAACAAACACATCATAAGACGAACCATGTTATAGGGAACTATCTGTACTTGAAATAAATTCCTTTATTTAGTTATTATAAAATGTTTAAAAATTTGTCAGTGTGAGGTACATTTTGCTCCAGTGGTCTACAGATGGCGACTGCAGACTTCATCAATATAGACAAGGAAACTTGCATCAGATTCTGAGTTGAGATGCAAGCTTTTCTGGCAGAATTTGCAGCAAATGCAGACATCGAATCGTTGGTATCTGCTAGCTAAATTTGGAAATATGTACGAAATCGAGAAAAGACGATTTGAGGACTTGGTGCAATTTAAAGTAAATGCGTGGCATATCGGAAAAAGTTTTGTTAGTTTGCTTCTCCTGTAAAGCCAAAAAAGAAAAACCATCACCATTGTATACACAGTTACACACATGCATACTATGGATGACTATTATTGACATAAGCAAACTGCTACAACTGTTAGCCTTTTTAAAAACGAGAAGTAAAGGCTATGAGTCTCTAAAATCCAGTATTTTTTCTAAAGAGAATATACACAAATTACTGAAGGTGATGATGATTGTTATTTGATCATGATGAAGGTAACTTTGGGAATACTGTAAAAATTCTGTACAACTGTACTATAAGCTTACAGGCGTCTTTAATTGTTAATGAGATGAAATGGCTGATATAGCCGATGAAAAATTATTTATCAGAACAATGAAACCAAAGTTACAAGAGAACATACTGTTACTAGAGACTGAGGCGGTCTGCATAGTTTTCGAAAATGATTTCGTCTTTGTCCAAAAACTAAAACGTATTTTATAAAAATGGAAAATGTCTTAACTAACTGGTATAAACATATATAGCCGTATACCGAAAGAAATCGCTTCATTTCCTGAATTGCCAAATCCGGATTGATTTACGAGATATTGCTGCCGAAAATCTTCTGCTTCCCTGCTTATTAATGCTGATGCCATTATGCATATTTTGAAGATATACAGAGAATGGAAGTCAAGTAATGTTGCTGAGGGTTATGTCGAAATATCTTTAGAAAATAAAAAAATAGTAGCTGCCAATATTATGGGGCAAAACGAAATTGTTTCTGACATTGAATGTTCTATAGACAACATTAATTGTTCTGTTACCTGTATATCTGCGGTAATTACTGTATCAAATTTCAAAGATGCAGTAATCAATGTCTACAATAAGTGAAATAAATTTTTATTATTTTCAATTCATAATAGATCTGTTCAAGCAAGAATTCGGACAATTGAATCGGTAAAGTTATAAATTTGTTTTCAGTAAACAGTCATACAATAAGTAGTAAGACGAACGTTTTTGATAGTTTGGAACCAGTCTGTTTTCCTTGCTTGAACAGACCTAATAATTGTAATAAATGATTTCTTATTTAATCGAATTAAGATCTGAACAACCAAGTGAACAAAATTATATCATCTACATTTTTGAGCCTTCATTACTCAAATCTGCTATTAGCAACACCTTTTTTGAACCAGTGAAGGGTCTGTAACACAATTCGTCAATTTCTGCACTACACGAAAGGCCAAGTCTCTTGCAGAGGGGCATCCCCTTGGCAATGTATAAGAAAGACTCGGTTCGCAGCGAAAGCTGCAACATCAACCACGAGGCCCATCGGTAACAGGATTATAACATTAGCGTATAGGGGGCGCAAGCACTGTAATTTCGACAGGCCCGATCTCCCGATCTGACCCCGACAAAGTCTGTAATCCTTTAATGGAACTTGACGCGGGGTAGCGAGATAATAAGAGGAATGTTTGGGGAAGGGATTTACGTGTTCGGGCTTGTCATAAAAATGGCCTCCACCTCTCCCGACTTGATAGTTTAAAATGTAATGGACGTTGGGAAGATTTGGCTAATGTACGCCACGCTGCAATTCCGGTAGCCTTGTAAAAATGGCGTTAGGCTAAGTGTAATGGACGTGACGGAGGTTTGGATTTAGTAGAGTCGACATATGGCGGTTCCGATAAGGCTTAAAATTGATTCTGTTGATGGCATCACTCTGTTCACTGTCTTTGTTCTCGTAGTTGTACAGCTGAAAGATAAAATCTATTCGAATGAATTGAAAAAAGAGATAGATGTTAAAGTAGCCTCTAGCACGAATAAAATGTCTTCTGAAAAAATTCCTTGAGAATGTTACATTTTGTTTTTAAGTGTAGATTCTACAGAAAAATATTTATTTATTAAACACAAATGTATAAAATAAATTCTTAAAAAATGTTAAATCTTCAGCTAACAAAACGAAGAAAGTTGGAAAGAAAATTTTAAACGACTTTTTCCATGGCTATATTTCTAGAACACACGTATAATGATATACTACCCTGTACATTGGGATCTATTGTCTAATAATGGGGAAATTGCATGATTTATGATGGAATAATCGAGTGGGGAGGTGTATCGAAGACCAGTTTGAGCCCATTAAATATCCCGCAAAAAAGATTTTAAAAAATAATTCTAAAGAGCCAACATACCCATCGGCACTCATATATTTAGAAGCTCAGGTTTTCAGTGCGAGACAATTGTACTTTTATAACTTAAATCTAAAATATCATTGCACCAAACCTGTATCCACATTACCAGCGTATCAATATACTACAAGGCAGAAGGAAATTATTCATATTGTCTAATCCACTAGACACATTTGATAATTATATTGACTTAAAAAGTAGTTAATAAATTATTGCATAAAATATAATATACTACTTACCTCCTAATGTCAAAGTAATTTATTTGCCATGTAATTATACAATTTTCATATTGGTTTGTAAAATTGAGTACCTACTATTCTAAAATGTAATATTCATCAATTCATCTAGCTACCTGCTCCGTATTTTATTTTCATGTAGTTTGTAAGCCTTAATTTTTGTTTGTTCCTGTTTTAATATGTGTGAATGTTGTTTATATATGGAATAAGTTTTATTCTTATTCTCTGTCAATTTGTTTTACTTGATTGATTCTATTTCACTGTTCTAATATCACGTTATTTAGTTAAAAACGTAATACCTATATTCTAATTAATGTTTCAAATGTTTATGTGATGTATAATGGGTGCTACGTCTACTATGCATATCCCATTCCTATATCTGTATATTTAGTAGATACATGTATTTATATTTTTGTATTTACCTTTTTCTTGAAACAAGTGTTCTCACTTATCGAGTAGATTGTTTATTTAATTTGTCTTTATTGTTATTGTGCAACAAATAATAATAATAATAATAATATCTCTACCCCTCATTCTAATCACGAGGATTAGCCCAGAAGTCGAAGACTTGTGCGGGAGAGGGGGCGGCACGTTATTATTAAGCAGGCCGCATTTGCGCCCAGGAACGACTGACGTTGGTAAGCCCTAACCACCATGCAGTGCAGGAATGACCTGGAAAACTTCATTAATTAGGGGGGTAGTTAAATGTCATCCGGTATCAATCTCTGACATTAACCCAAGCCAACATTCTTCCACCCTACCATACCCGTAGAGAGGGTGCCAATCTCTCCACGAATATAGCTTATATACGGTTTACCGGCTGCGGGGGTCGAACCCACAGCGATCCAGTCACCTCGATTTAAGTCCTGACGCCTTAAACCGCGCGACGACTGACCGATCCAATATTATAAATAAACATTTTTTTTCTCAGTCACACCTTCCAAAGCTCCGACACATTCGGAGATGTTCTGAAGAGTGAAACAATGACCACTCTCCACTCCGTGGAGTCAGTAATCATTGCTCCCGTAAATCGTGTGTTCTGAGCAGACGTAGCCACCCAAGGACAATTGCCTTCTGCATTCTGCCGGCTAAGATCTCTGCCGAATTTCGGCAAGCCGGTATGATCTTTAAGTCAGAAAGCAACGTATGTCTCATTCCACCCAGGACGTCTATAATTAGCACCACAATCTTAGCAGAGTGGTCTGGATACATCCTGCGGAGCTCGGAGAGAAGATATCGATACTTCCTCCGTTTCTCCTCCTCTTTTAGGACGATGTTGTTCTCTGCGGGAGCCGAGAACTCAATCACAAACATTGTCCTAAGCTGGTGGTCGAGGAGGACTACATACATTATTATTATTGTTATTATTATTATTTTTTTCAGTCGCACCTTCTGAAGCTCCGACACTTCTGGAGATGTTCCGAAGAGTGAAACAATGACCACTCTCCACTCCGTGAAGTCAGTAATTATTGAGCCCGTAAATCATGTGTTCTGAGCAGACGTAGCAAACCAAGGACGATTGCCTTCTGCATTCTGTCGGCTAAGATCTCTGCCGAATTTTGGCAAGCCGGTATGATCTTTAATTCAGGATCATGAATCGCGACGAAAGGAAAAAGTAAAGCTGTCCAGGATTACAATATTGTTTGTTTGTGAAGATCATTTCAATGTAAGTTTAATTGGAAATATATAAGCAGGTGGAGGTATATAAGGAGGTTAAACAAAAAATTAGAATGTGAAGTTGTAAAGAACCAATTAAATCTGTCTATTAATCTGTCAGAATGTATACAAGACGTTTAGAAAATTAAAAGTAAGGTAAACTTATATTTCTTCTTTTCATTTATTGTATTCAGCGCTTCATTCTGATCAAATAACATGTTCTGTATTCACCGTAAGTTCACGACATCACCACGAAGAATTATGGTAATGTTAAAAACGGAATATAATAGATATCTGCTTGCTTAAAGTCCATGGCAATTTATTAATGTTAATATTTTAATTATTTTGTGATTATTGCCGCCAGGCACATGTTTTTCTTCACCAATATAAAATTCATGCAACTTCCCCATTGTAGTAGAGCATCGTAAATGTCAGGACAAAAATTTACCAATAAAAAATTAACAATAGAAAACTGAAGTAGCCCATAGATAGCAAATAAATAACAAGAACAGATAGCAGATAAGAAAAGTCATAATGCGTCAATGAATAATTCATTCATATCATAATGATTATATTATATTATGTGTTATTGTTATTATAATGCGAGAGTATCAGAACAATCGTAGAAAAACTCTATACAAACACAAATAATATGTACCTATACATAAAGGGATATGGGTCCACAAAAGGGTATGTGATTGCGTCGAAGTAGTCCATTGTTTTGGATAAGGGTTGTGGAAAACAATCGTAGGGAAAATGTGTCATTAAATTGCGAAAATTACATAGTTTTATGTGCAACTGCGGAATATGGCACACAGCGTAGGCTTGAATGCGGTGGTGCAGTGCTGCATGTTTATCTTTTGCAGTAAAAGGCTTTTACATTAATAAATCAGGTGCATCTGAAAAACAGAAATTCCTGCGATAACACTGGCATGGCTCTTGGAGGCGATTAATTTTGCTAATATGAAATTTTGGTTTGCAGAAATTACGTATACAATTTGACATACAAATTTGATGAATGAAAGATATTTAAACTTAAATTAAGGTTTGTTTAAAGAAATTGGTAAGAACTTGCCTAGGTATAATAAAAATTCATCATAGTTATAATGAAATTAAAGATAATCAGGACTATAACCCCAAAATTATTAACGGTTTACACGAAAATTCATTCAGTGTTGTAATAAAAATTTAAAACTTTTTTGTCACATTAGCATCTTAATCTTATGAATACAACATATTATACAATGAAATTAACTCTTAATGTGTTAACTTTACACCTTTAATGATACAAATAACAAATAAATGTGTGAAAGTTACACATAATATTTGTCATATTAACGCAGTGATTCAATCAACACCCTTTGGTATAAATTACTTATTATCTGGTAATTGGAAAAGTAGTAGTAGTACACAGCACAGAAAAATATGAAATTATAAAAGAAGTGTAACATTTAAAAATAATAATAATAAAATAACAAGTTAAATCTAAACGCAATAGCAAAAGTAAAAATCTTTATTTTAAACTTATTTTTATATATCCGCTAGACAACTACTTACTACACATTATCAACTGTAATAACTTCTTGAATTAATAATTTGTTAGAATATATGTACTGATTTCTAGGTGTGGGCATTGTTTAAAGATAATCGGAGGCTAACTCAAATTAATTAATTTTCTAAAATTCTCTATCTATTAAAAAAATGAAATGCATAACAAAAGAGCAAAGACGATTAAAATGCCCTGTATATTTCACGCAAGAATCAGATATTCATATTAACCACAAAACAGTCTTTTTCCAAAATAAGGAAATTATCATAAAAATAAAAATATATTTTCTCAAATCAATAACTAATATAGCAATATTGTATTAAGGTAAGGTATGCATTTAACATTATTAGAAGCGTGTTAACACAAATCAAGAATGGTTCGTTACTCAAATGAAGACGAATACAATTTAATAATAATAATTATTATTTTCATATAAGAAATGGAAATACAGATTTAGCAAGGTATCTCTATTGTCCATTATAGGTATTTATAATTTGAATGATGTTGATCTAATAACGTTAAATGTCAAACTTGCTTGTTTTCAAAGCCTTCTCAGATGGAAAACTTAAAAAATATCGTTGGTAGTTCGAAAATTTTATATTTTCCGCAAATCTACACAACAAATAATAAGTAAAATATATATATTTTGGTGTGCATTTTAGCCGTCTTTCCGTTTTGGAATAAAATACAGAGTGTTCCTCATACAAGTTGTATTTATTTTTATGCCATCGAATATATCACAAAAAAGTACCTGTAGAATGTTCAAACCGTTTTAAGATATCTTGAAAGAGACACGAGGAAAGGACACCAGTCGGTTTAGCAAAAAATCTAGACACGCCCTGTAGCTCGAAAACGGTAGCAGATAGAGATATGCGGGTCCCCATTATTATTTTTTCGAAAAAGGTCGGGACTTGTCTATCACATTTGTCATATCTATGATAGATTTACAGTTACCATTGAATCGATTAGTTTGAACCACCCTGTATGTTATAGATTTCATAGAAGCAGTTAACTTGTCGTTTTGAGCTATCAGTAATGCTTTTACCATGTAATATTTCGACCAAAGACTTGATGATGGTTTTAGGTATATGTTTCGGTCTTCCTGAAAAATAATTATGGCACACTTTTTGCAAGATTTTTCGAAATACTCTAGTATCTGGTATTAAAGACGACGTTGTCGCTCTCAAAAACTTTTGAGGCGCCTAAAAATGTTTTAAATTACAATGTGAGACAAAACCATAGAAAACGAATATTTGGAAAGCATTAATTGACGCTGGCCCCCAATTTATTACTTTAATTTAATAAATTCCACTACCAGAAAAACGGCTCCAACTTTTTTCCATTAAGCTAAGTGTTTTCGGCGGTGCATAGCTCCACATATTTCCGTCCGGGGCACCATAACTCTTCCATAATCTGAATTAAAACCGTCCCACCGACATAAACTATCCGGTATCTTCCGGGCGCGAGCGCAGCGCCATCTGTAAATAATTTTAACGTTTAAAAAACAGATGACTGGAATAAATTACTAAACCGAGCTCTGTGGAAGCGGCTTTATTAATTTCACAAAATTGTAATGCCTCTATGCCAGCCATCTGTGTCTCAAATAAGGAGCGATTTCACTTCCGGTCTCTCTCCATCGATAGATCCCACTTCTGACGGGGCGGAGAGAGAGGGAGATAGGGGTCGTGCGAGCCCCTCTCCGCCTTTGTTCGCGCGATGTGCGGATCTGTGTGGCAAATTAGAGTTCGCGGGATGAATTCTTGATGAGCGGGATTAGTTATTAGATGACAGGTGTTGGTTTACCTGCTTAATGAGTCTAAATATCGCGTCTGTTGTGTCACGACGCTCTCTGTTGCTGGTTGTCGCACTCGTGACCGCAGGACGCTTCCCAGTTTCGAATTTGCCTAGGTGCGTCGCCGACTTGATGTTGGTTTAATTTATGCATAGACTGGGTCGATAAATTACGAATTTTCGATAATAAATAACTTGTCCACGACAATACAGGATGTAACTTTAATTGGAGGTGATATTTTGAGTTATTGTAAAGTATTTAAGACTGGCACAGCTTTATGCATATCCTGTATAATTGCTATAACACTGTGTCTTTAATGCAGAATATTAAAAACCTAGATTCATGAGAATAAATTAAGTAAAATAGTTATCAACGATCTGTTATGAGATTTGAATATTAAAAATATTTACCTAATAAAAATTTACAAAAAGTTAAAGCCGGTCCTGGCCATATTATAAGTGCCCACCGATCTCGTACCCCACTACGATAGATGCATCTGTGGAGTGGAATGGAAAATCAGTCTTGTCAGATGTGAATATTTTCTTCACATTGAAAAATGTTGGCATAAATAATTTTGATCCCCGTGAAGAACAGTTTTTTTAGTAGTGTCTTGAAAAGTTGTACATTCAGTAACTAGTTTGAGTTAGGATAAGTTCGATTTTTCCCAGTTAGTACAGGAAAAATTTTCCCGCAAGCAAAAAGTACATCATAATTCTTGAACTAACTATTTATTTATTGTCAACTTAAGGGCACCGTATTCTTGAAATAGTGTTTTCTACAAATATAAGTAATTTTGGACAGTTAAGAACTGAATAATATAGAGTTTAGCAAATAACAAGGATGTTATCTCATGCCACCTGCGAATATTCAAAGGTACCGAAGTAAAATCAATATATAACGTCAGAAAGCGATCTATCCATCAAATTTTTAGGTATTGAAATCTTTCAAAATACGTATTTTTTTAAATTCAACTATAGATGCAAACATTGTCATAACATAAACTTACATAGTTTTGCATATAATGTTCACTTTTGTTTATAAGTATGTGAAAATAATTGTTAAAATGTGGTAGATTAGAAATAATGTGTCATACAATAGTTATTTATGCAACAAGTACAAAAAGTAAGTGTTTATTGCAACGAGGCCGTCAGGCCAAGTAGGACAGCAAGTCGATTTGAACGTTTCTGTTTGTCATGATGACAAAACGCTGTAGTAGAATGACAGATGAATGCAATAAACATTTTATTGCACTAGTGCAATAAAGAACCACTTTTTCCACTAAATATAGTTCAATAAAGTATTGTTTTTTGCATGAACGTAGAAAAATGCATTTTAAAAGTTATTATATTATTTGAGGAGAGTTTAAATAGTAAAAGTGGATTAACAAATAATCAGTAATTTTATTTTTGATATTACTTTTGCTCTACGTGTTTTATTTTTCGAAATATCAGTACCTAAAAAACATCACAAAATTGATCACTTTCGGGGAAGAAATACGGCGACCTTAAATCATTTCTTCTTATTATTATAAATGTTAACTGTACTTTTTTAAAATTGGTTATAGAAAGTTCTGCCCATATATTTGATAAAGTACAGGTCGAGTTTGTATTTATATTGACCTCTCTTAGACTCACTATTTTTAAGACTATTTGAAGTTTTTATTGAACGGAATTCTCTACATATTATTCTGACCCATTCGTTGCTTTACATCCGTCATGCCTTTTAAGAGTGGTGATGTTTGCTTCTTGATCAGCCTGTATCGTAGCAGACGTTCTTCGGAAACAGTGGCCGATGTAATTCCTAGCATACGTAAAAAATGTTGCATTTTTTTAGGAAAACCCCTAGGTATAGAATTTATACTAACACATTGTCTTGTACATTCTACATTTCTATAATCTTGAATGCTCAGTTGGTGACGGATGAAGACAGGAATGTTTTCGAAACATTTCTACAAGATTCACTTCTTCGATGTTCCCGTTAGAAATAGTAAATTATCTTCTTACGAGAGACGAACGTCTTTGTGTTGGGAATCTATCAATATATGTTCTTCCATGTCTTTTATATTTCCGAACTGAAGAAATGCTCTTCAAGACGGCACTTCCACTGTTACCAATAAACAACACTATTTAAAATAAGAAACAATTTGAATATTTGAAGAGTGTGAAAATTTTATTTTACCTTCATCAAGCAGGTTTTCCACCGATTTACGCAAGGAATTCAATTAAATTTGGAAATTTATTTGTCAATATTCTATTTCACTGATAATGTCGTTCTTATCATTGAATAAATACTCTTTATGAAATGTTTTTTTTTATATATTATTAGGTATTAACAATATTGTGTAAAACTAACTACTCTGTGGACTGAAGCCCCAACCAGCTTTAAATTACACCCACAATATCTACTCATATATTCTTTATTATTAGCTTTTGTAGCATTATTTACTATATTAGATAATAATTATTCAATAGAGCTTTGTCTGTGGAATTGTTCATTAGCATACCTAGATGTTTGGTATCAGAGAGTATACATATGACTTGATAGGAATTGCAGGAGATTTGATATACAGGGTGGGCCAATAGTGTGTGGACGGAAGATTGTGGTTATACTGATATATATTTTTAAAATCTGTTGTTGGTGGGGGGTGGGGGGTAGTAAGAGCTACAAACTAAAAATATTTTTACTGGAAGTTCTAGGCATATACAGGGTGATTCATATCAAAGTTACATTTTTTTAAATGGAACCCCTGTATATTATTGCATATTTGGATTCCTCGGTCAATTCTAGTGTGATTTCATGTACCATACTTGGTGCCTAAAACGTACTGTTTGGACGTTATTCGATATTTTGTCAAAAAGTTGATGTCTAGAAACAGTTGAATATCAGAGGTGAGCGGCAACATAGGAGGCTGTGATTGGGGGAAATTATTGACCACCCTCCATACTACCAAGAGCTAGAAAGTCAATTTTGAACTCCGTTTGTTATGACTGATATCGTCGCTCTAATTTTGAAAACTTCAATCATGGATAACTTGATTTTTTAAATGGAACCCACATATTTTTTTCACGTCACCAGATAACACATTTCATTACCTTTCACCCGATATAAAATTATCTGTATTTATCTCTAATCCTTTTCTTCTAATCCGCAATTACTTTTTACTATGATGGATTTATGCAAACCAATTAATGTAAACTAAATTCAAAAATAAATAAATAAATATTATGGCAGCATTTATTCATACGAATTAATAATTAAAGTCATTTTTATTAAAAATGACTTTGTTTATTTAGTTTAATTTAAATGGTCTCCATAATTTCACATTTAGTTTTTCAAACACTCGGGAGTAAAGTTGGCCACGGAAAACAAACAGTAAAGTTCTGTCACCTTAACTTCACTTTGACAGTAATTATTTCTTCTCTATATTTTTTGTTCTTGTTGTTAAGTTACTAACAATGGCAAATTATAGTCAAAATGAAATGATCGATATGGTTTTTATCCTTGGAGAATGCTTCAAAAATCCGTTATTGGCAAGTCGAGAATACAAAGCAAGATATCCTGATCGTGAGCGCCATCCAAGAGAAGAAACTTTTAAAAAGCTTTTGGAAAGGTTTAATGCTACAGGAAGTGTTTGCTACACTCAAAACCAAAATAGAAGGAAATCTGTGATAACTCCAGATAACGAATTTAATATTTTGGCCGCTTTAGTAGAAAATCCCCATGTGAGTACCCGACAACTTGAAAAGATTTTGAAATAAGTAGAACTTCTGTTAGGAGAATAATATCAAAATATAAATTCCATCCCTATCATATCCAAATGCATCAAGAGCTTAAAGAGGCAGATTTCCTAAATAGAATGAATTTTTGCAATTGGGTAGAGCGAAACTTGAATGAAAATTTGAATTTTTCACATAAAATTTTGTTTACCGACGAGTGTACTTTTCATCGCAACGGATTCGTAAACAGACACAATTTTCATTATTACTCGGACGAAAATCCACACCATTTCAACGTACATTCTCAGGAGAGATGGACAGTTAATGTTTGGGCAGGAATATTAGACACACGCATTGTTGGCCCATTTTTTTTTATGGTGTTCTAAATTCCAACATGTACGTCAATTTTTTAAACCACCATTTATTTGATCTTGTAGAAGATGTACCGCTAGCTCAAATTAGAGATATGTACTTTCAGCAAGATGGGGCACCTCCTCACCGTGCCCGTGTTGTGACTACATGGCTTAATGATGTATTTCATCAAAACTGGATAGGAGGATGGGCCAATACGTTGGCCAGCGAGATCTCCGGACATAACTCCCCTTGATTTTTTTGGGGGGGTATGTTATATTGAACAACCAACGACAGCTGAAAATATGAAAATCAGAATTAGAAATGTTTTTACAACTATCACCCCAGAAATGTTAATGAGAGTTCAAGATTCTTTTCGCCGAAGAATTCACATTTGTATTCAACAAGAAGGTCGTCACTTTGAACATTTACTTTGAAGTTATGTTGTCATTTACTGTTTATTTACTAAACCACTGTAGTTTTGTGAAGTTGTTTGTAATTCTTGTTCATTTATTTGTGTTACTATTTAATAAATAATTATAATGAAACCTACTGTTTGTTTTCCATGGCCAACTTTACTCCCGAGTGTTTGAAAAAACTAAATGTGAAATTATGGAGAATTAAACTAAATAAACAAAGTCATTTTTAATAAAAAATCACTTTAATTATTAATTCGTATGAATAAATGCTGCCATAATATTTATTTATTTATTTTTGAATTTAGTTTACATTAATTGGTTTGCATAAATCCATCATAGTAAAAAGTAATTGCGGATTAGAAGAAAAGGATTAGAGATAAATACAGATAATTTTATATCGGGTGAAAGGTAATGAAATGTGTTATCTGGTGACGTGAAAAAAATATGTGGGTTCCATTTAAAAAAATCAAGTTATCCATGATTGAAGTTTTCAAAATTAGAGCGACGATATCAGCCATAACAAACAGAGTTCATAATTGACTTTGTAGCTCTTGGTAGTATGGAGGGTGGTCAATAATTTCCCCCAATCACAGCCTCCTATGTTGCCGCTCACCTCTGATATTCAACTGTTTCTAGACATCAACTTTTTGACAAAATATCGAATAACGTCCAAACGGTACGTTTTAGGCACCAAGTATGGTACATGAAATCACACTAGAATTGACCGAGGAATCCAAATATGCAATGTGACTTTAATATGAATCACCCTGTATATGTCTAGGAATTCCAGTAAAAATATTTTTAGTTTGTAGCTCTTACTACCCCCAGCCCCCACCAACAACAGATTTTAAAATATATATCAGTATGACCACAATCTTCCGTTCACACACTATTGGCCCACCCTGTATTAGCTTAAAATACCTATCTAATACAGTGAATAAAGACTCCACAGCGTAGAATTCTGAGATACTCTGGATTTTTGTTCAAAATAGGCTAGTAGAACTGCCTCAGTGATAACAGTTACTCCCTTTTAATAACTCCAATTTTCAAATAAGCGATACGCTTTTTCATATTTATCTTTGCATTTTGTCGGCAATAATGATTCATGACGATTTTTGTCTTCCATATATATTATCGTTGTAAGATTCTCATTTTATTCATAACTCACACAATAATATTAACGAAAAACTAATAAACAAACTCGTTTCTATATTAATATTCCCTCAGCCTTCTTGATTCACATTTTCGAAATTCACAATTTTCAATAAAAAATTGTGATAATTATAGTCATTTGAACTATTTTCAACACCAAATTTGGTTAAATTATCTCAAGCGGTTTAGAAATTATTTTTTTTTTGTAATTTTTGACATGCTGTAACTGGACAATGGCTCTTCTTGTTTTTGGCCATAAAATAGGTCCCTGAATTGTTGACCTTTACTTAAGAAATACCCTGTAGAAAAGCAAATTGTTTTTATAAAATTATTTTCTATTTCATTTACGATCTCTACTATTCTGTTAATGCCATAGGATCTACGAAGTATATGTTTCACATAGTTAATTTAAAAAGGTAGCAACAGGTAAAACTAACTGACCACAAATACCACGATTATTATAGTGTTTATACAGCGTGTTAGAGTTTTGTCTGCCATTAATTTAACAGATAATAGTAAACATCAAAATGAACAAAGAACCTTATATGGTGTGGGTTCTAAAAATTAACAAATCTCTAATTTCTTGTGTAAAAATTTGGTCAAATGTAAAGTTTATCCCTTCTTTCAGTTTATTTATTTAAAGTTTAATTAAAAAAAAACAACAAGTGTCTGTCGCTTGTCGGAAATTTTTTTACGTACTATTCATCCTTCCTTAATTTTTCTTTGTGTGTTTAAATGTTCAGCATTTGCACTGTTGCACGATGTGATAGAGTTCTTTGTTGCGATAACTCGACTTATTTTAAGAACGACTTGAGTTATGCCTTTGTACTATGTACTATTTAACTTTTCTCTTCATTTATACATTTAGTATCTTATATGGAAGTTATGACAGTCAGACTTCTAACACCTTGTATAGGTTTTAAGCTGATTTCCCCATTCAAACATCTCCGAAACAAAGTTTCGCCCAATCATTCCGACAACTGCTACACCTCAATAGACCTTAAAAGCCATATCCCTTCTTTTATTAAAAGTGATAACAAATTACAAGCCCATTAGAGTTCCACACCCCCATTATACAGTCCTTTCACAACTCCATAATGCATTATTCACAGATTCCACGATGACTGACACCCCTATTTATCTTAATAACGCAATAATTGGGCGAGATTTCATCTCCCATTGAGCGGTTATCGAAGGTTACTGTTAGCCCGGGCCGCGAGATCAATCAATTCGCATCCAGCCTTCCAATGTAAATACTGAATAATTCATCCAGCATTCTAGTCGGTCAACTAGCCGTTTTCGATTTTTTCGGCTCCTAATTGAAGCCCTTCGGGCTCCCACGGGTCCACCGCCGTCGAAATTCCAAGTATCGGTTGATGATATAGCGGTTAGCAGTCGTCAGAATGAATATTGATCAGAGGCTGGATCGAAGTGGGCGCTTCCAGATGCAGCTTTTACATACGTGAGCTGCGTAAACATCTGACTAACGTTTTCAAATGAACAACTAATAAAATCAATGGGATATAAGTCTGGACATTATTGTTACTGAAGAAGATTGTAATATACCGGGTGGTCCACTTTCGAAAGCGGAAACTTTAGAGGCAGACAGAGAACCACAAAATAATATCAGTTTGTATTATAAACTATATTCAAAAAATGCTTTGTTACAAAGATACAGGGTGTCAAAATTTTTATCAAAAGTTCCAAATTCATTAATATTTTTAAAAATACTTTAGATATGTAAATGAAATTTGGAACCTTTGAATAGGTAGTCTAGATACATATTTTTACGTTAAAAATATTATTTTTCTTCCACCAGTGTTCACAGACATGCATATCACCAATAGCCTGTTCAGGATTTGCACCCTGGTGATGCTGAAAAATGAATAAGATTTTACCAGTGGCTTTTAAACTCGACGGAAGAAAATCCTGACTTTTTACATAAGATACTTTGGACTGGTGAGTCCTCTTTTACCAGACGTGGGGTAACAAATTACCATAATATCCATATTTGGGCACATCAGAATTCTCGAGAATTTGGATTGACCGGCAAGGAGGAATGGCATGAATAATGACGTGGTTAATGGTATTGGCCCATTGGCCTGGCCACCCAGGTCATCGGATCTTAATCCGCCAGACTTTTACATTTAGGGAAATAAAATAATATTTTTTACGTAAAAATATGTATCTAGATTACCTATTACTTAAAATAGATGTGAATGTTATGAAAAAATAGATCATATAATAGAAACTTCGACAAACTGATGTCCTACATTTTCTACGTCTTTTGCACACATTTCTGAAGAATTAACAGATGACTATCTGCTAAAGTTTTTTGACATTATTTTTAAAAATTGAAATGCCTATTGCGGATATCTGATTATTACATTCGTTTTTACCTTATTGAAATAACTTCAAGCGGTATCTTTTAATTTATACGTAAAAGGAATAAAACACATATTTTACCATATAGCTTAAATTTGACCTATCACTGCTTCAAAAAATAAAAAATAAATAAAAACCTGCACCTACCTACACTTCCTAAGAAAATATTTTGTCATCCTGATAAACAAGTACCTACTCGTTATGTTTAATATCGCAGTAGAAAAATACGCCGTGCTCACAGGCCCTTAAGAAACGATTTTGCTGGTATTTCTCCGTGGGATGTATTAAATAACCTCTTCAAGTTAACGAGGACCAATCAGTTGGATCCCCTTTTTAAAAGAAAATTTTATTTATCATTATCGATTATGAATATGACCCGGTTAAATTTGGGCTCGTGTACGGCCTACATCTGAACAGATAGAATAAAAGCAGAATATTAATTAGGCTTAGCTGTAATATTCAATTAAAATGGCACAACAAGCTCTGGAAACAATGCGTATAGATGAACCGGAATGGAGCCACAAAACATACTGCAACCGAAACCATAAGATATCTCCAAGAATTTTATGGTGATAGATTGATCTCAAGAGGATTGTAGTCTGCATGAACTTTTAATGTTATTCTACAAGATTTTATCTATTCGTCTAAAAATCGCCGTCATGCACTTGAAGATCTGGAAACAGCAATTCGACACAAATAAATATTGTGCTGCCCCATCACGGATTTACTTAAAATTTTCTGTAGAAGTTGGCAATAATGCAAGCTTAAATTTCACAGATTAAGCATTACAAATATTTTAAATGGAAGTTATGAAGATTTTATGAAAAAATAAAAATATTTTTTTCTTTAGAACTGTTTATCCGATTTTGATGCCCAAAAAAAATGTCATGAAATTTGATAAGGCAACACTCCAAAAAAATTGCTGTAATATTTTTCTATATGGCACTCCTAATAATAATAATAATAATAATCTTTATTCCTTCTAAAAATATTACAATTTTTGTAGGAAGAGGTTCTGCACTATGTTCGGTGACAAAAGAAAGAACCGAACGACTTACGTACATAGAAAATTCAAATAAATAAATAAAAGCGATACTTAAGATACAAATATTGTGTTAACTAAAAGAGTAAATTAAGAACAAACCCACAAACAATTATTAGTATATTACTGGCATATCATTCACTGAGCACAAAGAGCGAAGTCGCAGAAAATCCATTATGAAACCAGCCAACAACTTGGCTTTACTTAGTGTTAAACCATCGAGCATAGCAATAAAAGAATTAAGTGTTAGATTTCTCAGTTCTGGGGGTTTTAAACCGACGTAAATAGGACACTCCATAAAAATATGTTCAATGGTTTCTAATTTGTGCTGGTTGCACAATGTACACAATTCAGAAGGATTGATAGAGTATTAAATGCCATTAAAACTAAAATTCATACAAAATTTGTTGCAGAGGCGGAGTTGTGAGATAAGTCTAATAATGTAAATAGGCAATTGAAGTTTCAAATAAGATGTGGTGTCTCTTGTTATATTAAAGTTTTTATACAGAATAGGTGTTGTAGACATCATAACTAAAGCTATGTCTTTCTGATAAAGCATTTCCTTATATTTTTGTAACATGGTAGGCATATGTCTCTTTAGACGAGAGTAAGTCAAGTTTTCTAGGACATCCGTACAATGCGAAGCATTTGTCTGACTTGAAGGAGCCATCATTTAATAGTTGCAGCTACCTGTGAAAACACGCACGTGCATAATGATTAGTTTCCGTTGCCAAACGTTCAAGTAACCAGTTTAGAGCCGTTTTAAAGACCAGTAACGACAAACTGCTAATTCCTACTTCAAGTCTAACAATATAACCAGGCGTGTTTAGAGGCAAGAATAAAAGTCTTTTAAAAAAACTGACTTGCACCTTTTCTAACAAGTCTGTGTAACGCAGTCCCCAGACTTGCAAAGAATTGGTTAAGGAGTTGACAATGATCGAGTCATACAGAACTAAACGTGAATCCCAAGAGTTTATTTTGGATTTGGCCATTAGAGAAATGACAGACCCAACTGCTTGCCTAGCCTTTGCGACCATTGACTCGGTCATTATTCGAAAGAGGCCAGAGGAGGAAAAATTACTCCTAGGTAAAACAATTAACAGTTTCAACAGGTTGATTATTAAGTAGGAAAGGAAAAATATTACTGCGACTGCCACGAGAAACACATGATCTTAGTTTTTGAGTGTTAATCGTTAATTGATTTAGTGCTACGTACCTTTCCAGGATATTGAGTTTACGGCAAAGGTCAATTTCTGAATCAGCCAATAGCACCAAATCATCGGCATACAAGAGCATAAGTATTTCGTGACGGTTATCAATATTGAGGCGACGAGCGTTAAACGAGTCAAAAATCTTCAATATCAGCAGTGAAAAGAGAAAACAAAAGAGGACTTAACGACTCTCCTTGCAAAACACCTGAAGTAACGTTGAATTGCCTTGTTAAATTACCCTCTGTACGGATTCTAATGTGTGCGTGAGTATACAGTTTCTTAAGAAACATTACTATATTGGAGCTTAAACCTAGAGCATATAACTTTTCCACAGAAGAGAATGATTGACAGAGTCAAACGCACGTTTAAAATCTATAAAAGCTGCAAAAACTTTGCGGCCCTTTAATCTAAGCTGAAACTGAACTTTAGAATTAAGTACATAAACATTATCAACGCATCCCCGACCTTTTCGAAATCCTGCCTGTGATTCAGGTAGTATTTTATTGGACTCTGCCCAACAGGTTAGTCTTGAGAGGAGAATACTAGTAAACACTTTCTCAAAACAGTTAATCAACGCTATACCGCGGTAATTGTTGGGGTCATCAATAGGACCCTTCTTATGTAGCATGGTTAGAATAATATTAGACCAGCTTTCCGGGATCACTCCTGTTTCAAGAATCTTATTAAAAGAACACATAAATACAATCGCCAATTTTGGGGTAGATTCTTAAGAAATTCATACGATATTCCGTCTTCGCCTGGAGATTTACCATTCTTGCAATGAACTAATACCGAATCAAGCTCTTCAGATGTGATGGGAGCATCAAGAAAAGGATCTCTTACCCCATAATAGAAGATATTATCAATTACAGATGAAGGGTAAATGCTCTCGTAGAATTGTTCCCAAATCTGAACAGACAGTCCAGGGATATTTTTCTTATTGTAAAATTGTTGTAAGGTGTGCCAAAATGTCTTTTGATCCCTTGCATTACTCAATTTGGCAATAAAATATTTATCATGCTCTCTCTTTTTGAATTTAATGAGCTTATTGTATTCTTTCTTCATATTTAAATATATATATCCCTAAAGGGGTTGGTAAAATTATTCGCTTTACAAATACTAAGACTACGCTTGAGGTCTGATTTCAAAGTTTTACACTGATAATCAAACCACGGTTTTTATTTTGGTTAGCATTATTATCACTGCGATTATGCCATATTTGTTTTGTCAAGCCGATAGCTCTAGCCGATTCAATTATTGCATTGCATATGTTATTATAAGAGTCAGAGACCTCAGAAATAGAATGAGCACGTGGTGATCGCTGCATTGTTGAACTGTAACAAGCAGTCAATCTGTCATCCCACCTTAAAGATTCAGACCTAACGTTAGAGTTACTAGGGACATCACTCAGTGGGAAATGAAACTTTAATCTCAAAGATACCGGAAAGTGATAGGATAGTGAACATTCATTGTCAACTCTCAAGCAATCAATAACGCCCAATTTAATATTGTTACACCATACCAGATCTATGACGCTATTTCCACAGGCAGAACAAAACGTAAATTGAGCAGGTGTGTCCTGGACAGCTCTGCCATTAAGTAGAGAAAAAGAATTGCTTTGCATAAAGTTAAGGAGACACCGTCCTCTTGCATTTATAACTTCATCACAGCTGGACCTCCTCTCGTAAAGATTAGAAAATGTTAAAGCCTCAAGAGGTATATCTCCATAATGAGAAACACGGCAATTAAAATCACCGCCTATAACAAAGGTTAAGCTAGGATATACCTCCACAATGCCAGAGATAACAGGCTGGAAGAGGTCCAACAAGTAAAAAATATATTTAGGAGCAAATATACTACACACAATATAAACTTAAAAACAGAACTGTAATTAATAAGCAAAATAATCCACCAGGAGACTTATGAAGTAGCTTCACTTTAAATGTTTTCAACACGAAGATAGCTAGACCACCACTAGCTCTACCACGACACTTTTCAGAGACAGCACTAGAACAATAAACATTATACCTGGTTGAAAGAGACACACAAAATATCAAAGTGATTTACATTTTCAGAGGAAATATAGTCGGTAAGATTATTGACACCCTCCACATTCCAAAAATATACTGAGTGGTTGCTATTTAGAGACTGTACTGCGCGTATTCATTTTCTTGCCTTTGGATGGTCTAGGAGAATTGTCGTCATCTCTTCCCCTCTTTTGTGCATTTCTACCGTCCTCGCCCACAATTTTTGGGATACCTCCTACGTATTTAATTGTAAGATTGACTTCTCCATTATTCTGGCGCCTGGTAAGCTCGTTTCGAAGATCAACAAGTTCCTTAGATTGCATTGGCGTCATATCCTTCTTAATCCTTGCATTAGGAAAATCAGTTTTGCCAATATGTTGCCTAGACTGAAGTACTTTTATAACTTCCTCCTTGTTGGAGAGGGTAGCCTTGAAGGGTTTAGGCTGAGCAGCGGCCCCCTTTTCCAATGCGGACACCACTACGTAGAGTTACATTAAGTTCTGGGGTAATTTGGTTAAGTAGATGACTAGCAGTTAAAAGATCTTGTTCGCTAGAATTTTGAGAAGGTAGGCCAAATATGATAATATTATTTTCGCGCTTAATACGCTCAGAAACTTCAGCAACAGAGGCTTGTATGTCTACTTTGTTGATGTGGTCTTTTAAAGAACTGATCTTTTCACGCAAAAAAGCATTTTCCTGTTTAATTTCTGCAATCTCAGCCGTATTGGAAGTTATTTGCGTTTTTAGGGCGTCAAGATTTATATTGCATTTATTTATAGCCTGCCCCAAAACATTTAGCTGTTCCATTATAGCTTCAAAGTGCGAGATATTTAAGGGTGCACTAGAAGAATTTGCAGGAGGAATATTTCCAACATCTAAAGATATCTCGGCTGAGGAACTGCGGCACTTCCGACAAACTCGGGGCAGCGCTCGCGCAGAGTCAGACGAGTTGAGTGGGATGTGCGTAGACAGGCTACAGTCGAAATGGACGATTTCGTTACAGACTGAACATTTTACTTCATCACTCGATTTAATAGGGTAGCTGCAAATCTTACACCGCTGCAACAATGACATGACTGCCTATTCTCCGCAATCAATGTAATAGACTGTGAATATAGTGCTCGAAAACACATAAAACGCCTTTGCCAGCAACGTTGGTTTTCTTCCCACAAGAAGCAGCAGAAGAAGCAAGAGATAAAAAAAACACTCACCCAGTGTTCACTGTCGACTATACAAACACGATGCGACACTAAGTTAAAATAATTATTATTGTAACATTGAAAAACAACATTAACAAACAGGAGTAATGTAAATACGTTTGTACACCTTGGCAAACAGCGCAGAACTCCTATATCCCATAAAAAAATAAATTACAAAAAGAATATTTTTTAGTATTGCCCTATCAAATTTCATTACGTATTTATTGGGCATCCCATAAAAAAGAAATCCCAACTCCCATAAAAAAATAATTCCCTTCTTCAACACAATCCTTTCCCAAAATACACTTCCGCGCGGCACTGGAAACGGGTCTACTGTAAAACCTGATAGGGCATATAATCAGCCAGTGGACAAAAAATTGAAAGAAATTCCCAAGGAAAGAAATATATTACATTTTACAACACCTTTTTTATATAGCAAAATCAGCTGCTTTTGCCGCTATTGTTATTTAATAGAATTAATTTATGGTTTTGATTAGTAAAATAGTTTGACATGGTGGCTTTTAGGCTTTCACGGCCAGTGCTATCATTTGATGCCGTGACCTCGGTAAATGGTAGCTGCCAGAAACAGAGTTAACATTCACATCCCTAGCGTTAGCCGGGATTCTTTTACCTGCCCTGGTTGTTCTCGGGCTAGGTTCTGTGGGGGACAGACCCGCTATTGGTGTCTCTGGGCCCGTTCATATATTGATTTCGGTTCCTATTGTTGGTATTACGACTACTACGGTCGGAACCGTTCCTCGGATAATGGTGGTCCTCCGAGGCGTTCCGTAGCCGCCGCTGTAACTGGTCGCATCCCAGGCTTCCAAACGCTTCGCCGCTCTTCACTGTCGGCATCTTCAGTGGTGACGATATTTTTATTTGATTAAAAGTAATCGATTAAACATAGAAAAGAACCAGTACCAGAGAAATACAGCCGAAGCTCGTCAAACAAAGGGATAAGAAACTAAATATAGATATTTCATCTTTTCACCCCTGCCTCATCGTAATTTTTGGGCCTTCCCAGTTCAGCTGATATTTTACTGCGTTATAAATCCTTCCGCCACCCGTTTATTGACTTAAAAAGGTTTTATCCTCAACCGATTACAGCATTGTTCCGACTGGCAATTAGTCAAAGTGGCAAAGCAAATATTTCTTCTTCATTTACCGCCCGATCCGGCTGTCCAACCCTTTCGCCGAGGGTGCCACCCCACACTATACGTCGCTGTCAAGTAGACATTCAATTAGATATTGTTTCATCAGCGTGATTCATTAATATTCTGCCATATTAATACCGGCGGCCGTACCTTCGCGGATCGATGCTGTTGTCTATGCCTCGTCTGTCGCGGATCCAAATTATTCCAGGGACTTTTCGGGACAATGGGACAAAGACGGGGAGGTGATAAATGAATAAAGTGGTAATTGGAAATGGCGAAAGATAATGACAATACCAATACTTGCCGGTCGATTTTTTAATTCAATTCTCCCTCCTGTCTTTTTGGAATGCTCTCTCTCTGCTCTAGAATTTGCTAGGCAATATCATTGTTCCCTATCTGTGTATTTGTTCGGAAGTTACAATGTAAATTTTGTATGTAGACGACGAGGTATCGTGAATTTTATAGACAATATTGAAACAAATGACAATTTTAATTCTTTGTTGATCCAATGTGAATTTTTGAGATTGCAGTGCATTATGTCTTCGTTAATTTTTAGAGATGATAGTATCTGTACTGTTGTAGACTATTACATAATTGTTATACTTTCTAGGTTTGGATTAGTTTATAACCTTTATTTGAATTTTATAGAAGAAGCAGGAATAATTATGGCTTTCTTGTATATTTTAGATATCAATATAAAATGTTATTCCAAACAGTAAAGTTACAGTCATTTTAATGAAGACATAACAGCTTTTACTTTTAAAAAATTTGGTAGTGATGATCTCTAAATTTTATTTTTAGAAAAGGAAACTAATGGTTTTGATGATTCGACAAAATTTACATTCATGGCAGTGTTTGAACTTTAGAGATGACAACATCTGTGCCGCTTTATACTATGACAAATTATTTGTCCTATGAATCTGAATCAGTTTCTCATTCTTTTAGAGACGAGCTAAGGAATTTTTATAACTTTATGTATTCTAGATACAAATACTAAATTCTATCTTAGCTTCAGTAAATTTATTAAAACTATGACCTTTGTTCCATTTACAAATATTAATAATGATTATCTCATTATTTTAATTTTATTATTAAAAAAGACCTATAAATCGTACGGTTTTGATGATACAGCAGATTTGTTCTAAATCTAAATCTTAATTTTTGTGAATTTATGACCTTTCATTCTTCTTAAAATTTGAGTACCTACTCGGTTTTAAATATTATTTTTAGATAAGTCAATTTATAAAACCCACGATTTTAATGAGTCAGCACTAAACTGTGTTCTCAGTGAAATGTACGATTTCATAAACTTGCTTGAATTTTAGAGATGACAACGTCTGTGCTACTCTGATGAATTATTAATCCTATGGATTTGAATCTATTTTTTGCCTCTTTAGATATTAATTAGGCGATATTTATAGCTTTATATATCCTAGTTTCAGTGAATCTATTGAATTTATAACTTTGATGCACTTAGAGATGACAATGTCTGTGATAATTAATAAATCTTCTATAGATTTGAACATGAAATCTAAATTCTAAGAATTTTAGAGATGGCCAGATCTGATCTTTTTTAGAGAGGGCAGCCTACGGTTAAGAAAGGACAGTGATTAACCATTTTTCTCTCTTCAGTGAATTCAAATATCAACTTAATTGACATCTATGAACTTTAGAGATGCTCTAAATTAATTAAAAATATTCCTTTGAATTTCATGACAGTCTAATTTAAATTTATGATTTTATTACTGAAACTATCCATAGACTGAATGCTAGAACCGAAAGCTAATTAATTTTCTTTCTTCAATTAATCTATGTGAAGCTTATAATATTTTAGAGATAACGACCTGATTTTTATGAATCAGAAAATGTTTCGTCCATGAATTTAATATTCTATAACGCTTTTAGAAAAGCAACTAGATAAAATACATGTTTTTGTAACTATACTATTAGGGCTGACGGTAGCCGAGCGGTCAAGGCGATGACGAGTAGTCGCTGCCAGGGCAAGCACGAGCGGCCGGAAGTTGGTTCGAATCCAACACGGGGCAGGAATTTTTCTGTCCTACCCATGGATGTTTGTGATTGTAAGGGTAGTATAAGTTAGTAGGTAAAAAGGGCCAAATATGGCCTAATTACCAGTAAGCTTAATTACCTTTATCTTTTTTTAACTATACTATTAATTGTAAAAACTTAATGTGAAAAAATGACGGCAATGATAACACTATTACTGTGTACGTCGTTAATTCAATGTAGGCAACCCCATTACGGAGACGGAGTCGTCGGTCCATATGTGAAACTACAATGACAATAATCGTTATTAATGTCCTGTTGCGTTCGCACTATAAGTAATAGATTTCCTATTGTGCAATTTTAATTATCCACCAGATATTGAACTTCCAGAGGCAGCTAACCTTTCAAAATTAAGCTATCAGCCTTGCATCGGGGTTCTTAATAAATTAAAAACATGCTAGCCACGTTCACGCTAATGCCTTCCGACTAGGAAATGTTCTAAAAATAATTATTTCTTGTTTTTATTCAGTCTGCATTGCCCGAGCAGTTAGAAGGCCTTGTTATGGGAAACCGTTCGGTAGCAGTTCTTATTAAATTTTGCTGATTGGATTACTGCTAAAATTAGTTATATAACCATAACAGTTGATGTTGTAAAATAGTTTTGAAGTATTCGTGTGATCATTATGACTGTAATTAATTTAACGTGGTAATGTTTTTGCAATGAATTTTAGAGACAACAATGTGAGAGAATTTTAGAGATAAATATTAATTTAATTTACATGATACTTTTTCAAATAACTTTAGAGATGCTAAATGGAATTATGGTTCAGTGAAAGTTAATGAGTTTAATTTGTATGAGTTTTAGAGATTCAATACTTTTTGGCGACTTAAGACTTAATTTGACATCAAGCGACCAAAAAATCAAACGCCGCTAATGGAACAGACGAGAAATTAGGGAAAGTGGTTTTATTTTAAGGAATAGGAAAATAACATGGAACAGAGGGTTAATATTCCTTTCAATAAATTTTAGAGATTATATAAAGTAAATTATTCATTAGTCAATTCTTGCATGGATTGTATTTATATGTTTCTAATATAGAGTTCTGCACTAAAACAATTGAACGAAGTTAATGATCTTAATTTTGTACTGATGAGCACACTGTTTAACCCTTCCTCTGAATTTCTGTGATTATAACTTAATTTCTATTTATAACTTGGAAATACTGTAATTAATTTAGCGTGATAATTCTTTTTTCAATATATTTTATAAACAACAATATGTGAGAATTTTAGAGATGGGTTCAATTTGTATGATTTTTAGAGATCAAATAGTTTTTGGCGATTTAAGACTCGATTTGGCACCCCGCGACCAAAAAATCTGACACAGCTAATGTGACAGGATAAGAATTAGGGGAAACTGTTTCATTTTAAGGAATAGAAAAATAACATGAGGCGTAGGGTTGTGCTTAATACAAAGAACGAGATTTATTCCGGACATGTTGTGAACGCGCTTCGTCGTCCTCCGGGGCAAATCCGTTTCCCGAGATCAAAGCAGAAAGGAGCTGACCGGGTACAACAAAAATATCTGGACTTTGTGAAAGAAAGCCCCGACCACAATGCAATTAATTGCTTTTTATACAGCTGATGTCCCTTGATGTCACAGACCTGCAGTGGGCAGATAAACCTACACATTCCGTATCGCTTTCTGGTGGCCGGAGAAGCAGAATTACTTGGATAGTGCAGATTCGTAGATAACAAGAGAAATGAGATTGCCGGTTTTTTTGTTAGGGCCCTTTCTTTTGTACGAAACACATTTTTTATAAATTAGGCAGCGAGCCAACACTGGCATAGCACAAAGAGAGATAAAAAGAAACGAGCACAGCTCTACACGCACTGATGAGGACAGATAACGCCAAAACATTTCATTAAATACAAGCGTCTTTTCAAAATAAAGCCTATGTTATGATATATAATTAATAAAAAATTGAAGTTTGGAGTTATAACTTTAACGTTAGCCGGCATCTGGTGTCTCTTTAGCTCGTCGTGGCCGACCATCAATTATTGATATATCAGACCGGCGGATCCAGCCTGATGCGGCTTCCATGGTTGCAGTCGATATGCTGGAAGTGAAACCATAAATTGAGAATCTGCCGCCGAAATCAACTTCTCCATCTGTATAACCGGCAGAGTCGTACTCAGCTCTCTTCGGGATGATGAAATGTCAGAAATATTCATAATTCAATATTTCATTGGTCTTCAGTGAGACGACGGTTTAGAAAGAATTTTAGACAACTTTTGCATGAATTGTAAACTGTATGAGGTGGTTTCGATAATACTTCATTATATGAATTTTAGAAATAACATAATCGGAGATAACATATTTATTTGAATGAATTTTAGAGATCATATAAAAGAAGTTATTCATTAGTTAATTCTTGCATGTACTATATTTGTACGTTTCTAATATAGAGTTCTGTACTAAAACAATTGAACTGAGTTAATAATCTTATTTTTGTACTGATAAGCTCTTTAACACTTTCTTAATTATGCCTTAATAGTTTTTTTATAATTTTATAGACGTTATATCCGTGATACTTATAGTTTTAACCGTCTAGAGATTGTCTTTAAGCAAATTTAAGTTTAATTTTGGCACTATTTCTTTCAATATATTTTAGAAATCATATAACGTAAGTTATTTATTAGTCAATTCTTGCATGGATTATATTTGTGTTTCCAATATGGAGTTTTGTACATAAAAAGTTCAACTAAGTTTATGATCTTATTTTTGTACTGATGAGTATACTGTTTAACACTTTCTTAATTATGCGTTAATAACTTTCTTATAATTTTAGAGACGTTATACCTAGGTACTACTTATAGTTTTGATAAGTCCTAATTTTCTAGAGATTGTCTTTAAGCAAATTTAAGTTTAATTTTGGTAATATTCCTTTCAATGACTTTTAGAGATCATATGAAGTAAGTTATTAATTAGTCAATTCTTGCATGGACTGTATTTGTATGTTTCTAACATGGAGTTATGTATTAAAACAATTGAACTGAGTGAATGATCTTATTTTTGTTCTGCTGGGCTTTTTTTTATAATTATTTACGTTATAGGTGCTATTTATAGTTTTGATTAGTCTTAACTTTCTAGATATTGTCCAATAACAAATTTAAGTTTAATTTTGCTAATTTTCCTTTCAATTAATTTTAGAGATCATATAAAGCAACTCATTCATTAGTCAATTCTTGCATGGACTGTATTTGTATGTTCCTGATATGCTGTTCTGTATTAAAACAATTGAATTGAGTTAATGGTCTTATTTTTGTACTGATGAGTACACTATTTAACACTTTCTTTGAATTTTAGTGATTATAACCTAATTTCTATTTATAACTTGTAAAGACTGTAATTAATTTAGCTTGATAATTCTTTTTGCAATGAATTTTATAAATAACAATGTGAGCAAATTGTTTGTTGTTGGTTTTTGAATTTTAGAGATAAATATTAATTTACATGATACTTTTTCAAATAACTTTAGAGATGATTATGGTGCTAAATGGCATTATGAGTCAATGAGTGTTAATGAGTTGTATGATTTTTAGAGATGAAGTAGTTTTTTATGATTTAATTATTCTTCTCTAATTTTAGAGATGGTATAAGGAACACTTAAGAATTAGGTATCATACTATGAATTTTATTTCAGACGTTACAAAAAAAATGCTTTTCAGCCTATTATAACAATTCCTCAAATACCATTGCCACGTTTCACTTGAAGATGGTTCTAAAACGCAAGTACAAGCAATATCCAGGTAAATTGCACCAAAAATAAAATTAGGACCTAGTAACGATCCCACCGACTTCTGATACCGGCTTTAAAATTCCTTCGGGGTCGGGCTTGGAGCTTCCTGCAAGATAATTGTTCCCGCGGAATTCAAGTCTTGCGCTTTTTGCGTCTCCTGGGAGAATACGGGCCTGTCTCGTCCTCCGTAATTTACGAGATTTGTAACAATGCAAGCGAACGAACATGATTTAGGTCATCGCAATATTCCAGTAGCCGGTCGCTGCTGAAATATCGCTCCGACGATCGGCGGGCTGCCGTCTCGGATGGTCGGCTGCAATCAAGAGGAAATGATGGTAGTGATGGTTTTTTGCGGTGGATTAAATTGGTCCTTGAAGCGAGTTAAGAATTTTCGATATATCTTGTTTGTTTTAGGTATTTTACCAGTACCGATAACTATACCAACAGTATCCAACGGTAGCCTGTGACATTGAGAATGTAATACGTATGTAGAAAAATATCTTCTAGAATTGATAACATACCGGGTACAGTTTTTCTTGCAGTCAAAAAGGAACTGTCACCGATTATATCAAAAATAGCAAGTGCTAGTTTCGAGACCGGTGAATATCCTAAATCCTTGAAGGTTTCAAACAAATCACCTATCTTTAAATCAAAGAGACCCCATTAGATGTACAAAATTATAGTGGCGTTGCAATATCATCTGGCTAAAATATTTGAATTTTGTTTTAACACACGCATTAATATTATATAATTTATCCTTACGTACGTCGCAATTTCCTGATTGTTGGAAAATAGATAGAAATTGTCCAATTTTGAAATGTGGCAACTCGAATGATTTAATTAACTGCAGGCCCATTGCTATTCTGCACAACTTTGCCAAGATCTTTGAGATTGCTTTATATGTCTAAATTAAGTTCCTCAGAACATATTAATAATGGAGTTTAAATCCTCATTTAAGATGCCAGGTTTTATCACAGGAAATTGTACATATTTTTCTAATATTAATGCGCTAAAGATGCTCTATTTTTCTTTGTACAGTGTAAGTTGGAATACGGTGCTATAATTTGGTACCCTATCTATAAAACTCATTGTTTAAATATTGAGAAAGTTCAAAGGACATTTTTAAAGTTTCTTTTTCTTTTTGACATACGACCCATATTTGTGACGTCAGCGTTGTTCGAGATATTATGACGTCATCGACAATTTTTTTAAATAGCAACCTCCAATTTTGACCATGCCATTTGAAAGAGCGTGTCATTCTACATACATTTATCATAAAAAATTGTGGTGTTACATAAGAAAAATTTCAAGGAAATAATGTTTGAAGATTTTAAAATTTAATTTTCGCAATACTGTGCATCTCCCCATTATGCAACACCTGTCCGTGCTTATTTATATGAGCCGTTCCCGAATCGTTGGATAGGGAGAAGGGGGCTGAGTGAGTGGCCAGCCAGATCGCCTGATTTGACATCCCTAGATTATTTCTTGTGGGGATACTTAAAAAGCAAAGTATACGTTACTAGACCGGTTAATTTAGAAGATTTAAAAACAAGAATTCGTCACGAGATACATCGCGTACCTCCTGAAGTTACTGATAATCCCCAAAAAGAATTTGTTAATCGTCTTGGCTACTGTCAGGCAGCCAACGGTGCACAATTTGAACATTTAATTTAGTCGATTTTTTACATAATTATTATCATTTTCAGTATTGTGAAAATTAAATTTATAAATTTTCACTTATAATATCACTAGAGCTTCAATTACTGGACATTTTTTCGAGCACACGAATATTTTGAAAATTTTCTAAAAGATATTCGTGTGCAAGAAAAAAATTTTCAGTTTTTAATTGAAGCTAGAGTGGTATTCGGTAAGAAAATTTCACAATGAAGTGTTAAAAAATATCGACAAAAATATAAAGATATTAAAATTTTTTTATTGTTTTGAAGAGACAGTAGGCTTTGTATGTTAATTCAAAAAGGATAACAAATGTCATTTTATCAGCACGGTGTCAAAGTGAAAAGTTTAGTATTTTTTTACGAAAAATGTCTCGTTTTGGAGAAGAAAACCAGGACATAATAAAAAAAGAAATTCAACATCTGATTGTTTCAAAGTACTACATTTATTTTTTGAAACATAGACATTTTATAAATTTTAGTGAATGTGTGCTTGTTTATTCCCCATTAAGAAAATAAGACGGGGCTGAGGAATTTCAGCAACATTTGGACGCTTTAATTAAAACTACTAAAAGTACATACTTGGTAAATAATTATTTATAAATGATTTGTACTTATTAAATTATGATAGAATAAATTTGAAGTTAAATATAAATGTCATTATATTAATAAATGTCAAAAAATTTCCAGTGTAATTTCATGCTCCTTACCCCAAGGAAGAGAAAAATTTCCGGAAATTTTCTTAGTTGCTATAGTAACGCTACAAAATACAGGCCTTTAATTGGCTGAAAAATACTATTGTGAAATTTTCAAACATTATTTTCTTGAAATTTTTGTTATGTAACACCATAATTTTTCATGATGTATGTATGTAGAATGACACGCTCTTTCAAATGGCATTGTCAAAATTGGCGTTGCTATTTAAAAAAATTGTCCATGACGTCATATCTCGAACAACGATGGCGTCACAAATGTGGGTCATATGTCAAAAAGTGCTATTTTCACACAAATACATATTCCTTTATCAATGTAAATGCGTTTATTTTTCACTTTGCTCGACAATTTGCCACTTGCGTGTCAAAATATGTGGATGCAATTTGATGGTCCTATGTCTTATCTTGGATTAAATTTTAGACAAATATTAAGTTTAATTTTTCCAAATTGATTAATTGGATGTGGCCACCACGCTTCTACGACTTCAATGAGCTGAGCTTGATTGGCTAGCTGCATATTCACACACTCTGTATAAAATAAGTTAGAACACTTTAGAGCAAGTTAGAACATTATAAATTGTTTTTTTATAATTTGAAATTTATTAATTGCAACCCATTAGTCGAATTTATCTTGAAAATGAAGTTTTACGAAAAGTTATCAAGTAGTATAATATTCTAAACAAAATTGTATATTATTATAAAAAATCGTCCATAGACGTGCGTCGGAAAAATAAAATTTCAAACTGAAAATCTGAAGAAATTATAGCGAAAAAATACTTTTAAAAGTTGAACTTTAACACCCTGTATCTTTTAAGGCAAGCATTTTTGTATATAGATAAGTAGCGTGAAACCGTCATATTTTACCGCCAAAATTACCTACGCAATTAACGGAATGACCTGCTTATTTGTTACACCCCGTATAACAAATTTTATTTCCACCCTCACGTGCGCCGCTGCTCTAAAGCCGTCCATACACCATCGGTGCGACATTTACGGGCGATAAATCCCGAAACCTTTAAAATTAGCACAAAAATAGAACATCGTGTCCTGTTACTCTTGCAGCTTTTTACCCGAAAGCATCGAACGGGGCAATAATAATAATTTAAACTGAAAGCCAGCTAGACACCGTCGCCGATTCAGAGCGTCCTGCAGGAAGCAGTAAAATGCATCGGGAACGGTGCACGCGCCGCTTGAATTTCAGTCTTCCTAGCGTGTCTCGATTATATCTACAACCGGAGAGAGCGTAACAAATGTTCAGGAGAATTACGATTTAAAATTCCAATTTAGTTGTTGGAAAACTTTTGGGTTAAACAGTAGCATAACATTAAAACAATTCTTTTATATCACCCACGTCGTGAAACATAAAGCATAATTAAAGAAATACAAACCTTGCGTTAGTTATGATATTGCATCGTGGAATAATTCTAGTTGGAACGTTTCTTTATTCTGTGGACTCAGTGAGCCTTCTAAACTTGATAATATTTGAACATTTGCATTCAAATTTATTTTGTGATACCGCTAGAATCAAACAATAGTTATTTATTTAACTGGGCAGTAATGTACAACATTTAATGCCGTGTCTGGTATTTGACAGACGAGGCGCAGTGGAATCTTTTAAAGCAGCCAAGACATTAAATCTACTTTACTCTCAAGTTAAACACATTTTATCCACCGATCAATTTTAATTTTATCATAACAGCAAGCAAACCTATTTATTTTATTTACTAAAACTGCATGATGCAAATAGAGTGTAATTTATGACCAGAAAAATCGAAGAAGATATACCAGCAAACATATAAAAAATGTATTGATTACCCGGCTGAGAATAACATAACGTCTTTTTCAGAAAATGTACTATTGGTATAATTTTCTGAATTAAGCAAAATTATGAAATCTTCTTCATTGTAGTCAATATAGAGCTCAGAGCTACTTTAAATGTCTACAAAAACATCGACTTTGGAAAGTATCTAAAACTGAAAGTATTCTTGAAACGGCAATCGGATGAATATCGTCCTAAATAATCACGCATTTTAGAAAATGAACAAATTAAAAAATTTAATGGAGGCCGCTGATGTATTTAGGCACAAATTATAAACCAAATATTTTTCTAAACAAAGAATACTGACTATTATTATTTTAGATGACGATTTTTGCCACATTTAAAGCTTGTCGATGTGATGAATTACTTCAAAAAAAAATTGGAGATATTGAAAATATGGAAAAGAGCTTATTGATCACTGCCAACTACAAAAACAAACAAAGATTCTTTTTCCACGGTCGGGAGTAGAAATCAGTTTCTACGACATCAAAATTAAAACAGAAGTAGTCGATTATTCCCAAGGGAGTTCCCATTATGGAGAACGTTTTCCATGCAAAAAAAAAAAGATAACATTGAAATTATTTATTGACATTTAAATTAAATGTTACTCGACGTAACACTCAGCGACTGTCGTTGATTTCCAACCAGCATGACGCTTTATTGTCGTGATATCCACACCAGCATCTGCCAGTAATGTCGCTGAAGATCTTCGTAAGCAGTGACCAGTATAACATGCAGCATCAGGTAATTTTAAATACCTACGAAGCTACTACACTCTGAATTTTTCCCATGGTATTCTTGCCAACTGGCTGCGAACTACATTTTCCTGCTTTGTAGTACAAAAAAGGCGCTTATGCTTGACGTGGGGTAAACGAAGGGACAGGTATTTTCGAAATAATTCAAGCATATTTCCCACATCGGTAACCAGAAAGGACGTGGAATCTTTGTCTTAGTGTTTGGAATTTTTACAATCAAGGAAGAGCCTTCATCCTCAATATCATCTACAGTTAAATTGACTAGTTCATCAGTTCGACAAGCTCCGGCAATCCCCAGAATTAATCCAACCTATAAAAATCAAATTACTTAATAATTGAAATACCTAACAACAAAAGTAATCTTACCTTAATCATTAAGAATTCTTTGTCATCTGCACTTGATAGAAAACAGTCGATTTCACCCTTTGTCAATATTTTCGATTTTTTCGCTTGATATCTGTCACCGGTTCTTTTCAAAAATGCGATCAGCCAATTTGCTTATATGTATGTTGTCGTAAATTATCAAGCATGACTTAACCATAGAATATTGCGCCCATAATGTGGAAGAGTTGTAATTCTTTGCATTTTCACTGAAGTATGCCAACAAAACATTCTCGCTGTATACTTGAACATTTTTCTCGACGCACCAATGTTTAAACCGATTGTAGGCTATATCGTATAAAGATCTTGACTTCGTAGGCAGCAAATTGCTTATTGCAATATTTGCAGCCTTCACATACTCTTCCGACTCACAATTATTCATTGTGCACTAAACAAACTTTAAAGTAAACCAAACTAGCACCTGTTTGTTTATTTTGTAGTTATGACAATAACTCAACGACTACTAAATAAATGCTCAAATCCGAATACAATAATTCTGGTGCTACTTACTTCATAATGACAAAATATGTGTTTTTAAGTTAATGAGACTGTGGAAAAAATAGTATATACCATTCGGGAGAGATGCTATTTTGTCCTCGGTGCATTGTAGCCCTCGGGCTTCAAATTGCACCTCTGCCAAAATAACGCAATTCCCTTATAGTATAATGTACTATTATTGTAAGGGAATATTTAGCCATATATCTTAAATATACGTACAGCAAGACCTACACATTTTTTTTTAATATTCAAATAGTAAAGCATATCACCAATTAATATGAATTGAGACATTTGAGAAGTGCTAAAACAAGTTGCTACGTTTATCAAATTGAAAGATACTCACGAATATACCAAACAATGTTTCCGTAGAACTTCAGCTACATTATTAATAAACTGTGGAAGTGATATCACAACTTCAAGAATGCGTGTTTGTTGGACATCTTTAACGGTAACTGAAGGCTACTACATTGAGGAGTCCATAACTCGTAAATCAGTTATTTTCCCTGCTGCAAGTACATCAAGTAGAAGCGAGTGGAAGCGATTTTTTAAATAATTCACTTTGGAATACTGAAAATGATAATGGTTATGTATAAAAGCGACTAAATTAAATGTTCAAATTGTGCACCGTTGGCTGCCTAACAGTAGCCAAGACGATTAATAAATTCTTTTTGGACATTATCAATAACTAAATAAGCACGGACAGGTGTTGCATAATGCGGAGGTGCACAGTATTGTGAAAATTAAATTTTAAAATCTTGAAACATAATTTTCTTGAAATTTTTGTTATGTAACACCATAATTTTTCATGATGTATGTATGACACGCTCTTTCAAATGGCATGGTCAAAATTGGGGGTTGCTGTTTAAAAAAATTGTCGATGACGTCATATCTCGAACAACGATAACGTCACATATGTGGGTCGTTTTTTAAAAACAAAATCAACGTGCCAGGAAATTTTTTCGAAGCCTTTTCAATTTAAAAAATAATGAATTTATTCGTTACTTTTCGAATGCACTGTAGGTCTAACAGCATTGATTTGGCTTAATACATTTAGAGTAAGTAAAAGTACGATAGTGAATAATAAAAAATAAATAAAAAACAATAAAACAGGGTTTACTGTTTTACTATCAATAGGAAATGAATTTTAAAGATTATGGTGTAACTATCGTGTAAGCTTCTCCATTGTTACAGCTAGGAATGCAATCATTTCCATTGAGGTTTGACGTTTCCCTCTGTTGAACATCCAGTCGCACAAACCCATAAAAATTTATCAAATCGAACGTTTCTAAAATCTTTATTGCAATCTCAAACGGTTTCCTCTTTTATATATTTCCATTTTATACCTATAACCTATTAACTAAAGTAATTGTTCTATAAATCCAACGGGGAACTGGAACTTCCACGTAATTCTTCTATTATCCTCGAAAGTCCTTTATTATGTCTATAAAAATTAGATCTCATTAAAATATTGGCAGAATAGCGTACCTACTACTGCCTCTAGGAGGTTTAGATATAAGTTTCTATTTAATTAGAGTCTCGAAGTTATACATTATATCTTATCTGCAACAATAAAAATGTAAATTACATTCTCGAAGTCGATAAAACCGAATTAATTGGATGGAACGGGGAGATATCTCTTGACTTTCAAATAAAATTACATTGATTTTACCACTTTCGTCATAATCCGGAGGTTAACTCTCGCGTAAAGCAAATTTGATGTCTGATCTTATCTATATGAGCTGTTTTATGGCGTATTACTGTCAAAAATGTATAAAACGAAAGAGTAATGGTTTATATTGTAGGAACTGATAAATTTATTGATAGAAAATTTGTAATAAACACTGGAATTTATCAAAATTTCCAGTCGATAACTATTTTCTGTCCTCATGTTAGCAAACATATTGGTCTCACATATAAAATATGTTTTACCTTAAACATCTAGCATCGCGTTCATTTGCGGAATAAGCATAGTAATAGCCACAACAGTTTAAAGCAAAATATATACTAAATATGATAATTCAGAAATACTAGAAAAGAATTGCATGCAGTGGTCGAGCTGTTTAAGGCATCAGTACTTGAGTCGATGTTGCCAGTCCGCCAGAGCTTCGAATCCTGCGACTGGTAGATCGTAGATCAGCTATACTTGCGGAGAGGATTGGCAGCTCCCCTGCGGGTATGGTAGGGTGGAATAATGTTGACTTGCATCAATGTTAGAGACTGATACCGGTCGACGTTTGACCACCCCCTAATTAATGTAGTTTTCCAGGTTTTCCTCATTCCTGCTCTAAATGGTGGTTAGGGCCTATCAACATAAGTCGTTCTTGGGTGCAAATACGGCCTGCTTAATAATAATATACCGCTCTCCCGCACAAGTCTTTGACTCCTGAGCTAATTTTCTTGATTAGAATGAGGGGTAGAGATATTATTATTTGACTGACTTTCTGGTTTTTCTGAATTCTGATTTTAGGGGGCCCTGGGACTCCTTAAAAGAAGGCTCAAATTTTTGTTTTTTTATTCTTTCGATAACCCAAACAAAATCGACTTCTCTGAAACTATTACTATCCTACCGATTTTTACCCAACTACAGAAAAAGGGTGCAGAATGTAAAAATAACTAAATCTATGTCTAAGAAACACAATAATAAAACAAACAAAAATAGTGTAACAAAAACTATTTAAATTATTGAAAATAAAGTAAAACAATAAAGAACATTTTTAACTCGGTGAGTAAAGACGTTGAAATGGGTGCCCCCCAAGGTTCTGTGTTGGGTCCTTTGACAAATGATATGTTTATTACTATGTATGCTGATGCCCAATCTACTATTATTTCAAAAAAGAAACTGATAAAACTGTAGAAGTTAAATGTAACATGATGAAGCTAGATATTTTAAATAACTGGTATGCTTTTTACAAACAACATTATAATGCAGAAAAAACTCATTACATAAGATTTCATAATAGTCAAAGAATATCCAATTCCTTAAATATAACAATCGGAGAACACAGTTTGACTAAAAATACAGCAATAAAGTTTTTAGGAATAGTTATGGATGAATGCCTACAGTGGAAATTACATTGTGACCAATTAATCAATACATTAAATTCTATATTATATTTAATTGCTAATATAAAATGAGTATATTTAATTCGTAATACATATTAGGTTCATGTGGAAGAATAACGCAGATTTAAATATTAAAATAACTTTAATATCAGTGTCAACACTTTATAAATATTTTATGTTATAATATTATTCTGGATCTACTATACGACTGTTGTAGTTAACTGTAGTCGAATGGTGAATACTGAGTGGTTAAATACAAAGAAATACACTTCTTATGTATACATCAGTTTTCTACCTGCATCCCTAATATTTAAGAATAACAAACTTAGGCTCAATGAGATAAGGATAAACTTCGTACTATAAACAAATCATGTAGAGACTAGTCGAGTATTTTATTTTTGTATATATCCAATAATACAAAATCAGTTTTAACGAAAGAACAGCTTCTTAACATATACCATGGCTTAGTGGAGTCTAAGTTCAGATATGGTTTGTACCTCTGTGGTCCTTTAACTTCATTTTTAGATATTTTTATTATGCAAAACCGAATTTTAGAGTGTATGGCTGGTGTTGTTAGTGTATCATGCAGGAATAATTTTTAAAGAGTATAGAAATTTAAAATTATATTGTCTATTGGTATATGATCATATTCAAAATGCTGAAAATATGACAATTGTTCAGGTTGTTTCAAAAAGTTATTTGCTTCAGAAATGTTTTTACACTCTTGACGAATTTTTTATGTCGTAGTTTGCATGTTTCTATTTTGACAATTGTATTTTTGTCTTAAAGGAAATAATTATATTCTATTTCATTTGACGCCTTAACTGCTGCACATTGCAATTGTTTTTTTGTTTTTTTTCGTGTATGATTCCTTGCTACGAAGGAGTCTCAACCATATTAACGGAATAAATCAATTCGATAACTTCTCCCAGTTCACGCTCGAATGGAATTAGAATTTGAATCGACTACTAATTAAAATAAACATCGTTTCTAGCGGCGAACAAACGATTTTCCCTGAAGCCAACAATAGACCGGCGAAAGATAATATTGTCCGGGAAGTGGGTAAGGAGAAAACGCATTTAAATGCATGAGGGATTCCCTGGAACCACCTGCACGCACGATTACAGTCCTTTTATAGGCCGCCGAAGAAATTTCCCATTCTTCGTGCGGCCATGCGATCAGATTAGCCGAAGACGCATCAATTACTGGCGCAGAGGGTAGCTATCTTTTCAATTACGCGGCAATTCATAAATTGTAGTAAGAATAATAAGACAATAGTCACGGGGAAAACGGCGATAATTGAATTTAATTGATATAGATTACGTGTCTTCGTTAAATAAAGTTGGGCGCGATTCTCGTTTAATGTAATTTAGGTCAACGTTTCAGTTTAGTTCGTAATAAAATATGTACAGTGTGTCGAAAATTTAGGGGTGTATTTTGTGGCCAAAAATAAGGGTTTTTGTTACATAAACGTGGGGTCTTAAGACAGCCATTGTCCAGCAACAACAAAATTGGTTTATTTGATCAAATGGATTTGTACACAGTTACTTAAATTACTAAAAAATATCTTAGGGAGGCAATGCAAAATAATAATAATAGAAAACCGTCATCTTATTTAATATTGTGTATTATCAAATTAAGATTCTTTTTTTATATTAAGTTTTAGTAATGGCTTAAGCATGTTCAATGCTGAAATAGCCAATATGGTTTACATTGATCGTCGCTTTGTAGATGGAAATGGTACCTACTGAAGCTAGGCGGATATGGAAAGATTTTCAAATCATTCAGTTCCAAGTCCAAGAATATTCACAAATGTTTTTCAACGTCTTTTGGAGTCAGGCTCATTTCAGAAATGTCAAATTCCTGGAAGAGCTTTGAGTGTTAGAAGCTATTCTACACGAAATTGAACAAGACCCAAATACTAGTACTTCAAATCTTAATGTGAATCAAAAATTAGTTTGGTCCGTTCTGAAGCTTCAGCAGTTATACATCACATACAAAGTATTCAAGTCTTACTGCCGCCAGACTGTCCTGCTCCCCTCCAATTTTGCACTGGATTTTGCAAAAATCTGATAAAAATGTTGACTTTCCGCTGGCATATGATTTACCGACGAAACTAGTTTTTCCATAGATACTATAATGAACTTTCACATCAAACACTTTTGGTCTGTTGAAAATCCTAATGCCATAATGGAATCTCGATTTCAATTTTTTTTTAATGGACGGGTATTATTGGAAATTTTTTCCCGGGCCTTACTTTCTACTAAGAATATTAACCGATGCCTCCTATGCGCTAAGACAAAGAATGTGGTTTATGCACGAAGGGACTCCCCCACATTTTAAATTGAATGCTCGTGAATTTTTAAATGAAAGATTCGGTAATAACGTGATTGGACGAGGCACTCAAGATCCAGGCCACCCAGATCACCCGATATGAACCCTATTGGCTTTTTTTGTTCGGGAACATCTCAAGACATTACTTTACAAGGTTCACAGGAGCACTTACGTCAACAAACAAATTATAGTTGGTTGTCATGTGATACGAGCTGCTACTGGAATTTTAGCACGTATTTGCATCAAATTTAATGCAGCATGTGAAAAACTAACTAGAACATAAAATAGTCAAACAAATTACAATAATAATTGTTCAAATGTTCCTGGATTAAGTTTGAACTAAAATTTCATAAATTGTGGTAATGGTAACCTGAGTTCGGTTCAGTCAAAACCCGCGTATCCACGAACTCTTATCATATTTTAAAACAACTAGCCGGAAATAAGTAATAATAAATCAAAATTTAAAATTGCTATTGCGTGAATTAATAGTTACCTCGAAATTATCATATTTAAAAAAAAATTCAGGAATCCAGACTTCAGAGATTAAAAATCTAATGTTTTTCATATAGTATCAGAAAATTTCACAAACGTCGCAAGAGTTAAAAATTGTTGACATGTTCAAGTCTCATTTCATATAAGAAAATAATTTCACTAATTATAAATATTATGTATTAGATTATTATTATACATGTATCAGTTATATAATTAAAAAAACGTACATAATTAAGTAAAAATATAAATATACTGTTATATTAAAGAAATTGCTTGCAGCTGTTCAAAAAAATGATACTGTCAGTTTAGTATTTATAAGTGAATTGATGCCAATCCTTTGTTCTTTTTTAATCAGCCAAAAAAAATGTAGTTCTAGTTTACAGCAGTTTCACTTTTGCTAATTAAAAATAGGATGTCACATGTATCATATTATTATTATACATATATCAGTTATATCATTCGAAAAACGTACCAAGTAACAATATAAACATTGTTCTATAAAAGAAACTGCTTCCAGCTGTTTAGAAAAATTATACCGTCAGTTTAGTATTTATGAGTTGATGTCAATCCTTTGTTCTTTTTTACTCAGATCAAAAATAATGTAGTTCTAGTTTATGGCAGCTTTACGAAATACTATCTACACTAAAAGAAATTTTTTCAAACATGAAAAATGTGTAATAATATCTCAGGCTTACTACAGACTATGCGAGTATTCGCGATTCGTGATATGTGAGGAATTCGCGAATAGTGTGTAGGTTTTCGTTCGTTAAAAATCCATTCATAAAAACCCTACACGCTCTGCATAAATTTCTCACAAATCACGCATCGCCCATCACGAATCGGGAATTCACGCATCGCATAGTCTATAGGAAGCATCACATTGCATATAAGCGCAGATTTCTCTCAGGTAACGTTTTCTGGTTTTCTCTTGTAAAATATATGTTTATTCACATATACATTGATGTAGTATTATATAGTAAGCAATATTTAAAATGTATACTTATACGTAGTATTGATGAGTGGAATTAAGTGATATTTTCATACAGGACGAAAACAACTACGCGGCAACAGCTGTCCATCCCGCATTCGTCTCCAGCCCCGCGATAACAAAAGGCGGCATTCCTGGCCGTCTTGCAGAACAAGAGAGAAGTACAGTTAAGGCCTTCTGGTCGGCGGAGACGCCCATGCGACCGTCCGCCCGGGGTGTTTTGTTCCTCTTCGGCCAGTGTGTCATTATGTAATTATTTCTGCCGAATCGGACCCTCTGACTTTATTTATTCCTCTAGAATTTTAATTTTTGCTTAGCATAACGTCCACAGTTTGATCTTAAAGGCGGCAATTCGGGATTCAATACGGTGGTACAATATTTTTGTAAGACATAATTGTACAATTCTGTTGAATTTTGAGTTTAGACACACTATTCCATGTCATATACGTTGCACTACAAAAAGTTTTGTTGCTAGAAATATATCAGCTGACCAAGAAGTATTTTTCTTGCATCTCTTCTATTCTGCATAGATTTTCAACGTCTTTGTTTGGAGATAAAACAAAAGTATAACCTTATATTTATTCCAATTTATTAATAAATATTAGAGTGTTATTTGTATTATAGAATGTCTACTTATTGTATGGTAGTAAATTGTGGGAGTAATTCTGCAAGGGACTATGTTAGTTTTTTCAGAATTCCTTCTGAATTCGACAGACATAAACAAGTTCACCAATTAGCATCTGAGAGGCGAAAGGCTTGGTTGAATAGTTTAAAAAGACCTTAAAAGTCCAAAATTAAATTTGGAAGAATATATTCAAAATATTTTATTTCAGATAATGTCTGAAGCTATTTATTTGTGGCATAATTTTAGTTTTTCCCTAACGATAGTGATGTGATTTTTGTTATTTGTTACTTATCTGCTTTTTTCAGTGTGAGATATTTTGGTTAGGCAAACTTGGTTTCAAAAATAACCCTTGACTGATCCGTTTGGCGCAAGGGCTTATTTAATTAATCTTTATTTTTTCAGAAGTGTGGCAAAAACCCACTAAAACTAAAGAAAACATTGTATTTCAAGGTATATATTTTTTGCAAGCAATTATTAATAAAAGAGAAAAAATTATACATTTAGTATACTGTAGGGAAACCTGCAAATTTGCACGAGCAAAATAATCCGCATTGGATCCCCACTGTGAATATGGGTTATACATCTGGTACTTCAGCAAAATAATCAAGAAAAGATAGATATAAGAGGATAAAAAGGCGAAAGATATTAAAAAAAGAAAAAGAGGTTTCAAAAAATATATCATATCAATCTTCCGTGGATGTGCAAACGCTACAGCAGCATATGTATTGATTGTATTTAGTGGTAACCTATTTCAGGACTAAATTTTTATTTATTCTTATTCTGTAGATAACTACATTTGGAAAACTTTGTTTAAAACATGCATATATTTCTGGTATTTACGAATTCAAATATTTTCAGTACCTAATATTTTTGTGAAAAGTTAATATTTTATATAAATTCATGTAAAATGAATACCATATTGGAGTACCATTTTTTAGTTATATTATAAATAAATATTTCTTTTGTAGGTAATTTAGATTATTTGAAATGATACTGTTTTAACATGTTATATATGTGTAAATTTTTGGTGAGAAAAATTACTTATTTTCTAAGCCTTTATATGCTTTAAAGTCTTCATGTGTATAAGCACTTTTATTATATAACAGATAATTTAAAATATCTGGATATATAATTTTAGGAAAATCTTTATTATCAGATTTAATGTGTCTATCAATGATACATACACATTAAATATGGATCTATTCCCATTTCACTAATTTTATGTCTATTTCTATCAGCACTTTCAGTGTCTAATGTATAATAATATTCACTATACATAAATGAAGGAATATTGTAGCCGCAAAAAAAAACGAAAATAATAACAACAATAAACTATAACCAGAACACAACCACTTAACAAAACGTAAAAACGTATAATAAATAAATACGTTTGAGGTTATTATCGCTGTTTATTTTACCTCCAAATCAGTAGTCGCGTCTACTTTGATCACGTGCCGCAGATGCTCTATATTATCTATGTTTATATTTACAATTCTTGAAGATTTATATTCTTTTAGCAAAAACCATGTGAAATAATTCTCCAATTTTTTATGGGAAATAACTACAATGGGAATGGTCAAGAATACAGATTTGCATTTTTTCATATGGATTTACGTCATTTTCTGAGGTAATGCGTGCCACTAAACTCGAGAATCGAACCCCTGCAGGTAAATAAATGTTGTGTTACTGTCGACTAGCTGGCACAAATAACATTAAATTTGTTTTAATATAAATAAAGTTTATTTAAATATTAAGGTTGCCGCCAGTCCGGTCTTTAGTGGTAACGATGATATATTATAACAAATCAGTTGGAGCGTAGCTAAAATGGATAAAGATCAAATTCTGGATAACTGGCAAACAGCTCTAATAATTTTCTACTAAGCTGGAAAAAACCACAATTCTTAGATCAACATCTCTTATATCTTTGTACATATTGCAGTATACACAAAAAAAAAAGTTAACTGACTTATTAGGAAAGTTATAATTTTGTCCACTCTACATGTTTATACAATTATACCCTAGTATAATGATATTTCAAAATTTTTTAATTATAAATAGTTATTTATAGTGCAAGTGGGATATAGGCATTATTATACATGAGTGAGACATTTGTACGACGAGGACGTAGTCCGAGTCTTGTAATTTCATGAATGTAAAAAATGCCGTTATGCCACGTGTAATATATAAAATTTTACCTACAACTTCCTTAAATTGAGAAAAATCCAAAATCAGATCCAGTTTGTAAATTTTGATCAAAATCAATAAGCAAATGTATAAACTTCCTGTCAAACTTATTATAAACAAAATCGAGTTTTCATTTCTGCATTTTCTTATGAAATAATGAGTGATTCAGAAAAAGAAAGAAGTACAAAACATCACAGTCTTTAGGCATTTTATTCTATGCTGCGGTCTATAATCTGTATGCGGCAAAATGTTGACATCAATAAATTCAACAATTTAATTACTTTTCTGAAAAAGCAATCAGTGGGATACAAACCAGAAAAGTGAAGAATATTAACGAAAAAGAATATTTCAAAATTTTTACAAATGCCGATGACACATAATTCTTGTTAACAAATGATATTTGAAATTCGTAAATGCATAATTTAAGGTTGCCTTAATTATTAGACTTGGAGGTGCATCCAGAGTAGGAAAGCTACCTAATTTGCCGTTAGAAAAGGAATTTTTGTTTTGGTTACAGAGGTTCAGTGTAATGCCAAAGAAGATTACATGTTTTTCTCAATTTGTCACAGCCTCAACAATATACAGGACACTGTTCTCAACTATCATCTACTTCCCTTCTAGCCAACATAGGAGCAGACCTTCTAACTATAAAACAGCATGATGGTCCAACACCGTGCGTGAAGGCTATATTGACACGTCTCTCGAGAACAGGAAAACAATCGCTACAAAAGTTCTTGGAGGAGGGATTTCCATCATTGAAAATTTAAGCATTGTTAATACAAATACAGACCAGCATTCATCTGGTATTAATCTTACGAATTGCCAAAGTTATGTTGTTAATATTTATAACAATTTAATTTAAGTTAAATTATCTATTAATTATCAAATTTATAAACCTGTTGGTTCTTAATAAAAATAACCATTAAGCTGTAGTCTCTTTTTTTAATATGTCACTAGTGGGGTAATATATCACATTACTCCACTAGTGGTGTAATGATTTTCATTAAACAAACTAAAACAGTGCGAAATAAATGCTGTAATGAGTCTCTTATAAAGCAGTTGTAGAAAAATTAAATTTACATTAAAATATTCATTTTTGGTAAGACTGCATGTGTCTTTGTATATTTATAATTCATGCAATTAATTAAATTGAATATTCGCATCTTCCGCACTTGTGACAATGTATGAGACTACAACTCCCATCTCGCAAGTTGCCCTCGCTTTTCTTAACATTTTTAGAGCCCCAGTTTACGGCGATTCTATTAAGTTTATGGCGGGCGCTAAAATGAAAATTTTAAAGTATCAAACACTTGACAATATCGCACCATCAACCGTAAATGCAACAAATGAAGAAAGGGACATCGCGCCGAATTAGATGGGGTTCCATATACGTAACAGTAACATATGAAATAAATCTTTTACCCAATTCATTCCGAGAGTGACGCTCTTCGATACAATTCTAAGACGGATCGAGAACTATAAAACGAGAAATTTCTTTGGCAAGCAGGAAAAGGTTTACGAAGGAAATTTGCCAGCGCCAGTAGCATCGTAAGAATAAAAATTTGATTGAAAAATATGCACCTCACTCTCATATCACCGTTTAAGATATATGCTGTTAGCATACCATTCTGTTCACTGTTTGAACAATGCGCCCAATTTTACTTAGTTACACTATATTGTCCACTGTCCACAGATATTACATGTTTTCTATTAACTTGTACTTTGCCTTTTCACCTTTACTCTGCATCAGTGCACCGTTATCAACATAACCTCTTCGTCGACCTCGCTAGTTGAAAATATTGGAATGCGGCTGGTGGCTCTGCTCCATGCGGGACGTTGTGCCTACCCTACCGCCCGTGACACCTAGCTGTATCTTATTTTTGCATGCGATTGACACTTCTTTCTTCATTCAAGTCTGTCTTGAACTACGCTTCTTGGAAAGTTTATAGGACGAACTTAAAATTATCCTTACAACTTGTCAACCTTGCGTACTTCCTATTGTCGAGCGTTATTATTATTAATAAACATTAGTTACATAAAAACATACAAAACATAAGAGATTCATGAATTATAATATTTATAACATACGTCCGTACAAGATTTACTTGTGAGAATAGGACAGTAGCTTCGTATACTGAAAAGAAAGAAGTAACAGATCACTTTATAGCGTTCATTTCTCTTAGTGTACTTTTCCATGCGCCGAGATTTTATTAGTCCAACTTTGCTCGTTACTTCGTACCGGTGCCTCCTGTGATTTATGCGCCAAAATAAAAAACATTCCGACCGCGAAAGTCTAATTTTAAACCGCGGAAATATAAATAACGGCGCCGCTCACAGGAAATCTTAATAGATTCTCCACTACAAAGAAACGAACGAGTTTATGAAGGGCTTACGTTGCAATTTTAATTGGGAATTCTAGTGTGGTTGGGAAGCGTACCGGTGATTTATATTGCATATAATCCTACAAATTTCACCAGGTGTTGGAAGTTGCCGATATCCCGAGCTGGATTGGCCGCAGGTTTCATGTATTTGTTGTGAGATTAATCTGCTGGCATCTGCAACATCTCGTGGCACAGAATTTTTGTAAAAGTAACACAAAATGTTGGAAAATAAGTTAAACTTTTATTGAATCAGTTTGGTCTTTCATAATCTAAATGGGGAAATTACACGATTTTTTCAAATATTTGCAGAAGAAAGAATGTATCGTTTTAATCGAAATGGCGTTTGTCACAGACTAAACAAAGAAATAACTTACATTTAACAACACCGTAAATTCACCACATTAGCACTAATAATTATAGCATTATCTACACGGTATTTACACTATGTATCTATGATCCACAAATACCACAAAAACGTAAAAATATAAGAAACATACGCCTGTTTACATCATCAACACCGTAACCTGCACCTGTATCCACAAAAAACAAACCGCGCTAAATGGCGTGTAACGTCACATTATTAACATCGCGTTTTTGGCTACGTGGTTTTGTTTACATTTTATGGCAATTTATTAATGCGTTATTATGCGTTTGCCGCTAAACATATGTCATGACCAGTGTTGTCTGTTCTCACCTCTTTAAACCAACCCTATAAAGCTAACGCAGTGGTAGGGAACTTAACTTCAATAGAAAATACTTTATAAATATAAACTTTGAAATATTTCGAAAGAAATGTCATATGAAACCGTTAAATATTCATTCGTTTTTCTAACCCCCAGGACCTGTCGCAAAGCGTTTTGATACATAAAAAATAATCCGCCCCATAAGGGTCGCTTAAATTGACTTCACTTACAGCTCAGGGGATGTTTTGTACGTAGCCGTTCCAATAAAGTCCGGGTATGTGACAAATTCAGATGGAATTGGACGGTAACAAGACCCGAAGTGAGCGCTATAAAGAATTAAATTATGTGATCTCCACATGCCTATTCATTCTCTGGAGGGTACTTTAAATCTCATATCCGACCTACTACGCTCTCGAGTAACGATTTTTCCCTTTGTTCCGGATTTACACTCGCCGGTGCCGGAATTGTACCGCGGAACGCGAGAATGAGGTTCTCACAGTAAACAATTAGACATATTTAGTGGTCTAAGCACTACATTCCACGATTTAGCTTTTGTCAAGCCTTGACCGTTTCTTGTTCAATGCGCACTGTTTCCTGTTTCTTTAGGTTTCTTCATTTTTCTACCCTCAGTATGCCTCTGATCCTGGGAATTTTTATTTTAGATTTAGATTAAATATTGATTTGACGTACGCTTGCAAGCGACGTTAAAAATACCCGAAAAGTTAAATAATAAAAAAACTTGATGACGATCATAACCATTCTTGAATGAATTATTGATAGATGCAGCAACAAGAGTCAGTAGATGATTTCACAGGTAGAAAACTCGATTCAAAACAAAATTTTGACGTACTGTTGCTCTAAAATGTTAATTTCTTAGTTGAAAGGAGTAACTTGGAAGACGTTGATTATTATCCAATAAAAACACACAAGTGAAGTCAAGGGAAAACGTATCATGGAGAATGCCATAGTCTGAATAAGATCTCAAATTCTTCTCTGATTTAAAGGTGGCAGGCGAAGTAAAAAATATATACAGGGTGCGATGTTGCTAAACTTACATTAGTCAAAAGCTGATGGTTAAAAAGATACAGGGTGTCAAACTTAAAATTTTATTTTCAATATTTGTAAATAACTTCTTAAGAAATCCAAATATTTACATAAAATTTGTCGGGAGTTTTTGCGGGCGAAAAATTCAAATTTTAACATCACTGTAGAGGGCGCCACTTATAGCACATCATGCTTCTTTTAAATGACAGAACTTTTTTGAGGCTTAGTATTTCCATCTGACTGAAAAACTATTTATGACAAAATTAGTGTAAATAAACATACAATACTATTATATTAGTATTCCAATTGAAAAAAAGATGCTACAAATTTCATTGCACAATGTTGTGAGAAAATCAACTAAAGGATTTCTATGAGTGAATATTGAGATTTATATCATCATATAGAGAAAAAATACCTTTTAAATAATAATTTTTAGCTCTTATTCCAATCAAATGTGCCAGCGCCGTGTGTGGAGGAAGAGTCAGCATATTACCATTCAGCACACATTTGATAAAATCCACATCCACGATAAATATTTTATTCGTTACTGAAAATATAATATCAAAAATTTTCGCCCCAGCATTATTACGAAAATTATATTTGGGAAGAGGTTAAAATATTTTATCTACATCAAAGCACGCTGCAGACCGGGTAAAATATGCAAATTGTTTTTTTAATAGGCTATGTCGCTTAATAGGTTGTCATTACTGTAATAAACGTGTGATAATTATTTTTTATTAATATTTTGCATGTCGGAAACTAGTAAATAGTGTGGTATAAAAAACATATTTTTGTGACGCATGCACAGCGTAGTCTTGTACAGTTTCCACAATAACTACCGTTTATGTTAGTTGATAGCAACACGCAAAGTGAATAGTAGAAAATGGAATATATTTTAATCGAGTGTTTTTCTTATCTCATAAAAATAAAAATATATTATGGCCTTCCAAAACCAATTAACCCCAGTGAAGTAAATAAATACATTCGTAGCTTTAACATCAAAGAGAACTGTATTTGATAATGCCCTTAAAATTATTATCTAGAATACATATTAATTATAAAGTTGTGTTAAAAGTGTCGAATTTTGCATAGAGATGCACTTTGTTGGCGTTCACAGCTGACTTATTTTGAATTGAATTCTCGTTTTAGTTATATACGGAACGCTGTAATAGTCGGTGTCGCGTCAATACGTTTTTTTATTATTTCTGCTCTAAGTTATATTCGCGTGTGTATTTAAATAACTATTTATAAATAGTAACATTTACATTAACAACTATTAGTTGAAAGGAGAAGTGAAGTAACATGCCAAAAAAGAGATGACGTTAAACATATGGTTTGATAGTGATTCCAAAAGTTACAGGAACATACGTATTAAAGGAAATGATCTGTTTCGTACTGCGTTTGAACGCATTATGAATTCTTCTGTCAAAATTAAAGTGACATGACAATTGAAGAGAAATGCTTAGTCCAGCGCTGAACATTCTGTATTTTTATAAACTTATAGACTCCTTTCTTACGAGCAATATTTCATTAACAAAACTAGAAAACTGCAACGTACGTTTTTAGAGAATGGACTGAAAAATCCCTTATTAAAGTATGTTAAGACTAAGATATGTCGATAGGGTTTACAATAATGTACTGACACAAAAGAAAAACTACAAAGCAATTTGAAAAATATTCAGAATATTCCAGTTTTGGAAAATATATGCAAAGTTTTAGCTGGTACGGATCAGGAATTAACAGCAAATATATTAATATATATAGTGCTAATTGATTAAAATATGAATAAGTGAAAACACCACTAGTGCATTTGTCGTTGTAAAAGTTGCAGATAACTTTTACCGCTGTCAAAGTGACAATTAAACTGTGGCATGTGGGCTTTTTTATACAGGGCAATTGGGGGGAAACCCCCCCATATTCGAAAGGGGTGCTCAGGGGACAAAAGTGAACAAAAAAGAATAATAAATATATTACGACCGAATGTCAACTGTTACTGAGATAGCAATGACAATATTTTTAACTGAGTTAATTATTTAATGCATTAGTAGAGAAAAGTGTTTATTCTGCAGGTATTATAAATTATGACATTGATTAAAGATCTAATAAACCGTTATTATTGAATTCAATTTTCAAATATACCACCGTCCAAATCTGGTCACCATGGTGGTCAATTTTGGAAACCATCTCGGCCAATCCAGCGTTCTGGAAAGCGATTGTTAAGATGATTGATCACAACACGACTAAAATGGGCATGGGCACCATCATGCTGAAGGCTCGTGATTTGCCTAATATCCAATGGAACATCGTTCAGCAGATCTGTCAAATAATTTTCTAAAAATTGTACATAGCTCCAGTAAGACGATCATCTAGCACAACTGGGCCAAGTAATTGATTATTAATTATACCACACCACACGTTAATGCTGAACCGCTGCTGAAAGTTACTTTCCACCGTGGCGTGCGGATTTTCATCTGACCAACAATGTTCATTGTGGCAGTTATTTACTCCGTCACGAGTGAATTGAGCCTCATAGTGAATAAAATGTATTTGTAAAGTGTGAGTATGGTTTGCGTTTATCCAATTGCAAAAGATTATGTGCGCGCGGAATATGGAAAGGTTTTAAACCATGTTTGTGAATGACTTCCCATGCCGTAGTTTGATTAATTTGGAGAGGGGTTGCAATGCGCTTTATACTTACACCCGGGATACACTCTAGCATATTTAGAATATCTTCTTCCACTACTAGACCACGACCAGCTTACCTCTCACATGTAATTCTCACACTGGGAAACATTCCAGTTTCATGTGCATTGTTGAAGACTGTCTGGAATACATTTCTATCTGGCACTCGTATGTTGGGATGCGACGTCGAGATTCAGCAACTGCACGATTAGCGCTGCCTTTGCAATACCCATAAATAAAAATAATATCAGCATATATTTGATGACTAAATGTGGTAGGCATTCAGCCTTATTCTATAATTCCAAATCGAATAGAAATGTGTTCCATCGAGTAGCGGTTAACTTGTCGAATCGGAATTCTTCGAAATCGGTATTCTGTAACTGTTGTGTTGGCTTCGGGGCTTTGTCTTACCATGAAGTAATATTTTGATCTCCGAAATAAAATCTACCATATAAATGAGCTGCTAGCGTGATGTTTTTTTCTTAGAAGGTGTAGCACAAGACATGTCTTCAGATAGTTCTGTTCCTTTTGAAAGAATATAACAAAGTAAATTTCTCCACAAAGCTACTTGTAATAGAAATAAAATTTTATAAATTACCTTATTTGGGTTTTTCTAAAATCTACATCTAGACAGCAACTGTCACCGCTGCATGTAAATATTTCAGTCATCATTACGTATTTGCATTAGTAAAAGCCATAAACGGCCCATTTGCTTTTACTATTATTTGATCAGGTTCACTAAACGTCAGTTGGTCGAATTCGCATAATAAATGCGGGGTTGCCGTTGTACCGGAGGCGCGTCCTTTCGATTTGTTGGCACTTCTACATGAGTTACAGAATACCAATTTGTGTCAGGGATCAACGCGGTAGATATTGAACATTCCGACTTGTAAATATTACCATTCGATTTGTGCATTTCTATTCGATTGGTCAAATGTTACAGAGTAGGCCTGATTACAAAATTATGTGAGTACAGTACCGAGAAAATGAACGCACATGTAAAAATTACTGCGAAAGTTATAAAATTTAAATCACAAACGTCAAAATAAATGTGACAACTAGCAATCACTAATGTGAATTTGGTTTAGAATGCATGGCTTACTCAAAATAAAATATCAAATAATAACAGCTTTCGTAGAAATAGGAATAAAGATATTTTTCTTGCTAACTTAATATCAGTTGATATTCGACCATATGTTTATTAGGCCTGTAGACTCTGTATAATTCATGCCTCAACAAATTCTCGTACTGTCCGTTATCAACACTAAGGTTTATCTTAATTTATGTAAGTATTTTGTCTTTACAACTTTATTATTTGGTAATCGTACTATGTTGCGGCATATTTTCTGTAAACATATTAATATGTTCACTCGTAAACTGACTACGGTCTTGTTAAAGTCCGCGCTGCACTACCTCCTGTTATAATTAAAGTTGTAAGACGAGACATGCCTGCGTTCAGTGTCTAACACCCCCAAGCCGAGATCATAAAATATGAATAAACCGATGTCACTTTCCCCCGTTCGAACGAAAAACTATCCGCTGCAATAAACAACCACTCGCAAACGCCGACTTGGGCCCCCCGGGAGCGCTAAGAGGCCCAATAATTTAGCGCGTCTCCTCCGGTGTCGCCGAGAGAATAGCAAGGGTCACCGAGCCTGCCCCTGAGGGCAATATAATGTCTTCAGAATGTTAATCATCCTCCGTCTTCTCGGAGTTGCCCTTAAGCCAAATGTCGTCCATGGTAATGAGCGATCATTACACCGGGTGGATGAGCTCCGTCTCTGTCTTGAATTTGATATTAAATTTAGCTTCGAATAAGCACACGCCAGGCGAGTGTGTGTTAAAAAAAACTTACGAAATATTTATTTATTGTAAAAGTGTTTTAGACTAATTAAAATAATATTTAAAATGAACGGTGATTATGCTGTTCAGGTGCTGGGACACCACCAAATTTAGTAGCAGCTGCAGAAAATGTGACTTTGAATTTGTTACCAAATAAATATAGGAAAAGTACGAATTCGCTTAAAAACGTTATGAGACTTATTGCCTTAAACCGTAAACTGAAAAAGTCTAGACCTTGGGTATTCCAGAATGTTGTCAAATATTTTATCAGTGTATTTATTCCACAAGTCAATTCAGCGGGAGACCTTCATATTGAATTTTTCAATTTGGGTCCTTCCTGTTTAGATATTCGGGTCACAAAATGGCGGAAAAAATAGTTTTTTTGTTTTTCCTTAAAAACGGTTACACTTAGAAATTTTAATTTTGGTACACATTATCAGCTAATGAAAAGCTATTTTGGGGTGATGTTTATTCCTTGGCTCATGTTTCTGGAGGGCGGGAATAAGCAACCCCTAGATTTATTCCATTCAGAACTTTTTCTTGCAATGGCTGATTTCAGCAAAACTTTATTTTTAAATATTACACCTAATTATACTACTTTTTCCCCTCTTGTAATTTTTTCATACAACCAACAGTTTTCGCAGAAAAAAAAATTGTTTTTCTTACTCTAAACATCTTTTCGTCACCAGTTACTGATAACCGCAGTAGGCGGTTGCTATGTTGATGTTTCTCTGTTGGCTTGTCAAACAAATCGCCATTAGGTCTATAATTGACAGTTTTTGTAAATATTTCTAAACAAAGGTATTCCTATAACTGTTGCCAATTCTGCCGTATGCATATTCCGTGAATTTATTAGGTAATATTTGTAGGGAAGAGTCAATTGTTTACAAATATTTGCAAAAACTGTCAAGACTGAGCACGTGGTTAAAATGTGTGTACTTAGTCATAGTTAACCCTGTATAAACATGAAAAATGCGGAAACCAATAATTACTAGATTGCACGTCGATCTTGTAAATTGATGAACTTGAAGTTCGATTACGTATAAGATGCTGGCACATATTTATTGGTTTCCATACTTGATACCAAGAGGACTGTTTCATGTAGCTGGTATTTTGTGTCTGGAACCATTTAAAGAAGAAAAGTGTTGCAACCTGAATCATGACCTGATAATTATTTATGTTACATTTCTGTTGGTACCCTGTGGTATGGCATTGTGTATTACATGAAAAATCTGTATACTAATATATTTTATTAAAATATATACAAAAAGAAAACTTCCTCTATCGTTTCCGTAAATCATGGATTACAATATAAGATTTCTAGATCGCTGGTAAAAAAGCTTTTATAGTTTTTTTTTTGTGTGTTGGAAAAGGGATAGGATTTTCCACCACTACATTTAGAAAAAATTCAATAGAAATGTCTGCTCTCATTTCCCATTGAGTTATATTTGGGATGTCGAGAATTTTCCTACAACCGACCTCCCCACAAATTTTCGTTACATTATTCAACACACCCCGGGCCTCCAGAGGACGACAATAGGTGGAAAAAATTCACTGTCATGGCTTCGCTAATGGGAGCCTATTTTACAAGTCACTTCCCGTCAGATATTCCAAACATGGCCTGAATAACTACAGCAATGGAATAAATCGCACTCTACAGGGTGTTAAAAAAAGAGTGTAAAATATTTAATGAGGTAAATAGTATGAACCAAAATAAGCACAAAAGTCTCAATAAACATGGGTCCGCAAAGTAACGGTTGCGGAGATATGGAATGTTTTTTAGCCCCTCTTTTTATTTTGCAAAGACGTATTTGACAGTTGTTCTGAGTGCACAAGTTTTCTTTCGCTATGGCTGGTTACTCTAACGCAGAATTAACAGACATGCATTTCATGTATGGTCGTGCTAATGGGAACGCCACCAAAGCGCGACGTCTTTATGTTGACGCTTATCCAAATCGCCAGATTCCTTCACAACGCATGTTTGGAAGAATTGCGTGCCATTCATCCAGAAGACCAAGGTCGGTATACACTCCTAGAGCAGAAGAAGAAATTCTAGCACTGGTAGAGCAGAATCCAGGTACGAGTGCGCGGAGAATATTAGCCGAGGTAAAAATTAGTGGTCCTCTTGTTTGGAGAATCCTTCACGAGCAACTGCTTTATCCATACCATGTGCAACAAGTACAGGCCTTAAATCCAATAAATGATCATCAAGCACGTTTGGTTTTTTGCCGCTGGTTTCTACGTCATGATGCTGAAGACCCTCGTTTTCTTGCAAACATTCTTTTTACTGATGAGGCCGGGTTCACAAGAAATGGAGTGTTTAATTTTCACAATACGCATATTTGGGCCGACGAAAATCCTCATGATCTAATAGAATCGGGACATCAGGCACGTTTTTCATTAAAACATTTGGATGGGTATTGTAGGTGACAGGTTTCTAATTCCTGCTGTTTTGCCAAACCGATTAACAGGCGCTGCTTACCTCAACTTTCTGCAGAACACATTGTATGAGTTTTTGAAAGACATTCCTTTGAATCAGAGGCAACAAATGTGGTTCCAGCATGATGGTGCTCCAGCTCATTTCACGGCCGTTAGAGAGCATTTACACCAAACTTTTCCACATAGATCGGCAGGAAGGCCGGACCTGTTTTATGGCCGCCAAGATCGCAAGATCGCCTGATCTGAACCCTCTAGATTTCTTTGTTTGGGGATATTTGAAGACATTAGTGTATGGTACTCCTGTAAATGGCCTGGAAGAGCTGCAGCTACGGATTAATCAAAAGTGTCAAAAAGTCAAAAGGAGGGTGTTTTCGAAACAGTTCGAATATCGTTGAGACGAAGATGTCGTGCCTGCCTGGAAATGGACGGAGGGCACTTTGAACATCTTTTGTAACTTTGTTTTTTGTTTGTTAAAAGCTTCCTTTGACGGTTTATTCCCAATAAAATAAAATGTTTGAAAAACGTATAGTGGTCCATATCTCCGCAACCACAGACTAAACCCGCAACCGTTACTTTGCCGACCCATGTTTATTAAGACTTTTCTGCTTATTTTAGTTCATAGTATTACCTCCTGATATATTTTACACTCTTTTTTTAACACCCTGTATATAATAATAATAATAATAATAATAATAATAATAATAATAATAATAATAATAATAATAATAATAATAATAATAATAATGTCTTTATTAACAGGATAAAAAAAAAGTATTACAAAGATTTAGATAACTGGTGGCGCCGTTCGATTTTACTCGCTCTTCCACGTAACCACCAAAAGAGATAAAAATTGAAAACTATAGTATGACAATAATGCAACGTAAAAAAAAGTATTTATGAAATTATACAGAGCTTATAAACCTGCATACATTACGAAATTAAAAATAGCTGAGATAGAATATAGAAAACAATTGTATAAGTAAAAATTAAGTATTTCTGTGTGACAAAATGAACTGTTTTAGCCTTCTGCGAAAAGATGAAATAGTGGGGACACTTTTAATATTATCATCGATTCTATTATACAGCTTGACGGCGTTGTAGGAAAATGATTTTAAATATTCGGCACAGTGGTGCTTCGGAACAGTATAAAGATTTCGGAATCTAGTTTTCGGTTATGAATGTAATTACCTTTCACCAGCTTTTTATGCAAATATAGAGGAGATTGATTTTTGTTAACTTTATAAATCAGAGAGGACAATTTTAAAACATACTGTTCACTTAGTTTGAGCCATTTAGACTCTTGATAACATGCTGTTACATGATCAAATTTCTTCAACCCAAATGAATATTTTAGACAACTGTTTTGTATTTTCTGCAATGAATATTTGTCAGATTCTAACAAGCAAGGCCAATAGACAGTAGCACAATAGTTTAACGGCGATAAAACTAAGGTTTCACATAATTTTAATTTAATTTCTTTGCAAAGAGAGTCTTTATGCATATAAAGTAGTTTCAATCTACCGTAACACTTTTTAACTAAATGGTTAACATGACTCTGAAACTTTAGATTAACATCGATATATAAACCGAGGTTTCTACAGCGATCTTGAGGTTGTATAACTTTGTCATTTAGAAGTACTTGAAAATCAGGATGCATGCCGATAATTGTCTTTGCTTACCAAACAAAAGTAACTGCGTTTTTGTTTCGTTGAGAATAAGTTTGTGAGCAACACAAAATTTGACAATAATTTTAAATCTTTATTAATTTTATCAACCGCATTGTTAATTTCAGTACTTAGAAATGCATGGTAAATTTGCGTGTCATCCGCATATTGATGTATTTGACAACTCTCTAAATAGCTATATAAATCTGCAGTATAGACAGAGAATAAAAGGGGACCTAAAATACTTCCTAATAACCTTAAAATCAGAATATTGGCCACAACATACTACCCGCTGCCGCCTATCAGATAAGTAATTTTTGAAAAATAGGGTTGAGACAGTACCAGTGCCAAAATATTTAAGTTTATTAATCAATATATCATGGTCCAAGGTGTCGAAAGCTTTGCTTAGATCAAGTAGAATTAAACATGTATTATGATTAATATCATTCGATTTAAATATGTTGTCAGTAACATCTAAAAGAGCTGTTTCTGTGCTATGATTCTCACGAAACCCTGACTGATGTGGTGGTATTAATTTATTATTTATAAGAAAATTATTAAATTGCTCACACTTTAGACAGAGTTGGTAGTATGCTGATTGGCCGGAAATTAACTAAATCCGATGAGCTCAATGTTTTAGGTATCGGATGTATATTGGCATCCTTCCAAATATCAGGAAATTCACCAGACGACAAACATTTATTTATTACAAAAGTAAAATAATCAGATATATGCGGAAAAAATAACTCTAACATCTTAATATTTAGACCGTCCACGCCCATAGCATTAGACTTCAGTTTTCTTAATATACTATTTACCGTTTCATTGTCCACTTGGCTAAATTCAAAACACTCAACAATACTAGCGTGCCGCGTTTTGTATTTATCTAGAACATTCTTTATAGTTGGATCTAAACTGTCGGGTAGATTTGGTATAAATTGTATTTGCATCTTCCAAGGGACATAGAGAGTTTCGATTTTTAAGATTTAAATGCTATCGGTGTAATACACCACGCGACCGTCCTAGACGCGCATGGAGGCCTATATTTCCCCTTCACAATGTTAAAACTACGTGCCCGGGGGTGAGAAACCCATATTCATGCGATAAGATGTAATATGATGTTGACGGTGAATATTTGCAAGGGAAGCGCTACCAGTGGCGACATATAAGTTATCGGACTACACTTGCATGAACGGAAATTTGTGCGGAGAAACGGTGGTGTATTATTATTTTGTAAGGTATGCAGTGCTGGTATAAGTGTCCATTATTATTATGCAGTAGCACCTAACAAACAGAGCAGAATAAAACGGAATCAAATTTTAAGGATTTTAAACGCCTGAATATTTTATCACTTGCACAAAAAGTTTCTATTTTACCGGGTAAATTTGGGTTGTTTAATGAGAAAATGTTGCCTAGTAATTAGACGAAAAAAACTGTGAACTATAAAAAACCGAACCGAAATTGATAAAGGAAACAGTGTAGAATTTGAACAGCATAAATTTACCGGGTATCAATACAAATATCGAGTGTAATTCGGCAGGACAATTTAATGAATAATAAATTTAGAAACATATCAATGCAAACTTTATTTATGAAACACTAAAAATAAATACATTTTCATTTGAGTGTACGATTATTAAACACGCAGTTATTGAAATTCATACGAGGAATATTACTGTCGCTACGGGTGCCACACCTAATCGTTTCTGTAGTAGATGTTGAAGTTTGTAGGTACTTTTTCCAAACGAATCGATTGAATAATGTTCGAATGCTGCTCGATTTAAGTGATCTGTAATTTTGACACGTTTGACATATTTATACCAATGCGTTGTGCTCAGCATTTGGAAATTTCATTAATCGGCACATTTTTATATCAACTTTTAGACTTTTTCATCTTCCAAAAGGGATTTGGTGTATGAAATCACATTTATTAAAAGCTGATGGATTTTTCCGGGTTGTAGGATTTTACGTTTAGCATTACATGCAGCTCGTGATAAATTAAATTGTACATCAATGAAAGGTTTAAAGACAATATTGAATGATTTATAACATTTAGCATTTTAGCGATGGTGTTTCGCAAATTGTTTTAACTACCCCTTCTTTGTAGTCTATTCCGTCACATTTTCGCATATCAAAAGCCCAATCTTGTAATATTACATTTGGCTCAAATTTATATCCTTTCGCATCGCAAAAAGTAGAACATATTCACCAGATTGATGATGGAGTCGCAACTGTATTAGCGTTGTTCGTAGACTCACCGAATCGACTCATTGTTAGTGTTTAATAATTCAATAAGTTGTTGACAAAAATGTCAAACTATTTATGTTGGCAACAGACACTGCGATAATTGATTAAACATGAATAAGTGAAAAAAACACCAGTGTATTTGTTGCTGTAAAAGTTACAGGTAACTTTTGTCGCTGTCAAAGCGACAATTTTTTAACAACTACCGGCCGATTAGTCTAACTCTAATATGCCAAAATCATGGAACAAATTATTGTTAACAAATTGTTGGAGTTCCTACTTAATAATAATGGAATCCCTCCTACACAACATGAATTCCTTCCGGGCAGGTCAACTTCCACTAACTGGTTGACCTGTTTACATACGTGGACTCGAATAATGGACAGTGGGGCGCCGGTGGATGTTATATATTTAGATTTTTCTAAAGCGTTCGATAGAGTCCCAAAACAAAGATTACTTCATAAACTGGAGCATTTTTGAGTTCGAGGAGACCTTCTTAACTGGATTTGTGCATTTTTATCTGACAGGAAATTTTCGGTGAGAGTTTCTCAGGATTATTCTCAGTTTCTTGACGTTACCTCTGGAGTTCCTCAAGGATCTGTTCTCCGGACCATTGCTGTATATCATATTCACGTCAGATCTTCCTTACCACCTCAGCAACCATCATGCGTTCTTTGCCGACGACACCAAGATATTTTCTAATCCTTTAACCAATGCAAATTCGCTTCAGCAGGATTTGAATAACATAGTCAATTGGTGTTCTGATTGGCTGCTTCCTCTTAATAAAGCTAAGTGCTCTGTTATTCATATTGGAACTCGCAATCCCCTTCTCCCCTACAGTATAGACGGTACCTTGGTGAAAGATGTGGATCATCAAAATGATTTAGGGGTAATAATAACAAAGGATTTAAGCTGGTCTCATCACGTTAGTAGTATTGTTAAAAGGCTAATTCTACTTGTTATATGTTAAAAATCCTTTGAACAGCCATCCTTACAAAACTTTAACAAAATTTATAAATCTTTTGTTCGTCCGAAACTCGAATACAGTGCAGTAATATGGTCTCCCCATCTCGCTCGAGACATAAACCTCCTGGAGTCAGTTCAACGAAGATTTACCAAATGGGTACCACAACTATCTCACAGATCCTACGAGGACAGACTTAATGCGCTCAATTTGCCTCCCTTAAAACAGAGAAGAGTTCGTGGTGATCTTATCCAGGTTCATCGCATTCTTCACAACACCTTCTCTATTAACCTGTCCCAACTACTTCCGCTGAACGACGATGAACGGCTCCGTGGCCAATACTTCAAATTGCGTAGGGAACATTTTAAAACCACAACTAGGCAGTACTTTTTATACAATAGAATATTAAAGGACTGGAAACAAATTCCCGACCCTGTCGTCACTGCTTCATCCACCAATAACTTCAAGAATGGCTACGATCACTACATCGCTAGTTTAAGTGCGTGAGTTTGTGATTATGTGTTGAACCGTGTGCCGGTTAGGTCGTTTTTCCGTATTTTTAGTGATTTAGAGTAGTATAGTATTAGAATATTTTTCTTCTGTGTATACTGTGTATTTTTAAATTTATTATGTGTTATTTTGCTCTGTTTTCATTTTTAACCTTTATTGTAATTAGTTTAAATTTAACTATTGGGCATAATAGGCATTGCCTCTGCCCTTATCTTTTAAATAAATAAATAAATAAATAAATTACACTGTGGCATGAGGGTTTTGTTTATATATAAATTAAATTGTCATTATTATAACTAAGGACGGAAAATGGGGAACACAACATGGGGGCTAATTTTTATGCTCAAGAGGATTTAATACTCTGTTTTGGAGATTTTAATGTTAATTTGTTACAGTTGGATTCACGTAGTGCGATTAATTTGATAAATATTACAAAAATGTTTAATTTGGAACAGTTAATTTCGGAGCCTACTCATAGGTACTCAGATACCTCATTTTCTTTGATAGATTTAATTTTTTATAATTCGGACAATGTCATTGAGTCAGGTGTAAAAGACGTACACGTTTCTAATCATTTTTTAATATATTGTAATTTAAGTTTTTATCATGTGGCGCCTACGATGAGAAACATTACATATAGGTGTGTATGTAGAATAAATATGGATGCACTTCAATTTGATTTAGAAAATCTTCCTCTATATAGAATTTTTGATATAGATAGTATTGATGATAAAGTCGACTTTCTTACCACAAACATGATTAATTTGTTTGATACACATGCTCCCTTGCAAACTGCTAAACGTAATAAAAAAGCTTATTGTCCGTGGATTACTGATAATATTAAATTGATGCAAAAGTTACGTAACAATGCCTTTAAAAAGTTTCGTCTAACTAATTCTGCAGTAGATTGGTCGTCTTATAAGCAGTATAGAAATTTAACAACCTCTGCTATCAGAGCTGAGAAAAAAGCGTATCTTACTTTCAAATTTCGACATTCTAGTGATAGTGATAAATGTCGCGAATTAAGGAAATTGAACGTAACCAAGAGAAATGACATAGTTATCCCAGAGCCCTTAAAAAATGTTAATAATTTAAATAAATATTTTACTGAATCTTCTTCTAATATTGTAGCTCCAGACCCAGAATTATTACAATTTTATGCAAATAATAATTTAGTTAATACTCGTTTCAATTTTGAAGGTGTGTCTGATAATTTAATTATGCACATAATAAAAACATAAAGTCTAAAGCATTTGGATGTGATAATCTAAATATAACACTTATATTTTTATGTTGTCCATATGTTGTGCCTTTTATTACACACAATGTCAACGTATGTATAGAGCGGTCCTACTTTCCTGAGTCGTGGAAATGTGCAAACGTCATTCCTCTCCCTAAGATTAATAATCCAACAGAGCCTAACCATCTTCGGTCGATATCAATTTTACCAACATTGAGTAAAATTCTAGAAAAGTTATGGACATGCAAATCACTGTATTCTTAAATAATAATGATATTCGTTCGGAAAAACAATCTGGCTTTTGGCGAGGGTACAGTTGTGCAACTACACTCTCTGATGTAACTGATGATATTTTTACGGAAAGTGATAATAATGAAGCTATGATACTTATTTTATTGGACTACAGTAAAGCTTTGGACACGCTTAATCACGATATACTAATTTCGATACTTCATTATATAGGTTTTACTAATTCTGCTTCTTTCCTTGTAGCTTCTTTTCTTTCTCATAGGAAGCAGCATGTAGTAATTGGCAATTGTATTTCTCAGCCTCAGAATGTGTTAACTGGTGTACCTCAAGGTAGCATATTGGGGCCTCTATTATATTTCATTTATACCTTAAATGTTATTAAATCTTTGACTTTTGTAATTATCATATGTACGCTGATGATAAACAATTATACGTTTCTTTTAATCCTTCTGAAATAGTTCAAGCAAATATTAAAATTAATAATGATTTAAGTAATTTGGCATCTGCATCTAAAAACCACACTTTAAATATAAATCCAAATAAATCTGTCGCATTACTATTCTGTAACAATAACGCTAGAGAAAAATTGCTTGAAAATCTTATAATAAAAATTAATGATAATAATATACAATTTAAATATTCAGCAAAAAATTTAGGTCTCGTTATAGATTCTAATCTGAGATTCAAAGATCATGTAACTAGTATTTTAAAGAAAGCTTATTCTGTTCTGAAAATGATTTATTCACACAGACACTATTTGAATAGAGATGTAAAGAAATTGTTATGCAATTCCCTTATTCTATCTATATGTAATTATTGTGATAATATATATGGCCCATGTCTGGATAATATTGATTCGAAACGTTTACAAAAATTGCAAAATTCATGTCTTAGATTTATATTTGGAATCAGGCGTAGAGAGAGAATTACCTACAAATTAAATGAGTTGTCTTGGCTCAATATGAGTAATCGCAGATATTTGCATTTAACATGTTTTTGTTACAAGATTTTAAAATTCAGGTCACCTCCATATTTACATAGGAAAATCACATACAGAACAGACATTCACAATTTAAGTGTCCGTAGAAAACATATCTTAAATGTGCCCCGTCATTGCAAAGAAATTTTTAAACGATCTTATAGTTATAATATAGCCTCATGCATTAATGGTCAAAATATTACTGATTTTTCCTTGTCCTATGTGTTATTTAAGCAACAGCTACATGCAAAACTTCTATCTGCACAATGATCCCATATCGTTTTTTTTTAATATATTAAAATTGTATTACTATTATCATATCTCTTTCCTTTTTCTTCCTTTCTTTTCTTCGCTTTATGTCTATTAAACTAATTATTTTCTTTCTCGCTTTCTTGTATTGTACTTGGTATAAAATTAGCATTTTTTTCTTTATTTTTTCTGCATATTGTTACATATTTAGTTATTGTTAATGCATTATTATTATTAAGAGATGTCTGTATTGTGTAAGTAAAGGTTAAGCAGCTCCTGATTTGCCAAAATCAGTAAGCTGAAAAAAACCTTTTATTTTCCATTTGTTATCACATGTAAGTTTGTATTGTATTGAGGTATATATATAATGGGAGATAATAAAATATTTATTATTATTATTATTATTATTTATTATCCTGTAGATATTTTACAATCATGAAAATAAATTTCAGTTTTCCCGTTTATCAATTAGCAGTTTTCTTCAACATTAATTCCCGCAATGGCAGACAATAAAATTATTTTCACGTCCCCGTTTTTTTATCCGTCGCACATAAACCCATCCCGGAGGTTTAATGTCAACGCCGCCCGGAATTTATAAAGTATAATCGCTGCGACACGAGATTTTCTCTATATAGCTAATTTAATCAATATAAAAGACGCCGTAAAGTCAGCGCGGTCTTCAGGAAGTAATTCCATCATATTTAATGAATTCGCCGCCAACGGGCTCTCTGCCTCGCCGCATTCTCTAAAATTGCCGAGAAGTGCGAGGCTCGGAATAAAAAATAAGTGGGCCATAAAAATAATAAATGAAATAAAATACTTAGAGGGAAGCCGAGGAAACTAGTTATTTTTCCATCTAGCGGGAAACTTAATTATGACATAGGGGCACTGCTCCTCGGACACGTAGGTGCCTATTCCGCAGAGTAATCCCTCGAAAAGTGGATTTCAAAAAAATATATTAGGCTATTATAGTCCCACGTAAGCTACGTACGCAAATTTTGCGTTGAGGCTTACTCACTGATAGGCTGTGACAAGAAATCTTGCACAATTTGAAAATGTCTTGCAAAACAACACAACAGTTGCTTTAGTCTTGTTCTTGCTTGATCTTGCAAGATCATGTCTTGAATTAAGCTATCCTCCGCAGGGCTATCATCTCATTTTCTTCTTTTACCCCATACTTAAGTAATATAATTTTAAATGTACAACATGGCTCTAATTCGGTAAATGTGGTGGCTTCGTATGGGGTTCCGCAGGAATCAGTTCTAGGCCCTCTTTTGTTTATTGTATTTATTAATGATGCACTCACTAATATTCAAGCAAATGTTTTGTTGTATGCTGATGGCATGAAGTTATTTGCATCGATCGAGTGTATTCCTGACTGTCATTTTTTACAGCAACAGTTGTTCAAATATTTATGTGATGTCAAGATAATAAATTGCCACTAAATTTATCGAAATGTCATATTTTTAGTTTTACGAGCTTGCCTATTCAATACCATAATATTGACAATATTGTTCTAAATAGATATTTGACTGAAGATTAACGCATATTAATCATATAACATCTGCTGTTTATAAAAATGTAGGTTTCATAATAAGAAATGGTCAACACTTTTCTGATATATTTAAGCTGACTTTATAATACTTATGTTAGAACTAACTTGGAATATGCAGCAGTTGTCTTGGACCCTCAATATGATATCCATATTACCAGCTTGGAAAATATTTATAGGAAATTTGTTAAATATTTAAATGTTAGAGTAGATGGTGTTTATCCACCTCGTAGCATTCCACAGTCTGATCTATTAGCCAGGCTTTACCTAACGACTTAGCCTCTCGTCGTGTTTATGTTTCTATTCTATTTTTGTATAAACTTTTATCTAGCATGGTAGATTGCCCGGACATTTTGAGTAATATTTATTTTAATATTCACACTCTCACCTATTCATTATTCTATTTGCCTATTTCTAGAACAACCGTTCTTAAAAATTCAGCTATTCATAGTATGGGTGCTAATTATATGAAATATTACTCTCGGCTTGATATTTTTAATTGTTCTGTTAATACTATAAGACGATGTATTTGGAGCTGAATCATATGTTTATCGTACTGCTACAGTTTGTATTATTTTTTTTTTTGTTTCCAATTCACTTTTTACAATATTTTTGTATTTTTTATTTGTCACTGTTTGTTTTTTTCATTTTTATATATTAATTTTAAGAAATCATATTTGTATATATCTGTTGCTGTTTTTGTTCTTTGTTTTTTATATAAGCATATTTTTTCTCTTTTTCTGTAACTCCTGCCCTATAATTTTAATTTTTCTGTCTGGGCAGTTGTAATCCTAAATAAATAAATCTATATATTGTATATTCAGAATTTATGCATATACTATGTAAAAGTTTTTATGTGTAATTGCGTACCAATTTCAAGAAGTTTTAACAATTAACTTAATATTCTATACTTAGATGACATTTAGGTTAATCAGTGCACATTTCAGTGAATACTTCCTAATTATTTACACGGCTTAGACAAACCATTAACATTTAGAACCCCAACCTGTCACCCGTACTATTGATCAGAGCAATTGCTAGACCTTCAAGACTTGAGCCGGATCCACCTAAGAAACAAAGGCGCAATTACTACGTGATTAACATTTGGAGTGTCCTTTACGATGCCCTAGGACGCGACGAGTTCGCGCCTCGAATGGAAACGGGGGCGCTTGGAGGGGAAATGGGGTGGAAAGGCCGATACGGTGGGTCTTGATATTTCAGATATCATCTATCTCGACACGGTAGATTTGCGCGATGGGTTGCTGATAAGTTTCATAGAGGCGCTTCGGTGGTAGGTATGTGCAGGGTTTGTTCGCTTTAAGACATAAATCAGAAATCATTATTAAATTGCTAAAACTAAATATCTTTCCAACTAGAGAAACATATTGTCACGGATTTCCTACCTAGACTTTTTATTTTACCAGAAAAACAATCCGTTAATTAATCACTTATTTTTATTAATTACTTGGTACAATACTGATAAATAGTATGAACCAAAATAAGCAGAAAAGTCTTAATACACATGGGTCCGCAAAGAAACGGTTGCGGAGATATCGACCACTATTCGTTTTTCAAACATTTTATTTTATTAGGAATAAACCGACAAAAGAAGCTTTTAACAAACAAAAAAAGTTACAGAAGATGTTCAAAGTGCCCTCCGTCCATTTCCAAGCAGGCACGACATCGTCTCAACGATATTCGAACTCTTTCGAAAACACCCTCCTTGGTTTGGATTTCTTGACACTTTTGATATTTACGGGAGTACCATACTGGAGCTGGAGCTGGAGCACCATCATGCTGGAACCACATTTGTTGCCTCTCATGCAGTGTGTTCTGCAGAAAGTTGAGGTAAGCAGCGCTTGTTAATCGGTTTGGTGAAACAACAGGACCTCGAAGCTTGTCACCCATCCAAATGTTTAATGAAAAACGCGCCTGATGTCCAGATTCTATTAGAGCATGAAGATTTTCGTCGGCCCAAATATGCGTATTGTGAAAACTAAACACTCCATTTCATGTAAACTCGGCCTCATCAGTAAAAATAATTTTTGCAAAAAAACAAGGGTCTTCAGCATCATGACGTAGAAACCAGCGGTAAAAAACTAAACGTGCTTGATGATCATTTATTGGATTTAAGGGTTGTACTCGTTGCACATGTATGGATAAAGCAGTTGCTCGTGAAGGATTCTCCAAACAAGAAGACCACTAATTCCTACCTCGGTTGATATTCTCCGCACACTCGTACCTGGATTCTGCTCTACCAGTACTAGAATTTCTTCTTCTGCTCTAGGAGTGGATACCGACCTTGGTCTTCCGAATAAATGGCACTGTTTGCTCAAGGAACCGGTATCACACAATCTTTGGTGAATTTTTCCAAACATGCATTGTGAAGGAATCTGGCGATTTGGATAAGCGTCACTATAAAGACGTCGCGCTTCGGTGGCGTTCCCATTAGCACGACCATACATGAAATGCATGTCTCTTAATATTGCGTTAGAGTAACCAGCCATAGCGAAAGAAAACTTGTGCACAGAACAACTGTCAAATACGTCCTGTTTATTTCACTAAACATCAACCAACTATTATAAGAAAATACACAACGTTTTTGCAAAATAAAAAAGGGGCTAAAAAACATAAAACATTCCATATCTCTTTTTTATTTTGGTTCATACTATTACCTCAAATATTTTACACTCTTTTTTAAACACTCTGTATTTTATGATTTCTATGATTGGGCCTCACCTCTAGTAGCTATCACGAATCGCTACTGTGATGCACCGGGTATATCCAAGTGACAATTATTGCCGATCCTCGAAGAAAAAAAATATAAGCGTTCAGAGAGGACCACTCAATGGTTTGGAAACATCGGCGTCCGAATGTGTGCGCATAAAGGAGCGGACCCATTACGGACTACATAATATAATAATAACTTTAAACGGTCTACTTATCTCCGGCCGTTCGATAGAGCCGTCGAGATGGGATGAACCGGGCCGCCTCCAGTTCCTCTAGTATATATTAAGGTGACGATAACATCGCAATATCCGATATCAAACGGTCTCGATCTCATTAAATGCGTATGGCGAGTAGCGCTCGGGCCGCTGTCCGCTGGTCAGGGTCGGGGGACGGGGGAGGAGACGCAGTTGCCCGGAGGGTGGAAATCCATGGGATTATTTCTTGAGGAGGGACTAGCAAACATAAACTAACCGACTGAACTTGGAATAAGAGTTTATTAGCATCTCTGTTAGGGTAAATTGTTAGTGTGGAGTGTGGAATGAATTAAGACTCCCTGTTTACATCCGAGTTAAAATCACATATCAATATTAAAATTAAATCATTTACTAAACATTAGTTAACCTTTATGAACCAAATTAACAAATCTTAAGACAATTATTCAAAATCTCCAATCTAGGCTCGAATCATCATCATTATCGTCATTCGACGGATGCGATTTGGATCTTATTTGGTTAGCTGTATCCTGAATTCTTTCAGGTAAAGCTGGAATCACAATGAACAAATACAAGTTACAGGTGACAGACTACAAAATACGGGCACTGAAGCATTTCAAAACACAATCTGCGTTTTGTTATTAGTATCTACCAAAGAAAAAACGAGAAATTACTAACGGAGTAGGGATAGGATAAACCAAACCCAACTGTTTATGTTTTCTTTCTAATTTGTTGTAATTATTTTCTATAAATGAGTATAATTAAAATCAAAATTAAAATATTTGATAAGGTTTGCAAGGTTAAGGTACATAATGTTAAGGTTGGGAACATCTTACATTTTTTATATATCAAAAACCTTCGACGGTGGCGTCCAAGCAATCGTTTTGGCGGCTCAGTGATTGGTCAGTTAAAAGAAAGAAGATCACAATTCCGAAATTTGTATCCATGGCAAGTAATTTCTATCATGTTAACATTTCATTTCCTGTTACAGGATTGACTTATGTATAATGATATTTTTATTCCTCGTCATTTGTACCTTATATTTTCCATTATATCTTTAACTTCAACTGCTGACGGGTAGTAATTTCAACATGGTAGACAAGCGGCTTCATATGGCCCTATAAATAAAAGTTCGATGGATTTAGATGTAGGGAAGGTAATGGCCATGCTACTGGACTTTGTTGACCTATCCATGTATTCGGAAAATGATCATTTAACAAAGCAGTTACTTGTCTCTCTCCATATGGTGGTGCACCATCGGGCTGATACTCCATATTTTGAACAATATCAAGCCCTACGTCATCAATGAAATAGAAAGGTTGTTTCCTAAACAACAGATCTGAATTTAAACGATAATTTAAAATATGTACCTACAGGCAGTAAATTATAAAATGGATGTAACATTTCTTTGTTCAATACACGCCGTACAAAATTCGATGATACATGAAGATTACTTGCCACGTTCAACACTAACTGACCAATTGTCAATGACATCATCTATTATATCTTCTTCATTTTGTACATTCACTTCAGTAGCACGAACAACCTTGTTTGGAGCGGGGTTACCTTCTTCTCAAAAACTACGAAATTATGCAAGACGGTACATGGGCAGGTTGATGTCTATTTGAGTATCTTCGTCGGTATTGTTGGGCTGATTGTCTGACGTTCCCAATGAAGTACCCATATACAAAGACAATATCTGCATACTCTTCAGATGAAAATAAACATATTTTTTACATACCGCTTTGACGTTATTGTTTATTTATTGTTGTAATAACAGTGACATTCATTTTAATGCCTATAAGTGGTAAAATATATTTTCGAGTTCCCACATTTTCAAGAGTGAACTTAGATAATTATAGAGTGTTTTCATTAAACCATGTTAGTACTAGCTAGTTACTAATTAATTATTTTAGATAATTATTGAATAGAGCTGTGTCTGTGGAATTGTTTATTAGCATACCTAGATGTTTGGTATCAGAGAACATACATATGACTTCATTGATAGGAATTGTAAGAGATTTGATATATATTAGCTTAAAATACCTTTCTAATACAGTAAAAAATTGAAGAGACTTGTGATACATTTTTGGAGTCAGCTTAGCAAGGGAGAGCCGGAAATGAGGAAACAAATGGGGTGTTCCATCAAAAAAAACCGACGATGAGGTCATTAGTCGAAGGTAGATCTTACTGTATATTAAATTATTATTTGACACAAAACAGTAAATTAAAATCAAATATCAATTTGTGTAAGGAATTTTTAATAATATTGTTTATTTATGCGTTACTTTATGGACACACTGTATACAGGTACATTTTACTTCGGACCGTTTGAATATTCGCAGGTAGCATGAGATATAATTCCTGTTATTTTCTAAACTCTATATTATTTAGTTCTTAACGTTTAAAATAATTTGTATTTGTAGAAAACACTGTTTCACGAATACGAAATGATTTCGCCGATCTTTCCCGACATAAAAATACACAAAGCCGCTGTTCTCGAAGAAGTAAAAGTGTCTACTATATAAATTAAACAGGAGGACAATGTAGACGCATAAATAAAACATCCTCAATTTCGACAAAATCAGGAATTCATCAGCGCAAAGCGGCTGCCTCTCGGCATTGTTGCCCCGTCATTCCTGGGAAGTCGAGCTTGCGAGGCGGCCTCCTGCTCTCACAAAGCGCCCCGGCAAGCATCGGCCGTCAACGGTGGCGGCCAAATGCTAAACGGACTATTTAAGACACAATTGACGACTGCTGCAAATAAATTACGCTAATCTTATCTTTTAACTTGAATGGCTTCGACTTGCCTGCGCCTCGCACGACGGTGCCCCCATATTTTATTACCCCAGCGCTGTTTATAAAGCACATCACTGCCAGGCGGCAAGCCGGATACACTCAGAAAAGCGATTCAACACATTTTTAATCGTTCACCATTTTTCAATATACGGTGTTTCAGAAATAAATTAAATGTGCTCTTACCTATATAATTTTGTAAAAAAAAATTAAAATGATTTAAAAATACACATCTGCACGTGACTGGAAACTGGTTCACTGGAAACCCTGACCTTGGGCAAGGCATAGCATGTCAGCGTTGCACTACCGCGGTAGATGTAGCTGCATTTGGGACATATTTACCGGGAAATCGTACGTACTGACGAGAAACTGCTAAAATACTTTATCTTACTTCACCATAACGAAAATGATATCCTTCAACTCCGAGTTGCTATACATATA